>CM076573.1:868609820-869169820 GCA_034641835.2 Pinus albicaulis | reverse complement strand
CTAAGATCTCTTCCATCTAGGTTTAATCCCAAGGTGTCTGCAATAGAAGAAACAGCTGATTGGGAGACCTTGACCATGAACCAGCTACTTGGAAATCTAACAACATATGAGATGAGGCTCCCACAGAAGAAGCCAAGTACGAGGGAGGCAGCCTTTAAAATAGAAAATAAGAAAGAAGAAGAGGAAGACATATGCTCTTGCTCGGATGAAGAAGAAGCAAAATTTGTCAAGAAACTGGATAGAGGCTCAGGTAAATACAAAGGTAAACTTCCTTTCAAATGTTTTAACTGTGGAAGAGTTAGACACTATGCAACTAAGTGTCCTCAAAGGAAAGTAGGGAGTCAGGCCCAAGAATCAGAGAAAAATGCATCAAATAACTGGCAGAAAGGAAATAAGTTCAGTAGAAAATCCTTCTATGCTCAACAAGACAGCAGTACATCTGAAGATTCAGATGAACCCTCAAGTGAAGAAGGAACCTCTGAATTTTTACTAATGGCTATTGAAGAACTTGAAGGACTCCTGCTAGAAGATGAAGAAGAAGAAGGCGAAGTCGACCTTGAGGGGGAGCTAAGAAGTGCTATGGAGGAGATTGACAGACTCAAACTGAAATGCAAAAAACAAAAGGACATTCTCCTCAAGTATGTAAGAGAAGAGAAGAATTCAGAAGCCCTTATGCAGCTGAAGGTAGATCTTGAAGAAGCCAAGAAAATAGAAGACATGTTACTTCAGCAAATCAAGGATAAAACTTGAGAACAAGAGAAGCTGGAGGAAGAAGTAGTGTGTCTGAGGAAGAAATTAGAAAATTCTCAGAGGAAAGTATCTACAGATTACCCTCAAACAACAAGCTCTAGTAAGTTGAATGAAATTCTGGATGCTCAAAGATCTCCTATGATAAAAACGGGAATAGGATATGAAGGAGAATCAAGTAAAAGCAAAGAAAAAGAAAATAGAGAGATTATTTTTGTTAAAGCAAAGAAGAATGATGAAGCAGCTCAAACAATTCCCACAAAAGAGAAAACATGTAATGAGGAAGATAGAGATCAAAAGAAACCTCTAGTAACAAAGAATGCAATAAATACTAAGACAACAGAAAAATGATCATATGCCCCTGAGTATGTCAAATTTGGAAGCCATCAAAGGAGATTCTTCCCTCCTATGAAGAATGCCACTTGTTATGTCTGCCACAAGTTGGGGAACATTGTTGCATATTTTCATGCAAGGAGGAGTAATTCAAACCAAAAAAAGATGAAAACAGTGAATAAACTGTCTCAAACAAACAAATGGAGAAGACAACCTTACATCATGTATGCAAATAGTTTCTACGGTTACTATTTTTATTGTAAGGAATTTGGCCATAAGATCATTGAATGTAGCAATTATGGACAAATATTGATGTTCAACACCTCAAGGAGATTTATGAATCAAAGAAATTTTGTTCATACTCACAATTCTGCAAAAATTATGATGAAATGATGTGTATGCAATCAAGTTGGACATATGCCTTCCAAATTTCCTCTCAGAAGAAGTAGTTCTTCACCTCACAAAAGATACCAAACAAAAGGGTGCTTCCAGTGGATAAAGAAGGTGAATAAATGTGACTTGGCTCTAACTACTCAAGACTTGAAAAGCCAGTGGTATTTGGAAAGTGGCTGCTCAAAACACATGACTAGAGATAGAAGCAATTTTATAACTCTTGATGAAAAGAAATCTGGCAATGTCACTTTTGGCAATGATAAATCAGGAAAAATAGAAGGAAAAGGCTCAGTCAGCCTAGACAATGGCAGAGGAAAGGCCCAAGAAGTATTATTTGTAGATGGGCTAAAATCAAATTTGTTAAGTGTCAGTCAAATGTGTGATAAAGGCTGTGAAGTTTTTTTTAGAGCACAAGATTGTGAAGTCAGATCAAGTACCACAGGTAAGACTTTGCTCAAAGGAGTTCGAACAGAAAGTAATGTTTACATTGTAAAAGAGGAAGATGAAGCATGTCATCTTAGCAAACTAGAGGAGTCATGGTTATGGCATAAAAGGTTATGACATATCAGCTTCGATCACATTGTCAGACTAAGCAAGAAGAAAGTTGTCAGAGACATGCCAGAAATAAAAAGGCCTTCTAATACTATATGCAAATCTTGTCAATTTTGCAAACAGACCCACACGTCATTCAAAGCCAAATATGAGTTATCAACAAGAAGACTGCTCCAGCTTGTGCACATGGACCTGCGTGGACCTGCAAGAACTAAAACTCTAAGTGGAGAATCTTACTTCATGCTGATAATAGATGATTTTTCCAGAATGACATGGGTTTCTTTTCTCAAGAATAAATCGGAAGCTCTGGACAAATTCAAAATATTCAAAGCATTAGCAAAAAATCAGACAGGATGCAAGCTAAGATGCATCAGATCGGAAAGAGGAGGTGAATTCACAGATTATGACTTTGCAGATCTATGCAATGAATATGGCATAAAACGAAAATTTACTATTGTAGGGACACCTCAGTAGAATGGAGTAGTAGAGAGACAAAACAGATCTATTCAACAAATTTCTAGAGCCATGATGCAAGAGAGTAATATTCCTCAAACCTTCTAGGCAGAAGTAGTACATACAATGGTGCATATCCTTAATAAATCTCACTTAAGGCCAAGAAGTGACAAGACTCCCTATGAACTATGGCATGGAAAACCAGCTTCAATAAAACATTTTAGAATTTTTGGAAGCAAGTGTTATATAAAGAATAATGATGAAAATATTGGGAAATTTGATGCAAGATCAGATGAAGGGATTTTTCTAGGATATGCTTCCAAAATTAAAGGGTACAGGTGCTACAACAAGACTCTTCGAAAAATAGTAGAAAGTATTGATGTGAGATTTGATGAAGAACTTCCAAACAATACAGGAGATACAGACTGCTATAGTCCATCAGACAACCATGAAGAAGAAAACCAAAATGATGATGAAACAAGAAAGACAATAGAAGATGCAGAGCTAAGCTGGAAAGCCCCCTCGAGATACACTCAGAAGAATCATCCTGAAGATCAAATCATTGGAGACAAGAGGGAAGGGGTCCAACCAAGAAGGCAGCTAGCTGAATAGACAAAAGAGGTATACATAGCCATGTTATCACAAATAGAGCCCAAGAGATTTGAAGAAGCTAGCAAGGACAAGTATTGGGTGAATGCTATGAATGAAGAATTAGACCAAATTGAGAAAAACAATACCTAGGAACTAGTTCCTAGACCCACTAGAAAAATTTTCATAGGCTCAAAATTGGTATTCAAAAATAAAATGAATGAGGAAGGATAGGTAATCAAGAATAAATCCAGACTTGTCTGCATAGGATATTCACAAATCAAAGGTCTTGATTTGGATGAAACATTTGCCCCTGTAGCTAGAATGGAAGCCATCAGAATGTTTCTGACCTTTGCATGCTATCAAGACTTCATGGTATATCAAATGGATGTAAAATCTTATTTTCTGAATGGAGATCTAGAAGAAGAAGTCTACATGGAACAACTAGAAGGTTTCTCTTTAACAGACAAAGAAGACTATGTGTGCAGGCTGAAAAAGGCTCTATATGGACTGAAACAGGCTCCTCATGCTTGGTACTCAAGACTGGATAAATATTTGCAAAAAAAAGGCTTTAAGAGAGGTGGAGTAGACAACAATCTATACATAAAAGCCCATGAAAATGACCTCCTGATTTTCATAGTATATGTTGATGAAATTATGTTTGGAAGCATCAGATATGAGCTAGCAAAAGGGTTTGCTGAGAAGATGAAATCAGAGTTTGAGATGTCCATGATTGGAGAACTCAGTTTCTACTTAGGACTTCAAATTCAACAAAATAACACAAGCACATTCATCTCACAGGAAAAATACTTAAAAGAAATGTTGAAAAAAGTTAAAAATGGAGGACTGCAAACCTGTGTCAACTCCCATGATCATGGGATGCAAGCTGTGTGTTGATGATGGATCCGCTGATATAGATCAAAAACTCTACAGATCCATGATAGGAATTCTGTTGTATCTGACAGCATCAAGACCAGACATCATGCTAGCAGTAGGACTAGTGGCTAGATATCAGGCAGCACCTAAACAAAACCACCTTCTAGCAGTCAAAATAATATTTAGATATCTACAAGGAACAACACAGTATGGACTTTGGTATCCTAAAGGAAAAAGCTTCACCTTGACAACATACACAGATGCAGATTGGGCCAGCTGTGTGGATGATAGGAAAAGAACAAGTGGAGGTGCATTCTATTTAGGAGAAAGTCTGGTGGCATGGTTAAGCAAGAAACAAATGTCTATCTCTCTGTCTACAGAAAAATCAGAATATATAGCAGCAGCAGCATGTTGTACACAAGTCATGTGGATGAAGCAAACCCTCCAAGACATGAAGGTAAGCATTGATGAACCTATCTCAATAAAATGTGATAATACAAGTGTTATAAGTATATCTAAAAATCTTGTGCCTCACTCAAAAACTAAACATATCCCAATCAAGTATCATTTTCTCCGAGAACAAGTGGCTCAGAAGATAGTAAAACTAGAGTATGTACCAAAAAAAGAACAGACAGCAGATATATTTACCAAACCGCTTGCTAGAGAATCATTTGAATATTTGAGGAATAGACTAGAGGTAGTATTTGTATATGCTACTCTTTGATATGAAGAGAGAGCACAGTTTCAGGGGGAGAACAGAAACAAAAATATCATTCAAGGGGGAGATCATCCAGCAAAGGAAGCATGAAACAGGTCCTTAGGATCAAAGAATTAAAGGAAAGAATCTACACTACGAGATGTGCAACCCCTTGCCATTGATGTCAAAGGGGGAGGAAGAGCAAGCAACAGGAGAAAGGATCCTAAAAGGCAAACAAAGAAAGTGTATTGCCATGGAGAAAGTGTATTTGCATTAATGCCAAAGGGGGAGACTGTTGGAAATATTGTCATTGATGGCAAAGAAGGCAAAAGATGCAGAGACAGGCGAAGGACAGTAGAAGAAGACAATAGGTAATATTTACAGAGAGCAGGTAATACTTATGTTGAGCAGTAGAGGCAGATGCAGAGCAGCAGAAGCACAGCGAAGGCAAAGGCAGCAGATGAAAAGGTTGAGCAGTAGAGGCACAACGAAGGTAGAGGCAGAGGTAGAGCCGTTATCAAACAAATTTCGAGAATCACTATCTCCGCTGGAAGATTCACTAAAGACTGAAGCGACAAAGTACACACACACACACACACACACACACACACACACACACACATATATATATATATATGCAGCACTTTATATAAGTATAGTGCTTTTTTTTTTTTGAAAGAGCAAAGCATATATATATATATGTGCAGCGCACTATATACGAAGTATCATAAGGTGGGACCCCCCTAACATAAAATTCCTAGAATCGTTACCCAAGCTAGAGGATATATATAAACCTTATTCCGAGAAGCATTACCCCTGCTGGAGGATACATTAAAGTGGAAGAAGTCTCCTATATATATGCAGCGCCTTATTTATGTTGCGCCTTATACACAACAGTCCAAGTCATATATATATATATATATATATATATATATGTGTGTGTGTGTGTGTGTGTGTGTGTGTGTGTGTGTGTGTGTGTATATATATATATCTGTGTAGCGCAAGATCTAAAGAACTAAAGGTTCTATCATAGGCAAAGTACCATATGGTGGAACCCTTATCAATCGCATCGAAAAAGGTGATAGTGGATCATATGAATAGAAAATTGTGATTGCGATTGAAGCCCTGACCCGATGGGTCTATAAATCATGATTAATATATGTTTGAGTTATGGCATAACAGTGTTACATTGCATCGAAGAAAAGTGTGGCAGTGAAGCATGACAATAGAAGTTGCGATTGCGATTGAAGTTCCGGACCCGATATGGTTTAAACAACGATTTATATATGTTTAAGTTCCGGAGATTTGATAGCTAGTGGGACCCTCACCCAATCGCATCGGAGCATAAGTATATCGGAACATACAACTGCAAAATGCGATTGTGATTGAGTTTCGGACCCGATGGGCATATCAACTGTGACTTGATAGGTTTGAGTTCTGGTGTAATCGCATCAGCACATTTAAATGAATAGTGGTCAATCGAATCGGAAAGAAGCAGATCGTCGGAGCACTATATTAAAATATTTCAATTACGATTGAGTTCCGGACCTGATGGGCGTATAAACTGTGACTTGATAGGTTTGAGTTCCGGCCTAATCGCATCGACACATTTAAATGAACAGTGGTCAATCACATCAGAAAAAAGAAGAACGTCGAAGCACTATATTAAAAGATTGTGATTGCGATTAATTGCAATCAGAAGAACTTGAAAAGCAATTCATCGCATCGGCGGAAATCAAAAGACCAAATCGCAGGAGTATTATGAATGTTGCGATTGTGATTGAAATAAACGAGTGGAATATAGTTGGCATGTGGGGTCCATCCAAAGAGAAGACTAAGTTTTGCTCCAAGTTAATTAATCCAAAGTTAAAGAGGAAAGGAAATCACCGTGGCACATATATGTATATACAAAACAATACATACATATTTCCAATATGTGGACAGTAATGCATTGCATCGGATGATAGAACAAGTTCAACAAGTGGGACAGTAAGGGAAAAAGTTAAAACATTTTATTTGTATAATGCCAAGAATCAATTAGCATGATATAAAAAGCAAAGTTACATATGTATGGCATATGGCCATTAACCTGCGACGGAGAACAAGGAAACAAACAGAGCCGAAAGGGACAAAGACACAGTCAAAGAAAAGACAAATGCGTAGCAAACCAAGAGGCTGAATGAGTGAGCTGGAGTTTTCATTGTAATGGAATGTAAATGATTTTGATTTTTATTGTTTGTGATGCATTGGAAAGTCTCCGGAACAGAATAAAATTCCCACTGCAATATTAAAGTTAGTACCTACAGTTATATTTTTCTGAGTGAGTTGAAAAGAAATGAGAAGGTAGAAAATCAAGAGGTATGACTATCCATTTCAAATTCCTAGAGGAAAACAAACAATCATCAGAAAATATCTATAAGTAATATCAGCTTGATATGCATGGAGAGGTTAGTGAGAGTAAGGATAGAGAATGAAAGGTATAGAAGATTGAGGAAGGGAAGATAAGGAAGAGAGGAGCGGAAAGAGATGCTACATAACAAAGCTGATATATGAGGTAAATCAACAAACATTTCTTGTGATAAATTGAGGAATTTGGAGCTTCCCTATCAAGTTGAAGCTTGATAGTTGTCAATTGTAGCTGACTAAGGTTGGAGCCTCCTGTAGGTTGGTGCCTGCAGAAAATTGAAGGGAGTTGGAGCTTCCTTGCAAGTTGTAGCTTGCAGAATTGAGGTTGGCGCCTCCTGTAGGTTGGTGCCTACAGAAAAATAGTGGTGAGAGGGATTTGGACCTTGCCTTTACATCACAATAATAATAATATGTGGTTTTCTCCCTTTTATGGGTTTCCACTTATATCTGTTGTCTCTATCTGTGTTGCCTGTTTGCTGAGATGATTTATCAAATATGCTTAATGTTTGCTGCTCTCATAATAAGTTTAATGTCACTTTAATTTAATATTTGCTGCAACATATTAAGACTGTTCATATACTAAGTTTGAATAAAAAAGTAAGTTGTAAATAAGCTGATGAAAAATTTAAAAATCTCATGTATGTATCGAACTGTTTCACCCCCCCCCCCTCTCAGTTCAACTAAGAATTCAACATCAATTTGCATAGAGTTTTGACTAATGTTTCGATTGATATGTCTTCATTGCTACAGGTGAATCATCAAATAATTATGCCCTGGATAGGGAAATGAGCCAACCTAAAGTGAGGTCAAGATGGAATCTGAAATCAGAGAAAATATGGATCCTAGAAGTTATTTTTCAATCTAGAGTTATGAGTCCTCCAAGAGAAGAAATAAGAAGAATAAGAGCTCGACTAGAGGTGTTTGAATAATTTGGAGACACAAATGTGTTTTACTAGTTCCGGAATAGAAAGTCCCGATCAAAGAGAAAGCCACAACTGCCAACTATGCAGAGATCAAAATCTAGGACCCTTTCTTCAACTTCATCTACCTCAACATCAACCTCTGTTCATTCTAAAACTGTCATGGAAATGTGTAATATTCCACCCAATTCCATGCACAGTAACACTAGTGGACATCAATATTACTCCACTTCTACAGTACCATTTTCTGCATTTGTCGAGAATTATTATGACATGCAGGCCCTGTATGAAGAAATGAGTAAAATATCAACACCTACTCCATCCAAAACATTGCCAAGCCCTTCTAATAGTCCGCCCAATGCCACGCATGCTAACATTGGAGATCAATAATTCTTAGATTCTGCTAAAGCACTTTATTCATCTACTGGGCATCATTATAATCATCTGCATACATCAACAGTTGCTCTGTCTGAAAATTTGTTGAACTCTTCCAATAGTCCACTGAATTTCATTCCAGCTAACATTAGAGATCACTATTTCGTCTCTTCTGCTGCGCCACTTTATTCATCTGTTGAGCATCATTATGATCTGCATACCATGTACGATGAAACAAGTAATTATAATGAACTCTATAACATGCAAGTAATAGAAGCACCCACAACAACAACAAGAGGAAATCAAAGCATAGTGAATGAAGGTACATGCAATATTACCACTGGAACAAAATCATTCTCATGTCTTGACATGAAGCTGCAGACATTCATTTTCATAATTATGAATAATTTCTCTCGGACATGTCTGATATTAATTAATCTTGGTGTGAGGGAACAGGAGGCACGCAAGAGGGCTCGATCACTAACCCCAACCCTGCAATAATTTTATTCATCAATGACCTCCCAACTACAATCCCCTCAGGGCCCATAAATTTGAATGATTTCTTTGGGGATGATGCGTTTCTGGTCCACTCCTCTAGCGAGTTTTTTCTAGTTAATGAATTTGGACTCACAAGCCTGGAGCATGGAGCTACGTATTTCATGGTATGCTATAGATAATTATCCTTTTGTATAAGCACCATGGGGTCAATTATATGTCAAAACATTGACTATAAAATAGAGGTTGATTCTCACATTTCGTGTGTGTGTCTTTGTTTTCTATTTTTGCAGATATGAAGGCTATTTTATGAAATGTTTCAGACTACTTCATAGAAAACTGTTGCTCTTGGTTCTTCTGTTTCCTATTCAATCTTAGCTTAACTTCTACAACATGACATATAATATGTTTCACCTATGTATTTCATAAATTTGTGGTCGCTTGATTAATAGCGTGTTACAGTGCAAACAAGCTCATGGTCGTAGTACAAGCTACTGAGTGCTTTCCGGACTTCCCTTATATTCAATTATTCTTTTGTAATTAGTGCTCTACTATATCCTATGAGATAAGCAATTGTATCATTACGATAATGTTAATTCTAAGGTTCTTTTATTAGGAATAAAGTGTAGTCCATTGTTGGATAGAAAAATGTCCATTTGCTTATGTGAATATTGCACTATCCCTATTTTTTGTGGGTATGCTTGAGATTGGCCAGAATCTCGTGCAACGTAGCCCACTTTCCTCTTTCTCCTTCAGCCTAAAAGAGTCTTAAGTCAAACACCTTATTTTTTTTTATTTATCATATGGGTAACATGGTTTTCAATAAAGCTTTTATGTGTGTTTCTAAAGATCTTGCAAGTTAGTTTTATGGCTTCTATTATCCTTCTAGAAATTTACCTGAACATATATTAATCTGAATCAGAATATGTTTTATGGTCCAAATTCACTTCATTGGAGAAATTTAGAAAAAATTACCTTTCATTTGTGCAGGTTGGAAATTTTCCGTTTGTAACTATAATATAGTTTTTTTTCATAAAATGTAAAATTTTATCGGGAGCACATTTATAGAAATTATATTCATTGCTTTCTCAATGAATGCTACTCTTCATTATTCAGTGGATTTTTTTTTAAATATAAAATTAAATTTAAATGAAAATTAATTTACATGTGGGATAAAAAACTTTATTTAATACTAGAGTGTTGTTATCAAAATTGTCCCAAACTCCGAGAACCCACAATTAGTTCTCATTCTTAACCCTCCCATTCCATTATTAGGTAGAATCCATAAAACCAATTTCATTCATTTACTTTTATTATATATAAATTCCTTTAGGTTGCTTTGTTTAAATTTTAATTTTGAAAAATAATATATTTCAATTTTAAGGGTTTACGTTTTATCTTTGGAAAAGTTTAAATTTTAGTTTTTGCGGTTTCGCACTGTTGAGATATTAATATTAGTTTTAACGGTTTCTATTTGTTGAGATATTAATTTGTGTGTCTAATAGGTGTTATTATGGCCACACACCTTGATTGCACTTAGCAAAAATTACGATTTTTTATTTTTAAGGATGAAGATAATTTTGCAAGCTGAAGATTGTTGGGATACCTTGTAGAATGGTTATGTAGAGTCGACCCAAGAATAGTTAGTAACCATAACCAAAAATGAGAGGAAATTCATTCAGGAACTCAAAAATAAAGAGCACACAACCAAATGTTGGATACAAAACTGACTCAACGACTCTATCTTTGACAAAATAACCCATGCATCAGCAACAAAAGAAGCTTGGGATATTTTGAAATTTGTGTATCAAGATAATGATACAATGAACATTGTTAAATTGCAGACATTGAGAGATGAGTTCTAAAAATCGAAGATGATTGACGTACATAATGTGGACCAGTTCATGACTAGATTCATGGAAATAGTCAATCAAACCAAACTCATTGGTGAAACCATTACAAATCAAAATATTTTGAAAAATCCATTCGAAGTCTACCCAATAAATATGACATGGTGGTAGCAACCATTTTGGAATCCAGATATTTTAAAATTTTCGTAGTAGAAAAGTTTATTAGATCACTTATGGCACACAAAACAAGAATTAACATGGCAGAAGATTCCATGGAAAAATATTTCAAAGAACAACTCTCTCTTGGCAGAGGCACATGTAGAGGATATAGAGGCAAAAAAAAGTGAGGCATAGGTTGAGGAGGAGGCAGATTATAACATAATCATGTAGCATAGTAGTCGAGACCTTCAAAGAACCAAACACGGAGAAGAAAAACATGGAGAAAATATAATCTCTAATGTTATTACTATAAGAAATTTTGATATTATGAACATGAATGCAAAAAGAAACAGTGAGATCAATAAAGAGGTAGTGTTCACCTCTCCAACAATGAAGGATAATCCTCTAAAGCAATGTTTTTTATGTGTCATCTTTCTAAAGACAATCACAGCGAGGACCCTTGGTTGCTGGAAAATGGCTACAAGAATCGTATGAAAGGTAATGAAAGGTAACAAAAATGTGCATTATGGTATTGATGCTTCCAAAACATCTAAAATTACTCTTGGAGATCGTTCTCATATTAAAGCTAAAGGGAAAGGTATTTTCCATGTTCTTACCAAACATAATTAACAGAAATACATTCTCGGTGTTTATTATGTTCCACATATAAAGCATAAACTCATTAGTGTAGGTCAATTGATGGAACATCAGTATGATGTAATATTCCAAGGTAACACATGTTATATATATTACAAACCTCCTAATATAAATATGATATATAAGGTTGAAATAACCAATAATAGGATGTTTCCATTGACTCTTAGAAGTCAAACTCTTTCACAATATTTTTCTTGCAAAGTGTCAAGAATAGATGAGTCTCTGTTATGCCATTCTAAGTATTGGAATATTCCCCTAAAGATTCTAAGTCTGCTTCAAAAACATTATATGGTCACTGGTCTCCCTATTATGAATGAAAAATATTTTAATTCTGATATTTGTATTCTATCCAAGCATAAAAGAGATATATCTCCCACATCTTCCTCTAGATAAAAAGAGCCTTCAAAGCTGGTCTATAAAGATATATGTGATCCAATGCAGACACAGTCCATTGGTGATAGTATTTATTTTCTGACCTTCATTGGTGATTATAGCAAGAAGCTATGGGTTTATTTTCTTAAAAATAAATCAGATACATTCTCAAAATTCAAAGAATTCAAAGCAGAAGCAAGAAAGCAAAGTGGAAAGTATTTAAAAGTCCTCGGTCATACAGAGGAGGAGAATATATTTCCAATGACTTCAAGCTTTTTTTCAACATCAAGGAATCATAATGCTGAACATAACAAGATATAATCCACAACTGAATGGAGTAGCAGAAAGGAAAATCAGTCAATTATGAACATGACCAGATGTATGTTTCTCAGAAGAAATTGTAAAATGACTATTAGGCTAAAGCAATTTCTACTGTAGTTTATGTTCTCAACATATCTCCAGCAACCAGTTTCCAACATACAATACCTCAAGAAGCATGGGATGATAAAAAGGTAAATGTATCTCAATTTATAATTTTTGAATCAGTATCATTTGCACATGTTTCTGAGAAGCTAAGAAAGAATCTTGATGATAGGAGTTAAAGATGTATTTTCGTAGGCTACAGTGAGCAGTTAAAGGCCTATAGACTTTACAATCCAGTTACCAAGATGTTTCTTTTAAGCATATATTTTAAATATTTTGAAAATAAATCTTAGTTTGATCATGTTGATGAAGCTTCAAATCATCCTTTTTTCCCACCACAACTACCAATATTTTAGGTTCAAGAAGAACCATACCACTATGAAAACATACATCTTTAATCAGTGAATCCATTAGTGATTCAACAGCTTTATAAGACAATTAGAAAACAATAAGAATCAAAGAAATATATGAGCAAGAGCATGAGTTCTACCGACAGAATATATTTTCATTTCTTTCATATCAGCCAACCCATTATGAAGAAGCAGATAAAGAAAAACATTGGTTTGATGCAATGAACCAAAAAATTGTTTCTTTAGAGAAGAAAAAGACGTGGGAATTAGTTTATCTCCCAAGAGAAAAAACTAAAATTGGTGTAAAATGGGCATATAAGACCACTGAAAGAAAAATTAAAAACTGATAAACATAAGTCAATATTGGTTGCCAAAATATTCTCACAACAGTTTGGTGTTGACTATGGTGGAACCTTTGCTTCAGTAACAAGGTTATACACTGTCATAACTATTTTATCCACATCATCTCAGCAAAATTAGAAATTATATGAACTGGATGTAAAATCTTCTTTCTTAAATGGTATATTACAAGAAGAAGTTTATGTGGAGCAACCTCCTGGTTTTGTGTAAATTCCCTATATTAATAGTGTAGTCCATTATTATGTTAGTGTAACACCCCTTATTGTTATTGTTGTACCCCTGTAACCCCCATATTTTTAATATTGTGCCCTTAAACTATTATTATTAGGTCGGCTAGGATTACATTGTGGCCCCACTAAGTTTATATTGTGGCCCCATGGACTCCTATATATAAAAGGAGGTTTTGGTCATTTGTATGATCTAAGAATTTTTCATTCATGTAATGTATTGGAGGTTGCCCCCACGAAGTGGCTTATTTCTAAGGTGTTGATATCTCTTTTCTTATCTTTTTGGAGCTGGTTTCACAACATTTGGTATCAGAGCTTTGAGATTCTAGGGTTTCGCTGCTCCAAACAGGTCATCATGGAATGTTCTCTATAACTCTTTTTCTATGAAGGTTCAGAATCTGAAACTTTTAAAGTGCGAAGCCAAAATCTGAAGGAACATTGTCGCAAAATTTCAGAGCTTGGTTTACAATATTTTTGGAGATATGATTTGTGCAAGTTAGGTCATTTTGTAGGCTCTTGAATTTAACCCAAACAGGTCATCGTGGTATTTTCGTAATAACGTTTTTTCTATGAAGGTTCAGAAGCTGAAATTTTTAGAGTGTGAAGCCGCAATCCTGAAGAACATTGTCGCAAAATTTCAAATATTGATTCGCAATATTTTCGGAGATATGATCTGTGGAAGTTAGGGCTTTTTGGGGCTTCTAAATTTCATCTCAAATAAGTGATCATGGAAAAATATTCATAGCTCTCTCTCTCTGAGCATCAGATTGGAATGCTGTAAAAAGCGTCCACAAGTACACGGACTTTGGTTTTCAGTCTATCAATTTCAGAGCCAAAGGAGGAAACAGTGACACATGGCAAGTCGTACAAGTTCACTCTACTGAACCAGTCCATAATTAGGTCATTGTGGGAGATTGGAAATAACTTTGTCTTGAAGAATCCAAATCAAGTCAGATCTGTGGCATTTGAAAGAAGCTTCAGAGGAATACTATAGGGCCAAATTTGAGAGTATCTCAGCAAGTGGAAGAAATTTCCTGTAGAAGTTTCCACATGGGAGGATCAAAATTTTATACAGAAGCATCAAGAAATAATCAAGCATTGAGGACAACACTTATTTGAAGGAGAGGGGCATGTAAAGTCCCTATATTAATAGTGTAGTCCGTTGTTTTGTTAGTGTAGCCCCCTTTATTGTTATTGTTGTACCCCTGTAACCCCCATATTGTTATTATTGTGCCTTTACATTATTATTGTTAGGTCGTCTAGGATTACATTGTGGCCCCACTAGGATTATATTGTGGCCCCATGGACTCCTATATATAGAAGGAGGTTTTGGTCATTTCTATGATCCAAGAATTGTTCATTCATGTAATGTATTGGAGGTTGGCCCCTCGAAGTGGCTTATTTCTATGGCACTGATATCTCTTTTCTTCTCTTTTTGGAGCTGGTTTCACAACATTTTGAAGTTTCGGGACAGCAGCAAAAGGTGTACAGGTTGAAGTAACCTTTGTATGGGTTGAAGCAAGCTCCAACCACTTGGTCCAGACACATCGACACCTATCTCATCAAAAGTGGTTTTTGTATAATAATTCATGAGCCAACACTATATACCAAAACTCATGAAGGTAAAATTCTCATTGTATTCCTTTACATTTATGATCTTATTTATACATGAAATATGATGTTAGAAGAATTCAAAGAAGAAATGAAAATAGAGTTTGATATGACTGATCTAGGGGTCATGAATACTTCCTAGGAATTGAAATTCATCAATATGCTAATGAAAGGTTTTTTGGTCAACAAAAATATGCCATTGACATCATCCAAAAGTTCAGAATGAAAATTTGCAAAGCAGTTGATACACAAATTATACAAGGCACTAAGTTGATCATACAAGATGTAGCACCACAAGTTGATTTCACATTGTATAAAAGTCTAGTTGGTAGTCTATTATATCTCACGACAAATAAACCTGATATCATGTGTGTTGCTAGTTTTGTCTCACAACCTTCTTGATAACCAAGGAATATTTTGATGAGGAGAGATATTTGGATGTTAAGAGTGTGATATAATTACTTAGACCCTTTAAGGATATTGAATATTTTATTAATATGATCTAACTCTCCTCTCAAAATCAAAATTTCTTCTTCCATCTTTTCGCAAAGTTCTTCCTTTTTGTTTTTCTAGGAAAATCTCCTTTATCCTTTTAGTTTCTTCTAGTACAATTTTGAGAGAGATGATAGAGTTTGCATCATGATCTTTAACTTCATCTTATTGCAATTTTCATTTTAGCAGATCTACGTTTCTTAGATACTTTAGTTCTTTCAATGCACTTATGACTTCTCCTTCATAATCTACTTAATATATAGTTTCTTCTTTAGATATGAATATTATATCTCATGTTTCATGATTAGAAAAAATTCCATAGATTTCATAATCACTACATTATTTTTAGTACAATATTCTCCTTTTGGAATTTTTT
Source organism: Pinus albicaulis (assembly GCA_034641835.2). NCBI lineage: Eukaryota > Viridiplantae > Streptophyta > Pinopsida > Pinales > Pinaceae > Pinus > Pinus albicaulis. The sequence continues at coordinate 869,154,108 of CM076573.1, read as the reverse complement.
CTTTTCTTATGATCATTATATTTCAGTTTCATTTCATCATCACTATGATTCATTTTTCATAAGGAAATTTGGAAGCATAATATCCTATTCTTCCATATTCAAAATATTTAAATGGAAGCTTACCTTTAAAATTTATACTTCCGTTCTACATATTTGTTTCAATTTTTTCTTCTTCTTCATCTAATTCATGACTAAAGTCTTGTTGAGTCCCATGCTTGCTTCCTTCCTTGATTGCTTTGAATGCAGCTTCTCTGGCTCCTATCTTGTACTTTTCTATCCTTATTTCATACGCAGTAACAGTTCCATCAAGGACATTTTTTTTAACTTTTACATGACATATAACTCTTCGGGGGATAATATGTTATGATTTGACCTTGAAGGAATTGATGTCAATATTTTTTTCAATAATATCAACTTCCTTGACTTCTTCAGAGAGACCAGTGATAGAGTTGACAACACTATCTACCTAAAGGAAAGTTGAAGTAATATTTTCATCTTCTTCCATTTTCATACATTCCAAATAACCTTTGTAATTTTGTAGTGTGGGTTCCTTTGCTGATCCCCTTCATAACAATTTTTGAGTTTTCTCCATAATTATTTGGGTGACTTGCAATGCATTACTTTTTCAAACTAAGTAGATGATAATCCGCTTAAGATGTCATTTTTGGCTATTGCATTGGATGTATATGGAGTTGTAATATTTGTATCATTGGGAGGAGTAGTAGGTACATGGTAATTATTCTCAACAACTTCCAAAACATCAATACCTAGGGACATGATGTAGGTTTCCATTCTTATTTTCCAAAATTAATATTTTGTTACATCAAAATGAGGAGTATTGCTAGAATATATAACAATGGTCATCTTCCATAATCAACCTTCTAGTGATTAATTTTTCTTGAAGAAACTTCCTCTAAGGCGAATTGTTAGATCATTTTTTATACTAAGAGGAGGGGTGAATTAGTGCAATGGCCAATTTTTATCAACTAAAAAATTTTTGAAAGGAACCAAAACATTAAACATAATTTTGCATCACTAAATATCATCATCACAACTACACATGAATACAAAAGATGTACATGGGAACTTTTGTAGGAGAAAACTGCAAAAATAGTTTATCTTCTTCAGTTTTGATTATCTTAATTTGTAGGAACTAACTTGTTGGAGGCATCAACCCCCCCTTCCCCCCCAAAAAAAAATAGATTTTCAGGTAAAAATCTGTTGCAAGCATAAACCCCAAAAATATATTTTCAAGCACCAACCTACTAGATGAACCAACCCCCAAAGGTGTGCAAGCACGCACTTGTTGTAGGATACATCTTGATTGAGGCACCAATGTTTAAAATATGTAAGAACTAACTTATAGTAGGCTCCGACTTGATTGAGGCACCAAAACTTGAAATATGGTGGAAAATTTTTCGCAATCTTTCAAACTGGATCCATAATCTCAAAAAACATCCAAATGAAGCCATTATTCAATCATCAATATTCAACATCTTCTTCATCTCAAAACGTGTTCACGAGTTCCAGAGCATATTAAAAATAACCATAAACTCTTTCTCTAAAAGGTATGTCTTCATGACCTTGTTCATTCCTCCATTTAAATCACAAAAACTCTAACCAAATCCCTTTTTTAATATTTAATTTTTTCTTCAAAATAACCCTTAAGAAAATTGTAAAAATTAATTGTGCTAAAATATACACCTTTTCGCTATGCTTCCTTGAAAATGCACTTTTCAGGAACATGTCTACAAAATTCAAACCATTGGTTTGTTTCTAGTTCAAAAAATGTAATATTGTGGGAAAAACATAATTTTTGCACACTTAACCAAACATGAACTTGTGACATCCCACGACTCGAAAAAACTCATCAGTAACTGTGTTGTTGTGTTGCTTATTTCAGGATCAAAAGGTATATTCTTGTCAATACTCATGGTATGAATCAAGTCATGGATAGAAGAACCACATCATACTAACGAAGCTAATAAAATTACTTAACAATGAGCCACGTCATATATTTGGCACCAATCCAATCATACCATGGAGAGCCACATTATAATCGAAGAGCGAGGTCATACACATTTGTGCTAATCATACATCTAAGATCTAGGTCATATACATTACACCAATAAGATGAGGGGTGAGGTCATACTGTGACAAGTGTTACATCAAAATATATTGCACCAACCATGGAGAGTCAGGCCACACAACACTAAGTTCCAGGAAAGACTTATTGCGCCAATCATACCACAAATATATAGATGAAACTTCCATGAGGACTAGACCATAACTTGTTGCACCATTCATACCACATAGAAAAATATAAAACTTGTCAAATTAATCATAACATAAAGAACTAGTTCAAGCTGCCATGAAGGCCAAACCAAATTTTCTTGCAAAATCATACCACAAAGAACCAATTCAAATTGCCACAAGGGCTAGAAAAAAAATTATTGTACCATTCATACCATAGTAAAATGAAACAAACTTATCACACAAGTGATACCATAGATAACTACACACAGCTTCCATAAAGGCCAAATCAAAACTTGTTGCACTAAACATACCATAGAGAGCTAGGTCAAATTGTAATGAGGGCTAGACCAAAACTTGTTGCACCAATCAAAACATAGAGAAGAAAATCAAGATGCCACAAGAGCCAGACCAAAACTTGGTCCACCAATGATACCATAGATATCCAAGACATATTGTAATGAGGGGTAAATCAAACTTATTCTCCTGATCATACCACAAAACTGATCAGACTTTCACAATAGAGACCCACATCATAACAGAGAAGAAAATCTCGAACACACAACCTCTAAGGGATAAGAACTTCATTTCATTGTTCATTCCATGAAGGAAAATTCATTCCTTGTTACACGAGGCTACTCTTATTTCCTTATCGCCTCATGTCATACAAATATGCATTAGAGGAAATTTCAGCCTAAAATTGGCCTTCCAAGGAAAAATAATAAAATAATTGTTATAAATTTTGGAGGGAAAACAAGAAAACTACTTTTTTTAAATTGTATTTTTGGCTTATCTCCTTATAGGTTTACAAAATTTTTGAGTGTAGATACTCATTAGGTGTAGAATTAAAGTCCACCTCAAAAAACTACCCATTATTCATACTTCCAAGAAGACCGACATTGATAAAATTTGAAAATACATTTAAAAAAAACGTGTTAAACATGATTTTTTAATGTATCTATTTTTTTTTTTATGAATGAGGGTCTTCTCGAAAGAATGCATAAGGGGTACTCGTTATATGTGAAATTTAATTCTGCATCCAACAAGTGTCTACACATGAAATTTGATTAAACCTTTAAGGATATAAGCTAAAAATACAATTAAAAATTTAGTTTTTCTTTTTTTCCTTCAAAAATATTTACATGCACCTCTTTTTAAATTTAAAGGATTTTAATTCGTTTACATATTATGAAATGAAAGCTACATGAAAATTTCATGGGCACTTTTAGGTTGAAATTTCTTCTAATGTATTTATATGAATACAAAGGTATATTTTGGTATGGGGCCGACATTGAGAACCTTCATGGGACGACACCATGTGATCCGGACCTAGGGGTCCTTGACCATCCTTATGATGACATCATCATGATGTTACAACCACCACATGACACTCTTTGAGTAGTACCACGTCACCAAAATCACCATTTCAGCATGCCACATGGCGCCTTTTCATGTTTCCATGTCATCACAATACACCATATCACCATCCTTAATCTAGTATGCCATGTGTCATTATGCTGCCACTTGTCTAATCTGATTCTTCCACCTATGCATTCATGGGACAATAATCTACACTAGGGGTTCCATTTGGCATCCACAAACACCTACCATGTGTCATGATTTGATCAGTCCATGTGGTAGAGGTCAGATGAGATGAGGGCCATGACCTCGACTAAGTCGTGAATAATTTATCATTCCTCCACTCTTAATGAAATCTAGAATGACCAAATATATCGAGATATGCTTGAGTTTTAACTCGTGAACTAGTGCATAGCTGCATGTGTCATCTTCCATTGAGTGCTTTGAACACACACACACACACATATATTATGGTCTCAAGCATCAAATTTAACAATTTTTTTTTTTAATAAAATTTGGTGTTTTTTCCTTTTTTGGCACTATTTCCTTCAAAATGACTTATCTTCTCGTAAAGGGAGTGTTTTCCCAAGCGTGATATATCATTGGAGAGGACTTAGAGAGGATTATATAATCATAGAATTCATAGATTCATTTGACCATCATATTCAACAAGAAATCGATAAACTTTGAGCCATTTTATGATCTGTATGATATCTTAATGAAAATGTGCTTGAGAGTTTATAAATTTCAAGTGATAAAAAAATTATTTTCTGTGAGAGTTTATGTTAATGTTTATACACATAAAGTATGAATTAAAACTCTGAAAATAGTAGAAAAAAAAAACAATTACACCATTAAAATAACCACAACACAATACGTGATGAAGGAGCTCACCCCTCCTAGGCTATGTCTCCTTGGTCTAGCTTCCAATGACTTGGACCTATATCATTATGATAAAAATTCATGATTACATCAATTTATAGTTCTCAAATGGATTCAAAACCTATTCTGTTAGCTTCAGAACTATCAAAAATACCTGTCTAGCCTCTTTCGGCTCCAAAATCGGTCAAAAACTAAAGAAGTTATGAGCCTCCCTACCTTTGCTGCTAGTCACTCTACAAATTCCCCAAATTTCGGAACCGTCCTACAATTTCGCCCTGATTTTCACTAAAAAAGCCAAAATTTGGCGCATTTTCGGCTCAAATTCCAGGACCGTTAAAATGCCTAATGCGGCCTTGAATCCAAATTTAAACCATAATAACCGTGGTCAATTAATTTTTTTTTTTAATTAAAAAATTGTGTGGGTTTCCTCTATGCCCACGATCCTACACCTTTGGTCACATGGTAACATATGGGGGGGTTGGGGCTAAGCCTTTACCCCTTACCCCTAAACTTCGCTGACATAAGGTTTAAATATGATTTCCGATGTATGGTTTAATAAGGAATAACGTGGTCTATGTAATTAAGATGTTGTGATGTTGGTTGTGAGGTCCATTGGTCAATTCCCACGAAGTTTAGTTTGGAACTTAACCAAAATTTTGGTGGCCCCTCTGCTGCCACATGGCGCCCTCCGGTTGGGCAACGTGATAAAATTTGGCTGGACACCAAAAAACCAACCAAAAAACACCAAACAAACACCTCTCAGGGCCTGCCACATGTTAGGCAATGGTAGGGTCAATTAAAATCGACTTTCGACCAAGCAGGAGAAGCCACGTGGCAACCTAAAACTGGCGCAAAATTTTTCCCAGTAAACTGTGATTTTTGAAAAAATTGCCTGCTTAAGAAAGCGAATAGAACTCATTTTCTAGAGAATACGATGTCACTTTTCCACGAAACAAGTTTTGTCAGAATCAGAACAATGAGATATATGCGCTCGTTTAGTTTCCACACCATTATATTAAATTTCATTTTTTAGCATGTTTTTTATCACCTTATCATTCCTCCCCACTGGAAGCTTTTGATCCCCAAAATATCAATTTCAGTTGTTCAACAGATGAGGCTACAGTTCCCTCACCTTTCCAATCTGAATTCATTCGGCCTTACCTGGATTTTTTTCCTTTGAGCCCCTCACAAAGGTACTCCATATTACCTCATTTTGAATAACTTGTTCTTTTATCAATAATGGTGTCTTGATGTAGCTCATCAAGGCATTCAGGAGAAAAATACTTAATGGAAGGAATATGAACATTTTCTCCTTGGTATTGAATCAAAGGTGACTCATACAACCTTAAGTTCTCAACATTAGCAACAACCTAAATTTGCATATATGATGGTAAATTCAACCTGAAGGCATTATCATCATTTTTTTCTAAAATTTTGAATGGACATATTAAATCGGCTTCATTTTTTTACCTTCTCCTTGAAGCCTTTCTTTTCTAATGTGATGTCAAACTTCATCTCTTACTTGGAAATTGTGATCTACATGATGCTTATCATGCCTTGTTTTGTACTTGGCTTGGCTCTTTTCCCGTTGTTCTTGAACTTCTTGATGTACCATTTGTATTTTTTAAATGAACCCTTTAGATTTTTCTATGTCACTATGATCATACATAGCAACATCCACTCCAAAAATGAAATCCAAAAAATATTTAGGCAAGTATCCCAAACATGCCTCAAATAGCGATGTTTGAGTTGAAGAGTGCTTGGATTCACTGTAAGCATGTTGAATATAGTGCAAATTTTCATCCCACAACTTAGGATGCTTTCTCCAGTAACCATGAAGAAGATATATCAACATCCTGTTCACCACCTTCGTTTGACCATATTTTTGTGGATGAAATGTTGTACTCTTTTTTAATTTTGTGTTTATCAATCACCACAAGCTTGACCAAAAATTCCCAACAAAGTGAGAATCTCGATCACTAACACTGGATGTGGGAAATCCAAAATGCACCCATACATTCTGAAAGAATAACTGAGCAGTTTGTTGATCTGTAATTTTCTTTTTACATGGCATCAAAATACACATTTTTCTAAACCTATTCACAACTACATAAAGATAATCATGGTTCCTTTTTGACATAGGAAGACCTCAAAAAAATTCCATAGAAACACTCTCGCATGGACGAAAAGGTATTGGAAGTGGTGTGTACAATCCTAACTTTCTATTGCTAGGCTTACTGACAACACATATTGAACAACCTCTAATAAAACATGACCCACTTACAAGCATACAAGACCACTAACAATACATTTGTAGATGTGCCACCACATTACTTACACCGAAATTATAGCAATAAGAGAATTATGTGCCTCTATTATAATATTGAATCTTTCTCCTCATGGAATACAAATCTTACCAAGATGGTACAACAAGTTATCATGCATGTGATAATCCAATTCCTCTACTTGGTTCCCTTGTCTCTAATTTGCATATAAATCTTCAAAATCAATGTCTAAATCACATTGTTCAACATAGCTCTCATGAAAAACGAAATTATTCTTAAGAATCATAGCAACACTAATGATAGGCCTAGAAATCATGTTAGCAAAATTATTGTAGATACCTTGCTTATAACTTACCACAAGGTGGAATTGTTGAAGAAAACCCATCCATCAAAAATGCCTTGATTGTTGCAACTTTGTTTGTGATTGCAAGTGTTACAATGGTTGATGATTAGTGTAAATGATTGTTTCCTTACCCATCAAGTAGTGTTTCCAATTTTTCACACTTTGCACCAATGCATACAATTCCTTGTCATATGTATAATAATTAATTGTTGCACCATTAAAATTTTCTAAATGAAAACATATGGGATTATCATGTTGCATGAGGACTACACCCATGGAATAATCAGTAGCGTTAGTCTGAATCTCAAATGATTGTCTCAAGTCTGGAAGTGCAAGTACATAAGCTGAACTGATATTTTCTTTCGATGCATCAAAATCCTTTTTGTTGGTTACCTCCCCACTAGAATATCTGCTTCACACTTGTCAATGCATGTAATGGAGCTCTGATACAAGAAAAGTTAGCAATAAAATTTCTCCAATATTGGGCTCCTCCCAAAAATATTATTGCATTCGTAACTATTTTGGGCTTTGGTAAATTCAAAATTAAATCAACCTTGGAGGAATCTATTTTCAATTCACCTCCTCCAACAATATGACCCAAATACACTAAATATGTTTTTCCAAACTCACAGCTTGACATCTTTAAAACCAATTGTTCTTTATTCAAGACATCAAGTACCTTTCTGACATATATAACATTTTCTTCATGAGATTGACTAAAATTCAAGATGTCATCTAAGTATACTATCACAAAATCATCTAGAAATGGCCTCAATAAATCATTCATCACATGCATAAAGGTAGTTGGAGCCTTGTAAAGACCAAAAGGCATAACTATCCATTCAAACAAACTTTTTTTTTCTTAATGTTGTCTTCCATATGTCACCTTCAACAATTATAATTTGATTATATCCACACCTTATGTCCAAATTAATAAAATACTTTGTATCTTTCAATTGATCAAGCAAATCATCAATTCTAGGAAGTAGGTAATGATTCTTTACCGTAATTTTTTTCAATGCATGGAAGTCCATACACATGCGCCATTTTCCATCCTTCTTTGGCACTAAAAAAATAGGTGACCCAAATTGCGAAGTACTTGGTCCCTTGATCCCTTTGTCCAACAACTCTTGAGTTTTGTTTTTAATATCTACACTTTCCATCACTGACATTGTGTACATGCTAATGTTAGGAAGAGGAAAATCTTGTTGAAATTGTGTTTCATATTGGATTCCCTTCTTAGGAGGAAATCCTTTTCGTTTCTGAAACATCTCATCATATTGGTTAACAACCTCAACCAAATCATATTTCAATTTTATCCACAACCTTTAAAAGCTTCATTCTCAAGATAATTATTTTGTTTGACCATTAAAAGCACAAAATTCTTGCTAGAGTTAATGAGTGTCTTCATTTGTCCAAGATTTACAAGTGAAATATTTAGTTTCTGTCGATGTTCTATAAGAATGCACTCAATACCATATTTGAACAAGTGATACTTTTTTTCATGGTGATTAAAAATAGCTTTCCTATCATACAAATATCGGCTTCCCAAAATAATTCCGGAAATATCAAGTGGAACTACATAAAGTTAAATTTCATCAAGAAAGTTTGTTGTAATTGCAAATCTAAGTATTCATATCCTTGTAAGTTGTAAGTTTTCATTATTTCATATCCAACCTAGATGATAAGGTCTTGGATGAGGAATGGTCTCTAAATTTAACTTCTTGACTAAGTCTTCAGAAATCAAATTTTCTTGTGAACCACTATCAAAGACTGTATCAGTTTTGGTATGCTTTCTAGTTCAATTCTAGTTTTCTCATCTTGAGTATCATTACGAAAACTTGAAGAGCTATTTCTTGTTATGTACTTACCTTTCATTTCCATTGTTGTGATCTTTTTTTTCATCTCTGGAATCGAGCCTAAGTCATGTTGTGTATTTGCAGTTGTCTTTTGATTCCCTTTGTTGTTAAAATTCTTTGGTTTCATCTCAAGATGAAGCTTCCAACAATGAGCTTCATCATGGCCCTCCTTGGAACAATGTTTGCATTTTAATTTTTCTCCTTACTTCTTGACGGATGCATTCTTCTTTCCTTTCCCTTTGAACTTAGTCTTACCCTTGTCTCCACTTGTGAATGGCTTCTTGCTACCCTCTTGTGAAATGTTTTTCCCTCTTGCTTCAAGATGTGTTGCCTAAACACAAACCTCATCTAAACCTGTAGGATTAAACATTAGGAAAATATGTCTTAAATAACTATGTAAACCCCCAATATATCTCAACAAAGTGTCTTATGATTGCAAGTATACACCTAGTATAAAACACCTTCTTCTAAACTCTTAAGTGTAACTTTTCACACTTTGACCCTTTAGTTGTCTAAACTTATTCCAATCCATAATAGCCTTTTTCATATAGGCTAATGGATAAAATTGTCTTCTAAGTGCAGGAATAAAATCTATCCAAGAGGTGGAGACCTTACCATTCTTTTTTCATATCCTCTTGTGTTTTGGCTTCCCAACAATTCAAAGCAGCACTTTTCAACCTTAATGAAGCCAACTAAATATTTTTTTTGTCATATTTGATGTTTTGAATCTTGCAATAAACATCAAGTTGACGAACCCAATTATTAAGTATTTCAGCATTCACTTCACCATTATACACAGGAAGTTTGAATTTGATATCAAGTTTTAATAAGGGATTTTTACCATGAACCCTTGGGGTATGTGGATCTGTTTGAGTAAAAGTGGTCGTGGAAGAGGATGAAGATGAATGTGAAGACGGAAGTGAAGATGATGGTGGAGAAGAGGATGGTTTATCACCAATTCCCTTTGAAGGCTTGTCATCATCTCCTCCTTTTCCTCCAAAATAACCCTCTCCTTTTAAAGGCTTGGAACTTTCACCCTGAAATCTTGAATTTCTCTCTTCATAGAGAACCTTCACCATTTCAATCATGTTAAAGAAATATTTTCCGAAAGTTTTCTCTTCATCTGACATATTATCAACCCATCCTTCATAAGATATACTTGTTGAAGCTTCAAATACAATTTGAGAAAGAATTTGTGGTGGAGATTGTGGTAAACTTTCTCTCCTTTTCCTTGACCTAACTTGAGGACTTGCAACCACAAGTTTTCCTTCTCCTCTCTTGAGCTTCAACCTTGTAAGCATTAGAAACACTTGCAAACAATTAAATCCTCGGAGTAGCAAATAAAACCTAATTTCTGATATCAAACTTGATGTGTATGAGTTCTTAATAAAAACGTGCTTGCGATTTTATAAATTGCAAGTGATAAAAACTATTTTTTTGTGAGCTTTTATGTTAATTTTTATACACATAAGCATGAATTAAAACTCTAAAAATAGTAGAAAAAATAGCCAATTACACCATAAAAATAACCACAACATATCAAGTGATGAAAGAGTTCACCCCTCCTAGGCTACATCTCCTTGTTCCAACTTATAATGGCTTCTCCATATCTCATTATGCTAAAAAAAAGGCGATTACAATAGTTTACAGTGCGCAAATGGCTTCAAAGCCTATTCCATTAACTTCAGAACTGTAAAAAATTCTTGCATAGCCTCTTTCTACTCCAAAATTGGTTAAAAAATGAAGACGTTATGAGCCTCCCTAGCTTTGTTGTTAGTCGCTCTATAAATTCCCCAAATTCCAGAATCGTCCTACAATTTCACTCTGATTTGCGCTAACAAAGTGACCATTTCGTGCAAATTGTGGGACTGGTTGAAAATTCCTAATGCAGCATTAAATCTGAATTTAAACCATAATGATTTTGGTCAATTATTTTTTTTTAGTTAAAAATTTGTGTGGGCCGCCTTCGCACCCACGGTCCTACACCTTTAGTCACATGGTAACATATGGGAGGGTCGAGGCTAAGCCCTGGTCCCTTACCCGCAAACTCCGCCGACACAAGTTTTAAATATGATTTCGAATATATCGTTTAACAAGGAGTAATGTGGTTGGTGTGGTTAAGATGTTGGGTTGTTGGTTGTGAGGTCCTACGATCGATTGCTGCAAAGTTCAATTTGGAACTTAACCAAAATTTTAGTGGCCCCCATGCTGCCATGTGGCGGCCTCCGGTTGGGCCACATGGAAGCATGTGTTTGGCCAGCAACCAACCAACCAACCAAAAAGCACCAAACAAACACTATTCAAGGGCAGCCACATGTCAGGCAGTGGTAGGCCCAAAAAAAATTGACTTTTGACCAACCATAAGACGCCTCATGGCAACCTGCCACTGGGCCAAAATTTTACCCAATCAGCTATCATTTTTTTAAAAATTGTCTGTTTGGGAAAACAGACAAAACTTTCTTCTCGGAGTATACGGTGTCAGGTTTCTGTTAAACAAGTTTTGTCAGATTCAAAGCAAAGAGATCTACGCGGTTGTTCAGGCTCCATACCCTTCCAAAAACTTTCATTTTTGAGCACCTGGTCACTTTGTCATCAATTGATGTGATCTTTCAAGTCATAAAGCCAACATGCTTAACAATCTCCTTCTTTTAGCTTACCCTTTGACTTAAATGACAACACCATGTCTCACATGAGTATTACAAAGTAAGCAAAAATCGTGTTCTCTATTTTTCCTAAATCATTACGATGGTAAAATTTCGTTAAAGTTTTATAGACACTAAGCGAAAATTTATACAATGTGTTATATTTACATTTAATTTGTCTTTTTTTAGAATTAATTAATTTTTATTAAACTTTAAAAAATGTAATTCATATACATATATATATATATATATAACATTTACCATGATTTTTTTAAATTGAAAAAATGTTTTTTAGCCAGACTAATTTTTTAATATATTAACTAGAAAGACTTGTAAATTCAATATATTTATTTCTTTATTTTTGAAAAATTTTATTTTAATTATTCCAAAAATAAATTTATATAAATATATCGAACATTTAAAAATTTGATTAATTCAAAAGAAGAAAAAGTTAAATACAAAACAAATAATTACCACCGTCTATGAAAGGGATCTGAAGACTTAAATTTTTTCCCTCTATGAAAAGGATCCGAAGACTTAACTTTTTTTTGAAATTGTAACAAAATTAAAACTTAAAAGGTTGTGGAATTTTAAATATTTTATAAAATTTTAAAATATTTTAATTAAAGACCTATAAAATCTTTTGATAGAGATGTTTGTTTACTTAAATCGATGGTTATGGTTTAATTTTTTTAATTGGTAGTTTAAAGTTTCTATCAAACTACAAGCTCTATATAAGGCTTAATTTGATATTATTTTGCAATCTAGGATTTGAGAAAATGTATAACCCACTTCGTATATTTAGAAGGCTTAAATTGACATTATTTTCAATCTAAGATCTCAGAGAATGTATAACTCACATTCATGTATTTACGAAATGTTAAATAAAAATAATAATTAAATTTCTTAGATTAATAATATATATATATAACTTTGTTCATCAACTAAATTACCTATTATTTCAAAATAATTAATTAAAAATATAATTTTTTTAAAGGTTTATAAAAACTAAGTCGCATGTTATTTATTATTCTAAAATATTTTAATTAAAGTTAACAAAAATTAATGAAAATTTTTTGTAAGTTAAATCAATAATTATGATTTAGAACTTTTCAATGACATTTTAAACTCTCGATCACAGTTCCAATCGGGATATTTGACATTATTCCTCGAAGTAGGTTTTTAAGAAATGTATGGCCCAACTTCATAGATTCACGAAATGCTATGTTACAACAGTAATTATATCTCTTAGCGAAGAGTATGTCTTCTCTGTAATCTTCGATGTGTCATGTTATTCATAAAATCAATTTAACCTTATTACGAAAGATACGCGCAACCCAAGATATCATATTGTTTAAAATTTGATATGGCGGGAAAGTAAGTTTTGAACTTCGAACAACTAGTGAAATAAGAACGATCGATACCAAACTGGAGATTTCAACGTTAGCTCATCCTTTGTAGTTCAATAATAATGCCATTAAAGGGAAGTAGGTTTTTGATATTGAAATACAAAATGGTGGAAGCCATTTCTGAGACCCTACAGATCGAAGGTGAAGGACGTATTGATTACAGTGATAAAAAGGATCCTCGGTCAGCCACTCTGCCATTTGATGACAATCGAATTACAAGCAGCAGCTGCAAAGAGCGCAAAGAAGGATACTGACCTTCTCGGTTCTGAAGGCTTAGTGAATGAACAATCGTTTCGAAAGCTTACTAAGGTTTCTATCTTTTCCTGACTTCCAGAATTTTTATTCACTTTCAGAATTGTCAAAAATGAGTAGCGTCATTTATATAGAATTGGCTAATTCTCCGGAAGCTTTTTTTTACATTGCGGATTTTGCATATCTAATGCGTATAGAATAATGCCAATATTTCTCAACATCCCAGCTAAATACACAGAATATGGAATGGGATTTATAAAGATGCTCATATACTAAAACTACGTCCTGATTATCTGGACTTCCTAGTCCGAAGCCACAGAACCACAATGATGATTTCTCCTTTCAGTTTTTTTTAGGTTTTAATGAGTTGTTAAATGAATTATATTAATATGGATTTCGAACAATCTAGATAGATCAAGGACTAACGAGAATTCCGAATAATTTATTGCAGAAATGCTTTCATAGGGCTTACATATGCTGAATGCAACAATGTTTCTTTGCTGGACATTATTGTTTCCCTCGTAAAACATAAAGGCTTCGAAGAAATGTTCAGCTATTTAGACTACAAATCATTCATGATTGGAAAGAAATCACTAGTTGTTTACATTTTATGGGTTTTGTAAGAATGGAAAAGAACAGCTAAATGAAGCATATTGGTCTGATATTTCTCCTCTTGAATATGAATACAACTAGCAGAGTAGTGAAGACAAATGAGAATGTCTGGTCAGTCCAACACCACCCCACAATGGAAATGTTGTGCCTATTAATCATCAGATACATACGATCTAGGACTCTTATCTGCTCAAAATCAATAAAATAAAAGACAAAAGTTCAATCCAGTGAATAGGGTTGTTAAGCCTTGCCTAATTTCCAACCTTTTTTTAAAGCTTTCTAATGAGATTTAATCAAGTTATGTCATAGAAAAACAAAATGTCAATCACAAGCCTAAAAAAAAGGGGAAATATCGTCTGAATATTCACTATGCCAGTATCAATTTTCAACTCGTTGTCAACCAACGTAAAGGGCATCCAAAATTCATGTCTCTATTATAAGATCTTGAAATTTGCTTCATATGGATTTCTCTAGAATTGGTGAGTAGAACATAATTTGGCCGACGTGAGGCACTATTACAAACATAATGTAGTTTTTTTATTGTGCACGCAAATCGCCTTGGCTATCAAGAATGAGTTGGAAGACGGTCACAGACTCTGGGCCACTTACATCACCATAGTCAATCAACGAGATTATCTGTCTGCAGACAGCTTCACTGTAAATGCATGCAACATTGTGGACCTGTTGATCTATTGTCGTTCCTCTGCAGTAATAAATAGATTTTATTTTTCCATTGAAAAACCCATAGTGGTTTATGCATTGAGTGCAGATTATTTGGTGGCCACATGCTCGCCGTGCATGAACAGATTAATTTCAAGGTATTCCTGCAATTTGAAGACTTTGGTGATCTTTTGTTGATGTGTTTAATATATCTTTATCTGAAACCCGTTGATAACGTCCCAGTAACATAGATGCCTCTAGTGCTTCCCCATAATAGTATTTTAAAATATGAATTCAATCAACCAATCATAATATATGAAGAAGGTCGGAATTACCCAATTTCCAATGGTTGTCGGTGGAAGAATTTGAACATTCAACCTTAACCATGAATTTCACGATTGTTACTTTTATTAGTCTTTTTATTAGTCTTTAATGGTGCAGTAGACAGGATTTAATTTTGAAATATTATTTTAATAATAATTATAATAATAATAATTATTATTATTATATAATATTATATATATAAAATAATTTTTTTTTGGATTACACTTTTATTATATTCAAAATATCATTTGGATCTCACAAAGAATTGAACTCTTGACTTTACATCAAGGAGTTGTAAAGAAATGATTTTTCATCAAAAAAAAATATCTTAACATCACACCCAATTACCTTAAATAAAATACTCTATTCTCAATCAAATTTATACTAAATATATAAATTAGTAATTTTAAAATATTATTTTAACAATATCAAAATTGCTTATAAAAAATATTTTTTAAAAAATATTAAAGTGATTTTTAAATATTTATACTATTTTTAAATTTTTTCACATAATTATAAAATTATTAACAGTACATATAAAAATATTTTTTCTTCTCCATACAACCTCAAATTTAATTTGTGAGAAAATTATTAAATAATTTTAAAAACATATATATTTTAAAGAAAAAAAAGTCATTCCATTATTATTTCTTTTCTATAATTTTATTTAATTAAATCTTTAATATTACTAATTTATAAAAATATATATATTTTATTGTTTTTGAAAAAAAAGTCATTCCCTTACTATTTCTTTATAATTTTATTTGATTGAATACTTAGTTTGTTGCAACAGTAATATAAATCAAATTCAAATTTGGATGACTCACATATTTTCCAATCCTAAGAGCTTTCTTTTCATAATTCTCAAAACTTAAAGTACATGAATCTAAAGACCGTGTACATAACTAAAGATTCAAAGATATATTATCATATATTAATTTCGAATAAACCATTGCAGGAAAAACCTAATGAAATATTTGGCACAATTCAAACTGTTAAAATCAAATGTACTAATAATTCAGATAAAACCTTCGATCAATATATATGTTTTACAAATCAAGTTTACGAATGAACAACCTTACAAACATTTTTGAAAGAAATTAAGATCGTAGTGATGCCGGATTTTATGGTATGCTAGTCTATATTGTTAAAAAAGTAAAGTACCAACATAACAAATAGAAAATTCACATAGTTTTTTAATAAGTTTTGAAAGAAATTAAGATCGTAGTGTTGCCGCCTTTTTTGGTATGCTAGTCTATATCGTTAAAACAAATAAAGTACCAACCTAACGAATAGAAATTTCACATAGTTTTTGAATAAGTTTGTCATTGTCTTTAGTATATTAATTTATTGGAAATCAAAGCACTAGCATGACCACCATTTAAGATGGTGACATATATAACAAGACTACATTGTACTGCAGTAGAATACCTGCCGAATAATAAATAAATGTATAATTAAAATTAATGGAAACCAACAAAATTATATGTTGTGAATTGCATCTTCTGAATTGTATCACTATGACCGTTATAAACATAGGATCGGTATTGAATCCATGCATTTGACAAGCACAGATAAGAGTGATTCATATGTGGTATTCATAGTTAATAGGTAAAGCTTAAGAAATGGCTCAAGATCGAGCATGGAAATAAACAATATGGGGGAGAACAAGTGACATATTTAGCAATACGGGTATCATCTCATCAGACTCTATATACGAGACGACTATTTTCTTTGCCTTGCCTGTTTGCTTTTCCTTTCCGTGAGGTGCATAAGTACTGACTGACTCTGTTGCTGGTGTGGCTACGGCTAGTGGTTGTGTACGGATTGTTCGATCAGATCCTAAGCGATATTCAAATTTACATTAACTATATTTAGAAAATTAGAAATCAAAACCAAAAAATTATTTACATTAACTATATTTAGAAAATATGAAATCGAAACTAAAAAAAATTGATATGCCTCCCTATCAAATTAGTGCAGAATGAATATTTTAAGACTTAACACTACATTATTAGTCTCAAATAGGAATCCCAAATATATGCTCAATATCCATCTTAAAGCTTACAGTAATGCAAAAGATGGACTCCATTGGTAAATGCTTCATATCCATCTTAAAGCTTACATTAATGCAAAAGATGGACTCCATTGGTACATGAAGCATTTTAACACAACCCAGTAAAGAATTTATGGAGGGTTAATGCAAAAGATTGACTCCATTGGTACATGAAGCATTTTAACACAACCCAGTAAAGAATTTCTGGAGGGTTAATGCAAAAGATGGACTCCATTGGTAAATGAAACATTTGAAGACAACCGAGTAAAGAATTTATGGGGGATAATAGGGAATCAATTAGAAAGAAAAATGCAATGGAGGATATCCAGAATAACGGTGAAGTTTGTCATAGGACCATGCCCACTACTGATTGTGAAGATACAAGTTTCTTAAAACGCTGCAAGAAACAACAAGAAATTTTGTTTTGAGTTAGCTTTATGCCACTACTCCGATCTAGTATTTTATCTTCTAATTTTTTTAGGATGGCATCGACATATTACATTTGCAGGCTTGACACACAGCTGTATGTGCACATACAGGGAAATGAACATTCATATTAATTATTTTCAAAGAACTCCAAAATCCTTTGTAGACATCTGTATAGAATGGCACAGAAGGTATGGGTTCAAAAATATAGTGTCACTATCCAGATTAAAGTTACTAGACTCAACTCGCGCCAAAGCTTGAGGATTGACTCGTGATCTTGAAAAACTCACCATCTCACTCATATAACTTCAAATAAAAGCACCAAATTTTAGTATAAAAGATATTTTTCTTTCATAGTCAAGCTTGCAAAGCTTAATAATGAATATTTTTAATAATAACACTTTTCGAAATAGAAAGATGATACTATTATTGCAAAAGGCCAGGGATTCTGGATGGTTGACACATCTTCCGGTTGTCTGCAACCATAGAAGGTTAGAGAAACAAGCATGTGGACAAACATTAAATATGAAATCAAAAGAACGACTACAAAGGACTCAGCAAAGAAATAATAATGAAATGGGAGTGAGATTCTTGATGAATTAAGAAAACAATATATAGTAAAAGGTTGAGCGATTGAAGCAAAATTGTGACCGTGAATAGACAAAGGGAACAAAGCGAATCATTCCATGCCGTCAAATAACCATGTTAACTTGACCATATTAAATGTTTGTAGAAATTAAATTCAACATGTTAACTTGACCATATTAAATGTTTGTAGAAATTAAATTCAACATTTATTTATGGTGAATATTACATTACATGGGGAGGCTCATTTTGTGTGTCTCGATTATCTATACAACTATACAAATATAGCTCTCGATATAGAAAGACATTTTATACGGCGGGTGGAAGCAGCTCAACTCCTTAACTTAGCCTTATCCTGAACCGAACATTCCAGTTCCGTTGTACCAAACTTGGAAGGTGTATGATTGTTGAGACCATTCTTGTGTTCAACATGCAGTAGAGACCGTGAAATTGCATTTGGTTTTTTATGGCATTGCGGGCGACCCAATTCCCGTATTAAATTTAGACCGTGAAATTGCATGTGGATTTTGATGGCCTTCCGAGGATTCTAGACCTTCCTCTTCGAGCTATATTTTTTGTTCCCTTCACACCATGTTTCTGGTTCGAAATTTATAAAGTAAACACACCCTGCCTTCAACTATGCATTTCCTAGTTTGCTTACCTGTTTTCATGTGCCCTACTGCCAACTTGCTTTCCTTTGCCTTGCTTTCTGATTTAATTCCATCATTTGTCCCCATGCCATGCTGGGGATTGCAAAACAATTAATAATTCAAAGTTCAGTTTTTCTGTCTCAAACAATAGTGTGTTTTCCTTTTTTCCGTATTTAACTCTATCATTTGTCCCATGCCAAGGCCTCAGATCAGTTTTTCGGCCTCAAATAGTGTTTCCATTTCCAACTGTTTTCATCCTTCATCGGCCTCAAATAGTGTTTCCATTTCCAACCGCTCTCAACCTTCGTCACATGAACCTTCGCGCAAATTGATGAGCAGAATAATATACACAATGGGTGGGACGATGAGTTTATGTTTTGTGATAGGTAACCAAAACCTGTGAAGTGGTGGCAGCGAGTAGCTGAGAGGTGGCAACAAGAAGGCGACACAGTTGCATGGCAACGCCTTGAGTGAACTTTGGACAAATGTGTTTCCATAGAAATTGATTTTACATAAAATGTTATGAACTAATGCTAATCAAGGCTAGCATTAGTCAGTGTCTTCTTTTATTTATGTTCTAACTTTATCCTAATTTTATCCAGAAAAGTGAGGTTTTTCTGCAATAAGACTCTAAAGATTTCAGTGCTTATGATTGGCCAGTGAAAAAAAAATTCAATATTTAATAAGTTATAAGAAAAATGTTTATAAAATATGAATGGAAAGCTTTGGATTAAAATTACAGTTTTAATTGAAAGTAATGCTAGGGATAGTGACATCGATCGCTATATACATGTTAGGAAGGTATAATAGTTAGAAATATTTAATTCCTACTTGTCTATGGTTGTAATTTTCCATTTGAGGAGTTTGTTCCTACATAATAGGAAATAGTTAGAATATAGTTTCTCCTATTTTAGTGTGTGGTTGAGAGAATCTTTCAATTACATTACTGTACGTCCAAGATAGAATTCCTATCTTGAGACTATTGCTTGTATATATATGTGTGTAATTTCCTTGATTCATAATATAGAATTTGATTAGAGTTTTTTGTGTGCTATTTTATCTTGGTATCAGAGCTTCAAAGCCCGTAAGGGCCTCTGGCCCTTCCTCGGCATAGGAAAATAAATAACAGTATTTGTATTATTTTTATTAAATTTTTTGTTTGTCCATCAGAGAACAGTTCTAGTGCTGCGTAGGACTGAGCCTGGAGCGCTGTTGCTAAAAGCTCTAGAAGGTTGTGACAGAGATCGCGTGGCAGTGTGGTGTCTTCATGCGTGAAGTCGAGAATGGCAAGGAGCGTAGGATCACCTACTATCAGCTCTTGCAATTAGTGACTACGAGCTGCGGATCCGAGAGGAGTGCATGTGGATTGAAGATCTGAGTGTGCAGATCGCTGAACGAATACAAAGTTGTTACACATGCCTGAGTATTGTTGGAGGACAGAATTGTTTTGTGCGCCAAAGCCACCGCCGTAGATGGAAGAAAGAAGCAACTGCTAGATCTTGTGTTGTCTTCTTCTTGTTTTATCAAATTGTTATTCTTGGGTTTAGGAATCGCCAAAAGGACTATGAGGATAGGCTGAAGATTGAAAAGGCTCATGAAAGAAAATGAAGTTGTTTGAATTCGATGATGAATTTTTAAAATCTACCAAGGAAGGCCACGACATTGTGGGTGGAGAAAATGAAGAGAAACTTGAAGAGTCTGAGAAAAATTCTTAGCAAGACTCATAGATCTGGAGCTCCGGGGTTTCGATCTGCCGTTTCTTATGTCTGCTGCAGTTGTTTTTTTAGCTATGGAGATATGTCAGAGAAGCAATGGCAGGGATGCTTATTCCTGGGCATTCAGGGCTACTTCCAAAGTGGTCAATGTTATTCTTCACAACCCTGGCGTTGCAGAAGATCTGGCTTGTGGACCAGCGCTGGACGCAGTGGCAATCAAGGAGTTGTTTCCCCCTCGGCTCACAATATTTGATCTGATAAAGAATGGCGATTTTGAGGAGGGGTCTTGCATGTTCGCAAGCTCCAATAGAATCTATGAAAGCTGTCAAGTACCTTGACGGGGCACATTTTGCAGTCCCGCAGGGCAGAAGGGCCATGGAGCTCGTGGCCGGCAAGAAAGCACACCAATTGATTTGAAGAAGGCATATAGAAAATTTGCCATGAAATGGCACCCCGACAAAAATCCCAATCGCCACGTGTGATGTGTGCGCTATTTAAAGCGGTATTCTGAATTTCAGAAACTGTATTTCGCAACAGGCCGGGCCCAAATTGTTATAGAGCTTGCGGTCCCTTTTGTAACAGAGTTTGCGTGATGAGTGATGAGATCACCATCACAAGAGCCCAAGTACATATAGATCCTTTTCGCAATGCACAAAAAAATGCACCCCTCGAATTTAACGCATCTGGATTCAATCAGTTCACTCATGAAAAGATGGGAGAAGGAGCTGAAGAGAATAATAATAGCAGTGGCACTCGCTGCAGCAGCCTGTTCATTGTACCACTCATGAAAGCCGAAGCAAAATTCAAACAGATATCCGAAGCTTATGATGTGTTGAGTGATCAACAAAAATGCGCAATTTATGATCAGTATGGTGAAGAGGGTTTGAAAGGGCAGGTTCCGCCGCCAGGTGCGGGAGGTTTTTTCAACATTTTCAAATGCATCAAGACAGTTCAGTTTTAATCCAAGGAATGCAGAGGACATATTTGCAGAGTTTTTTGGTTCCAACCTTCCCTTTTTTCGGAGGACATATATAATGGTAGTGAGATATTGTGTTTATACTTGCATGACGATGCTGGTAGTGGTTCCTTTTCAATGGGTTCCATAATAGTTGCATGACGGTTCTGGCAATGCTAGTGATGGTGTATGCCTTGCTGAGCCGAGTGGGAGTTGAGTGAATGTGTTACTTTTTTGGAGATTGGATGGCTGACAATCCACTCTGTAGTAGATAGTGAAGGAAGATCCTTGGTTGTGTCAAAGGCAGGGCAGCGATGGTAGTTACCTTGAAGGCGGAGGAAGATAGCTACAAATCTGGCATTTCGTAGAAAGAGCAGTGATTCGGACTCTAAATAGTTGCTGTTATGGTTGGGAAATAATAATCTTCGGGCATAGACAAAGAAATTAATGTGAAGAGTTTATGTTTTTTATTTAGTTTCTTGGAATCATGTTTAAAGATTATTGAGCCTTATTGAGCCTAGCTAACTCAATGTAGGTAAAGTTATTTTGTTAGAATTAGCTACTCTAACAAATGATAGGTGAAACGTGGAGTTCCAAGAATTTACTTGATAACGACAAAGATGCCCAAGATGTGATCAGATGAGGTAAAGGAGCAGCAATAACGTTTATGGTGGACAACAAAGTATATGTTTGTTTGAGTTAGTGTGGTTTGTGGAATAGACTCCCTAGCATGTTATAAGCAAGTCCAGTTGGTTGTTGTAATGGTCATTGTATGTACCCAGAAACTCCAAAATGTTGAAGTATGGAATGTAAACCTAGTAAAGGCATCTGAAAGTTCGTGGTGATCTTAAAACCACTTTGTAATGGTTGGTGGTGAGCGAGAAACCACGCATATAGAGCCTTTGTGGCTGGTCACCTTTGTGGCTAGTTGGTGGTGAGCTAGAAACCACCTATAGAGCCTTTGTGGCTAGTCGCCTTCATGGCTAGAGGTGCCTTTATGGCCGCTTGTACATGAGTGGCCGCTTGTACATGAGAGCTGTGTGCTCACAGGGCTTTGTGCTTGATCGAGCAGGTGGAATGCAGTAACACATGGATCACAGTCTCAGATGATTCATTAATCTCTGAGTATAAGGGGGTTGGCGCGCTTTCTAGCTGACAGTCGTGCTGACAAGCACAATTGGCGCAACTGTTGCGTACATACTCATGCCAACGCGCCAAATCACAGGATTGGTGCAAAAGCGCATGATAAACCCGCGTCAAGATTTTACCTTGCAAAGTTCTTGTTCTGGGCGCAGATTTTTTATTCAGGAAGATGCCAACTCACCTTCAAGGAGATCCGTGGGGAGCCTCATCTTTGCTGGATGATTTGCGAGAGGTGTAGATCGGAGAAGTTGTGGATCTATCCGAGAGAGGCAGATTGGAAGATCTGCGGGAAGCCTCACCTTTGCTGGAAGATCTGCGGGAGTTGCAGATCTGAGAAGTTGCGGATCTATCCGGGAGAGGAAGATTGTGTTTTGGAGATTCTGCACATGCAATTCGCCCGATGGTGGTGGATTTGTAGGTACATATATGCAGTGATAATGGTCGACAGAATCATGTATGCAAAGGACATCCTACAGGACTAGCGGTTGCAGCGATTGGTACCCATGCATTCTGGTGGATGGTTGCTCTTTTATATGGACGTCGACATTTTCGTTGTTATGCTTGACCACAAACAGACTTTGTGAATCACTATCATGACAAGTAGTCATTAAGGGGGGGAGTTAGAAATATTTAATTCCTACTTGTCTATGGTTGTAATTCTCCATTTGAGGAGTTTGTTCCTACATAATAGGAAATAGCTAGAATATAGTTTCTCCTAGTTTAGTGTGTGGTTGAGAGAATCTCTCAACCACATTACTGTACATCCAAGATAGAATTCCTATCTTGAGACTATTGCTTGTATATATATGTGTGTAATTTCCTTGATTCATAATATAGAATTTGATTAGAGTTTGTTGTGTGCTATTTTATCTATAATAAGAGAGAACAAGCTATATCTAAGTTATGTAAATGTTTTTTCACCAAAATTAAATTCATCAGATTCATTATATATGGCATATCATTTTAGAAAAAAGAATAACTATGGATCAAGATAAAAAGAAGATAAAGAAACTAGAAGTTAGCCAACACTAAGAAATGTTATTTACATAAAATCATTTATGTAGATTATTGGAAATTACATAATATTTATTTAAGGTGTTTCAAATATTGTATGGTTTATCATATTTTTTCTTCTTTAACCATGGTGAATTGGTAACTATCATTGTTACGTAGATATACCAAGAATTTAGTTAGTTGTCGATCCTTATGACAAGAGGCCAAATATGTCCCCCAATGGAATTTGAAATCGAGTGGAGGGGATAATATTCCATTGTTCCAACCACTTGGTCATCCCACAAAGAGACATTTTCAAGGATGTGGAATTTGAATGGATAGTAAATTTGAGGAACGTTTGCAGTGCTTAAATTATCTATTGATAAGTGCATCAATATTAAATATTTTTGATCCAAATGAGGATTTCATTGTGTGCATTGATGATTTCAAATAAGGGCTTAGTGGAGTTCTTATGATTTTTTTTTTGGCATGTTATAAATCTAGAAAATTTAAAATCCATGAGTAAAATTGTGCCACTAATAACATCAAATTGGTAGTCATTGTGCATACTTTAAAAGTTGTGGATACATTTCCTTGTGGAAAAGAGGTTGGATTTGAAGATAGATAATATTGGCTTGAAATACTTATTTGAACAACCAACCGTTAATGCAAGAAAAGTAAGTTGGTTTCAATTCTTGATTAAATATGACTTCAAAACAAGGCACATCACAAGAAAAGGGAATATGATGGTTGATGAAATGAGTAGTAGAACACATGTGGTAAATGTTTTAGCCATAACCATGTAGACTATATATTTAAAAAATAAAATTTGAAGCTAAATATTCAAATAAAAAGTATGTGCAAGTGAATAAATTTCCACAACAAGGAAAGCTATATCCAAGGCATAAAAATTATGAGCTAAAATATTATGGAATTCCTCTCTACAGGGGAAAAATTTACGTGCCAACTTCACAATAGCTTGAAATTTTAGTTTTTAATCAAATGCATGTTGTTCCTTATGCTAGACATTTAGGTCAAAAAAAGACTATTATTTACATAAAAATTCAGTATTTTTGGTTAGGCTTAAAGAAATATGTTGTTGTTTATATATTTAAATGGTTGGACTGATAAAAGGAGAAAATATTAGCATGGAAACAAAGTTGGTTTGCTATGACCATTCCTCTTTTAAGATATAAACGATAAATATTCACCATATATTTCTTCACTAAATATTCATAAAAAATAAGTAACATAATTCAATCATTTCGGTAGTGGACAAGTTGACCAAATAAACTCATTTTATTCCAATTAACATGAATCCTAAGGAAATAGACATAGAAAATTTTATATGAATGATATGAATTGGATCATTATATTATTTTTCATCCATATTGATGTATTTGGAGCGGAAAAAGTGGAGGAATTAGCACATGGGATCGTTTTTACTAGCAGGACCCAGTTTGGTAGAATGAGGTCTAAATCTTTCTCAAAGAATTTTGAAGCATCAAACAATGTTTTTTGGGGTTAAAATTTTGTCTATTAATATCACACATTTTCAAGCTATTCTACACATAGAGACCATTCCAACGACACAAGGATCACGTCAAACGGAGTCTGTGTGCAAAATTCCTGCCACTCAAAATTTGGTGTAACTGTTTTCATACTTATAGTTCAAGAGGATGCCACGGGAGACCCCATTATTCATGCAAAATTGGATAGCCACATGTTTTTTATGTAAAATACTCTAGATGACTCTATTTTAAAACTCTAGTTAAGAGTTGATGTAGTCAAAATTAACCACTAGTAGACTATCACCTTCTGTTATAACCGGGCCACTAGGAGGAAGAGTCATTCCATTCTTTTGAGAGAATTTTGTTCCATAGATGAGAAAAGATAGCCAGGAGAGATATGAGGTAGAGCACAGAAAGAGGATTTGTGCAGCGTAGCAACCCATGGACCACAAACAACCATATTTCTTTGTACCTACAACCATATTTCTAGATAGAGAGTGAGTGAATCTGCCTCACCTTTTAGCTGTTTTTTCCCCTGAAAGGGTGTCCTAGAGAGTGTATCTCATGTCTAATGTGTGTGTGAGCTTATTTTTCCTTTCTATATTTTTCTTCATAATTTATATTCACATTCATGTGCTAATTACATTTAAATATACAGATCTTGAAGTTTAGTAAAATTATAATCGTACAAAATCTTAGATTTTTAATATAATATTATCAGATCTATTGTGACGAACTATCTAGTGGAATATCCCACGAAAATTTATGAATCAATGAAATAAATGGTCAAATTACATTAAGTATCAAAGGTATTTGTATCAAATAGAGATTCTAAACGTGCTACAAATCGTAGGAAAATATTATTTAGGTGGTTAGGAATGGATTTGAACTTAAATACAACCTATAATCCATAAATTACGTGGGGAAACATAAATAGTTAATTAGATTATTGAAGATATTCCTTGAGTGTATGTATTGGATAGACCATGTGAATATGAATATTTTATGCTTAGTTTAATTTTCCTATAATACTGGGTACCATACATTAATACAAATGATCCCATTTGAGGTATTATATGGTAGAGAATTTAATGCACTAGTTAGTCGGAACCATTAAGTGGATAGAGTTCTTTGGCTAGATTTGCTAAAGGAAATAATGGAACAAGTAATAAAATAACATAATATTTGGAGGCATTTGAAGACCCACAAAATTGTTAGCAAATTGGGGTGGATAAACCATAGAATTTCAAGTGGATAGCCATGTATTTTTCAAATTTATGCCAAAGAGGAGGTCATTAAAATCAAAGAGTTGTAGAAAATTGGTAGCTATATTTATTTGCCTTTTAAGAGGAGGTCATTGACATCAAAGAGTTTCATAAAATTGGTAG
Source organism: Pinus albicaulis (assembly GCA_034641835.2). Classification (NCBI taxonomy): domain Eukaryota; kingdom Viridiplantae; phylum Streptophyta; class Pinopsida; order Pinales; family Pinaceae; genus Pinus; species Pinus albicaulis. The sequence goes on along the minus strand of CM076573.1, from coordinate 869,127,806 downwards.
CTATATTTATTGGCCTTTCGAAATATTGAGTAGGATTAGGCCAATAACATGTGAACTTACATTACCTTTATGTATTCATGTGTATAATGTATTTATGTTTCATTATTGAAAACAAATATTCATTATCCTAATCATGATATTGATTGGAATATGATCTAGTTGGATGTAAAATAAGAAGTTTGGGTTGACTCATTGCTTATATTAGATGATTTGGAAAGCAAAGGATTTTCTCATCAAAACCATAAGTCTAGTAAAGTTTGAGTGGAATCGTTACAACCTTAAGCACAGTATGTGTAACTCAAGGATGCCATGTAGGAGACGTACTCGCAATTGTTTAGAAATGTTATTATATAATTTTTATATAATGAACCATGTGTAATATTGAGCACTATGGATAGTAGACACCATGTGATCCAATATTCATGAAGTAACCTAAGGTTGAAACATTAAGGAGAAAGGTACCCCCACCATTATTATCATGATTTATATCTTAGAATGTAAATAATAATATATCCCAAATGACATAATGATGAGAGTATTATTAGGCATTTCACATAACGATGAGAGTATTATTAAGTCTTGGCATCTTTACGCCATCCCTACTTGCAACTTGTGGTTTTAGCTAGAGTTTGATCTAATTCTAAAGAGCCTATTGTCATTAAGGCTACATATAATATTGTTGTACATTTAGTCATAATAATATTCACAAAAAAAACACTAATTTGTAACATAAACTAAAATAAGATATATTATTTTTAATAATCTTAAGTCATAATTGTTTTTTTTTTATAATTTCCTCTCTTTGATTTTCAAACTAATAAAATTATAAGAATATATACAAATTACAATATGAAATCAAATAGTAAAATATTACTTAATCTTTATAACGGTAGAATATCACTTAATCTTATAATAGTATATATAAATTATAATATGAAATCAAATGGGACATTATTACTTAACGTTTAATAGGATTAGAGAGAAGAATTTTACCTACCACTATGAATGTACCAATATTTACATATTTTTATTAACGATATGTATTTCCAAATAAAAGTCATATAGTGAAAATTTAAATATTAAATCCAGAAAATTTTAAATTTATGAATGTTTTAAATTTTCAAAATTTCAATATACATATGAGTCTCTAATATTTTACCTCGAAAAACCGCAAGGAAATTTCTATAGGAAGCCCACCTAATCAGGCAAGGCTATCCGGCTTTTAAGGTGAAGTATAGACTTGGATAAGATATGCCGGGCATACAGTAAGTATTGCCTCTCACATAAGCTCCCGTTTCTACAATATTATATCACATGAATTGTAAAATAAAGTACTTCGGATTCTTCGTGAATCCAAGGCAGCTTATTGTAATTTGACTTTTGGTTTTATCGTAATTTGACTTTCTAAGGCATGTAAGCAAATGCCACCATTTGCCAGCTATGCTCATCTCATTTCGATTAATTCCGTTTAGTAGGTGCTTTATAATTCCGATTAGCGGTTGCACAAGCCATTGCAGTTCCATTCATTGCTCTTGTTGAATCAGGACCAGTAGCACAGGAGCGGGTTTAAGGTCAAACAAGAGAAAAGATTTAGAGAGAAACTCTCTCCATTCTTACAACATGAATTCAAAAAAGCAATGGACCAGTATGTTCATAAAATCCGAGCTGTCAACCTCGTCAGGCAATCAATTCATGCAAATATCTGATTCTTCAGCAGCGAGGTTGCCTTATTCTGAACCGTGTAAGCAAAATCCCCTCCCTTGCAAGTCCAAACATAATCCAGTCTTCCTACATGCCGGGTAGATAAAATGCTACTTCCTTCACATCACGACCCATTTATAAAGTGTGTTTCCACTCATTCTTACACAGGCCGTGCCTCACAATTTTTCTTTTTTAAAATTTCAGGCCTTTATTATCCTCAACAGCTTTTGAATAGCGTTCATGGTACTTAAAAGCGTTTTAGCCAATGTGTTAAACATTGAAAATTGAAGTTATCAAACAAAGATCATTTTTCCACATCCTTAAAATTCAATTTTCAATCACTTTAACTTTTCACAATGTTAGCCTCTGCATCTAGTGACTAATTGAATATCAGGCTCTATATTAGTGACTAATTGAATATTAGGCTCTATATTATTTTCAGTTGGTAGGAAACAGTGGGTAGGAAACTGAACTAGTGCCTTTTAAATTGGTAGGAAACTGAATTAGTGATTTCACATCAAAAGTTACTTTAATAAAATATGGAAAGTTGTTTGAATGATTTTTGAGTTGGAAAGAAATTGACCTAATGATTTCACATCAAAAGTTTCTTTAATAAAACATGGGTGTCTTATCCAAATATGCTTGAATATTCAATATATGTTCTTTACATCCATTGGTAATATTATGAGCACATCAATCTCCATAGAGTTTTGACCATTGTTTCGATTGATATGTTTTACATGCAACAGGTGAATCATCAAATAATTATGCCCTGGACAGGGAAACGAGCCAACCCAAAGCGAGGTCAAGATGGAATCCGAAACCAGAGCAAATACGGATCCTGGAAGCTATTTTCCAATCCGGCGTCGTGAGTCCTCCAAGAGAAGAAATAAAAAGAATAAGAGCTCAACTAGAGGTGTTCGGACAAGTTGGAGACGCAAATGTGTTTTACTGGTTCCAGAACAGAAAGTCCCGATCAAAGAGAAAGCCACGACTGCCAGCTGCGCAAAGATCAAAATCTAGGACCCAATCTGGGACACTTTCTTCAACTTCATCGACCTCCACATCAACCTCTGTTCATTCTAAAACTGTCACTGAAATGTGTAATAGTCCACCCAATTCCATGCACAGTAACACTGGTGGACATCAATATTACTCCACTTCTACAGTGCCAGTTTCTGCATTTGCCGAGAATGATTATGACATGCAGGCCCTGTACGAAGAAATGAGTAAAACATCAACACCTGCTCCATCTGAAACGTTGCCAAGCTCTTCTAATAGTCCAGCCAATGCCATGCATGCTAACATTGGAGATCAATATTGCTTCTCTTCTGCTGCCCCACTTTATTCATCTGCCGAGAATCATTATGATCATCTGCATACATCAACATCTGCTCCGTCCAAAACTTTGCCAAACTCTTCTAATAGTCCAGCTAATACTAACATTGGAGATCAATATTGCTTCTCTTCTTCTCATGCACCGCTTTATTCATCTGTTGGGAATCATTATGATCATCTGCAAACATCAACATCTGCTCCGTCTGAAACTTTGCGGATTCACTCTTCGAATAGTCCACTCAATGCCATGCTGAATAACATTGGAGATCAATATTGCTTCTCTCCTGCTACGCCGATTGGTTCATCTGCCGGGCATCATTATGATCTGCCTTCCTTGTACGATGAAATGAGTAATATTAATGAACTCTGTAACATGCAAGTAATAGAAGCACCCGCAGCAGCAGCAGTAGAAACTCGAAGCATAGTGAATGAAGGTACATACACTGTTAGCACTGGAACAAAATCATTCTCATGTCTTGAAATGAAGCTGCAGATGTTCATGTACAACCAGACATTGTCGTAATTATGGACATGTCTGATATTAATTATTAATCTTGGTGTGCAGAAACAGGAGGTGCGCAAGAGGGCTCGATCACTAACCCCAACGCATCAATAACTGTATTCATCAATGACGTCCCAACTGCAATCCCTTCAGGGCCCATAAATTTGAAGGATTTCTTTGGGGATGATGCGTTTCTGGTCCACTCCTCTGGCGAGCTTGTTCTGGTTAATGAATTTGGACTCACAAGCCTGGAGCATGGAGCTACGTATTTCATGGTATGCTATAGATAATTCTCCTTCTCATGTGTAATCACCATGGGGTCAATTATATATCAAAACATTGACTGTAAAGAGAGGTTGATTCTCACTTTTCGTGTGGATGTGTTTGCTTTCTATTTTTGCAGATATGAAGGCTATTTTATCGATTGTTTCGGACTACTTCATGACAAACCGTTGCTCCTATTTCTTCTGTAGCCCTATTCAATCTTGGCTTAACTTCAACAGCTGGACATTTGATATGTAGCCCTATTCATTAATTTGCGGTCGCTTGATTAATAAGAGGGTTGCAGTGTAAGCAGGGTCGTAGTACGGGCAACAAAGTGCTTTCCGTACCATCATGATATTCAGTTATTCTTTTGTAATTAGTGCTCCGCCACATGCTATGAGATATGCAATTGTATCATTAGGATAGTATTTATTCGAAGGTTCTATTATTAGGAATAAAGTGTAGTCCATTGTTAGATGGACACATGTCCATATGCTTATGCTAGTATTGCAGTGTCTCGATTTTTTGCGGGTACGCTTGCCGTTGGCGTGAATCACCTGCACTGTAGCATGATTCCTCGTTCTCCATGAGCCGGCAAAGCTTATTTTTCAGTCCATCGGCCCATTAATGCGCCGAGGGATGAAATCGCCACCGTAGGATGATGCACTGCTTTAATCTGACGGACGGTGGGGATTTCATCCCTAGGCGCATTAATGGGCGGATGGACTGAAAAATAAGCTTCCATGAGCCAAACCCCTTATTTTTTTATTTATTATGTCCATAACATTCTTTTCAATAAAGCTTTTATGTGTTTCTAAAGATCTTGCAAGTTAGTTTCTTGGCTTCTATTACCCAACTAGAAATATATTTTTCTGAATCGGAATATGTTTTATGATACAAATTCACTTCTTTGGAAAAATTATAAAATATTGCTTTCCATTTGTGCAGCTTGGAATTTTGCCGTTTCTAATTATAATGCAGTTTTTTTTTCATAAAATGTAAAAGTTTATCGGGAGCACATTTACAGAAAATTACATCCATTGGTTTCTCAATGATTGCTACTCTTCATTATAAGTGGAATTTTTTTTAAATATAAAATTAAATTTTAACAAAAATTAATTTACATGTGGGATAAAACAATTTATTTAATAGTAAAGTGTTGTTATCAAAATTGTCCCAAACTCCGAGAACCCACAATTAGTTCTCATTCTTAACCCTCCGATTACATTATTATGTAACATTCCTAAAACCAATGCCATCCATTTACCTAAATTCGTTGAGGTTGCTTTGTTTAAATTTTAATTTTGGAAAGAAATATATTTCAATTTTAAGGATTTAGGCTTTAACATTGGAAAAAGTTTAAATTTCAGTTTTAGCGGTTTCCATTTGTGGAGATATCAATCTACGTGTCTACTAAAAATTACAAGTTTTTGTTTTTAAGGATAAAGACATTTTTGCAAGCCTAAGATTGTTGGGATATCTTGCATAATTGTTATGTAGAGCTGGCTCAAGGAAAATTAGCAACCATGAACAATAATCAGAGGAATGTTATTGGAGAACTCAAAAAGAAAAAGCACAAAGTTAAATGTTGGATACAAAACTCAGTCGACGATTCTATTTTCGACAAAATAGCTGGTGCGTCAACAGAAAAAGAAGCTTGGGATATTTTGAAAGTTGTCTATCAAGGTAATGATACAATGAGCACTGTTAAATTGCAGACATTGAGAGATGAGTTCAAAACCCCGAAGATGAATAAAATACATAATGTGGATAAGTTCATGACTAGAGTCATAGGAATAGTCAATTAGATCAAACTCATTGGTGAAACCATTATAAATCAGATTATTGCTGAAAAAATTCTTTGATGTCTGCCCAACAAATATGGCATGGCAGTAACAACCATTTTGGAATTCAGAGATTTTACAACTTTCTTAGTAGAACAGTTGATTAGACAACTTATGGCACAACACTCTCTTGGAAAAGGCACAAGCAAAGGATATAGAGGCAGCATCAACCGAGACATAGATCGAGGGAGAGGGAGATTAGAACATAATCATGTAGCAGAGTAGTCAAGACCTTCACAAAACCAAACACAGAGAAGAAAAACATGGAGAAAATATAATCTCTAATGTTATTACTGTAAGAAATTTGGACATTATGAACATGAATGAAAAAATAAATAGTGAGATTAATAAAGAGGTAGTGTCTATCTCTCCATCAATGAAGGAGAATCCTCTAAAGTAATGTTTTTTATGTCATATTTCTGAAGATAGTCACATAGAGGACCTTTGGTTGCTGGACAATGGCTACAACAATCGTATGACAGGTAACAAAAATATACTTTTTTGAATTGATGCTTCCAAAACATCTGAAATTACTCTTGGAGACCGTTCCCCTATTAAAGCTAAATGCAAAGGTATTTTCCATGTTCTTACCAAACATAATCAACAGAAATACATTCTTGGTGTTTATTATGTTCCACATATAAAGCATAAACTCATTAGTGTAGGTCAATTGATGGAACATCGTTATGATGTAATATTCCAAGGTAACACGTTATATATATTACAAACCTCCTAATATAAATATGATATATTAGGTTGAAATAACCAATAATAGGATGTTTCCATTGACTCTTAGAAGTCAAACTCTTTCACAATATTTGTCCCGCAAAGTGTCAGGAATAGATGAGTCTCTGTTATGCCATTCTAAGTATGGGAATATTCCCCTAAAGAGTCTAAGTCTACTTCACAAACATTCTATGGTCGTTGGTCTCCCTATTATGAATGAAAAATGTTGTAATTCTGATATTTGTATTCGATCCAAGCATAAAAGAGATATATTTCCCACGTCTTCCTCTAGATAAAAAGAGCCTTCAAAGTTGGTCTATAAAGATATATGTGGCCCAACGCAAACACAATCCATTGGCGATAGTCTTTATTTTCTAACCTTTGTCGGTGATTATAGCAAGAATATATGGGTTTATTTTCTCAAAAATAAATCACATACGTTCTCAAAATTCAAAGAATTCAAAGCAGAAACAAGAAAGCAAAGTGGAAAGTCTTTAAAATTCATCGGTCATACAGAGGAGGAGAATACAGTTCCAATGACTTCAAAGCTTTTTGTCAACATCAAGGAATTATAATGCAGAAAATAACAAGATATACTCCACAGTTGAATGGAGTAGCAGAAAGGAAAATCAGTTAATTATAAACATGGCCAGATGTACGTTTCTCAGAAGAAATTGTCAAATGACTATTGGGCTAAAGCAATTTCCACTGTACTTTATGTTCTCAACATATCTCTAACAATAAGTGTCCAACATACAATACCTCAAGAAGCATGGGATGATAAAAAGGTAAATGTATCTCACTTTATAATTTTTGAATCAGTATCATTTGCACATGTTTCTGAGAATCTAAGAAATAAGCTTGATGATAGGAGTGAAAGATGTATTTTCGTAGGCTATAGTGAGTGGTTTAAGGCCTAGAGACTTTACAATCCAGTTATCAAGAAGTTTCTTTTAAGCAGAGATGATAAATTTTTTGAAAACAAATCTTGGTTAGATCATGTTGATGAAGCTTCAAATCATCCTTTCTTTCCACCACAACTACCAATATTTTAGGTTCAAGAAGAACCATACCACTAAGAAAACAATACATCTTGAAGCAGTGAATCCATTAGTGATTCAACGGCTTTATAAGACAATTATAAAACAAGAAGCATCAAATAAATATATGAGCAAGAGCACGAGTTTTACTGACAGAATATATTTTCATTTCTTTCATCTTAGCCAACCCATTATGAAGAAGAATTTAAATAAAACTATTTTTTTCATGCAATGAACCAAAAAATTGTTTCCATAGAGAAGAACAAGACATGGGAATTAGTTGATCTCCCAAGAGACAAAACTAAAATTGGCATAAAATGGGCATATAAGACCACCAAAAGAAAAATTAAAAACTAAGAAACATAATTCAAGATTGGTTTCCAAAAGATTCTCACAACAGTTTGGTGTCAACTATGGTGGATCCTTTGCTTCAATGACAAGGTTAGACACTGTCATAACTATTTTATCCACATCATCTTAGCAAAATTGGAAATTATATGAATTTGATGTAAAATCTTCTTTCTTAAATGGTATATTGTAGGAAGAAGTTTGTGTGGAGCAACCTCTTGGTTTTGAAGTTCCAGGACAGGAGAAAACGATGTACAAGTTGAAGTAACCTTTGTATGGGTTGAAACAAGCTCCAACAACTTGGTCCAGACACATCGAAACCTATCTCATCAAAAGTGGTTTTTGTAGAAGAATTCATGAGCCAACACTATATACCAAAACTCGTGAAGGTAAAATTCTCATTGTATTCCTTTACATTTATGATCTTATTTATAGATGCAATATGATGTTAGAAGAATTCAAAGAAGAAATGAAAATAGAGTTTGATATGACTGATCTGGGGGTCATGAAATACTTCTTAGGTATTGAAATTCACTAGTATGCTAATGGAAGTTTTGTTGGTCAACAAAAATATGCCACTGACATCATCCAAAATTTCGGAATGAAAATTTGAAAAGCAGTTGATACACAAATTGCAAAAGGCACTAAGTTGATCATACAAGATGTAGCACCACCAGTTGATTTCACATTGTATAAAATTCTAGCTGGTAGTCAGCTATATCTCACGAAAACTAGACTTGATATCATGTGTGTAGCTAGTTTTGTCTCACAACCTTCTTTATAACCAAGGCCTATTTTGATGAGGCGAGAGATATGGATGTTAAGAGTGTGATATAATTACTTAGACCCTTTAAGGAGATTCAATCTTTTATTAATATGATCTAACTCTCCTCAAAAAATAAAAATTTCTTCTTCCATCTCTTCACAAAGCTCTTCCTTTCTTTTTTCTATGAAAATCTCCTTTATCCTTTTAGTTTCTTCTAGTTCAATTTTGAGAGAGATGATAGAGTTTGCATCATGATATTTAACTTCATCTTATTGCAATTTTCATTTTAGCAGATCTACATTTCTTAGATACTTTACTTCTTTCAATGCACTTATGAGTTCTCCTTCATAATCTACTTAATATACAATTTCTTCTTTAGATATGAATACTATATCTCATGTTTCATGATTAGACACAATTCCATAGCTTTCAAAATCACTACCTTATTTTTAGTACAATATTCTCCTTTTCGAATTTTTTCTTTTCTTATGATCATTATATTTCAGTTTCATTTCATCGTCACTCTGATTCGTTTTTGCATAAGAAAATTTGCAAGCATAGTCTCGTATTCTTCCATATGCAAAACATTTAAATGGAAGCTTACCTTTAAAATTTATACTTCCGTTCTATATATTTCTTTCAAATTTTGCTTCTTCTTCATCTAATTCATGACTAAAGTCTTGTTGAGTCTCATGCTTGCTTCCTTCCTTGACTTCTTTGAATGCAGCTTCTCTGGTTCCTATCTTGTACTTTTCTATCCTTATTTCATATGCAGTAAGAGTTCCATCAAGGACATTTGTTTTAACTTTTACATGTCATATAACTCTTCGGCGGATAATATGTTATGATTTAACCTTGAAGGAATTGATCTCAATATTTTTTTCAATAATATCAACTTCCTTGACTTCTTCAGAGAGACTAGTGATAGAGTTGAAAACACTATCTACCCAAAGGGAAGTTGAAGTAATATTTTCATCTTCTTCCATTTTCATACATTCCAAATAACCTTTGTAATTTTGTAGTGTGGCAACCTTTACTTTTTTATCCCCTTCATAAAAAAATTTGATCTTTCTCCATAATTCTTTGGGTGACTTGCAATGCATTACCTTTTCAAACTAAGTAGATGATAATCAAATTAAGATGTCATTTTTTACTATTGCATTGGATGTATATAGAGTTGTACTATTTGTATCATTGGCAGGAGTAGTAGGTACATGGTAATCATTCTCAACAACTTCCAAAACATCAATACCTATAGACATGATGTAGGTTTCCATTCTTATTTCCAGAAATAATATTTTGTTACATCAAAACGAGGAGGATTACTAGAATATATAACAGTGGTCATCTTCCATAATCAACCTTCTAGTGATTAATTGTTCTTGAAGAAACTTCCTCTAAGGTGAATTGTTAGATTAATTATTATACTAAGAGGAGGGGTGAATTAGTACAATGGCCAATTTTTATCAACTAAAACAATTTTGAAAGGAATCAAAACGTTAAACATAATTTTTCATTAATAAATAGCATCATCACATCTACACATGAATACAAAAGATGTACATGGGAAATTTTGTAAGAGAAAACTACAAAAATATTTTATCTTCTTCAGTTTTCCCTATCTTAATTTGTAGGAACTAACTTGTTGGAGGCATCAACCCCCCCCAAAAAAAAAATATTTGTAGGCAACAATATATTGCAAGCATCAACCCCAAAAATATATTTGCAAGCACCAACCTACTAGAGGAACCAACCCCCAAAGGTGCGCAAGCACTTACTTGTTGTAGGATACATCTTGATTGAGGCACCAACGTTGAAAATATGTAAAAACTAACTTATTGTAGGCTCCAACTTGATTGAGGCACCAAAACCTGAAATATGGTAGACAAATTTTCACGATCTTTCAAACTGGATCCATAATCTCAAAAGACATCCAAATCAAGCCATTATTCAATCATCAATATTCAACATCTTCTTCATCTCAAAACATGTTCACGAGTTCCAGAGCATATCAAAAATAACCATAACCTCTTTCTCTAAAAGGTATGTCTTCATGACCTTGTTCATTCCTCCATTTAAATCACAAAAATTCTAACCTAATCCCCTTTTTAATAATTAATTTTTTCTTCAAAATAACCCTTAAGAAAATTGTAAACATTAATTGTGCTAAAAAATACACCTTTTTGGTATTCTTCCTTGAAAATGTACTTTTCAGGAACATGTCTACAAAATTCAAACCATTGGTTTGTTTCTGGTTCAAAAAATGTAATATTGTGGGGAAAAAAAAAATTTGGCACACTTAACCAAACATGAACTCGTGACATCCCATGAATCGACAAAACTCATCAGTAACTGTGTTCTGTTGCTTATTTCAGGATCAAAAGGTATATTCTAGTCAATACTCATGGTATGAATCAAGTCATGGACAGAAGAGCCATGTCATACTAACGAAGTTAATCAAATTACTTAACAATGAGCCACATCATATATTTGGCACCAATTCAATCATACCATGAAGAGCCACATTATAATCGAAGAGCAAAGTCATACAAATTTGTGCTGATCATACATCTAAGATCTAGGTCATATACATTACACCAATAATATGAAGGGTGAGGACATACTGTGACAAGTGTTATGTCAAAATATATTGCACCAACCATGGAGAGTCAAGTCACACTACATTGAGGTCTAGGGAAAACTTATTGCGCCAATCATACAACAAATATATAGATGAAACTTCCATGAGGGCTAGACCAAAACTTGTTGCACCATTGATACCCCATAGAAAAAAATAAAACGTCAAATTAATCATAACATAAATAACTAAGTCAAGCTGCCATGAGGGCCAAACCAATTTTTCTTGCAGAATCATACCTTAAAGAACCGGATCAAACTGCCACAAGGGCTAGAAAATACTTATTGTACCATTCATACCATAGTGAAGTGAAACAAACTTGTCACACAAGTGATACCATAGAGAACTACACACAACGTCCATAAAGGCCAAATCAAAAATTTTTGCACTAAACATACCAGAGAGAGCTAGGTCAAACTGTAATGGGGGCTAGACCAAAACTTGTTGCACCAATCAAAACATAGAGAATAAAATCAAGCTGCCACAAGAGCCAAACCAAAACTTGGTCCACCAATCATACCATAGAGATCCAAGTCATATTGTAATGAGGGGTAAATCAAACTTATTCTCCCGATCATTCCACAAAACTGATCAAACTTTCACAATAGAGGTCCACATCATAATAGAGAAGAAAATCTCGAACACACAACCTCTAAGAGATAAGAACTGCATTTCCTCGTTCATTCCATGAAGGAAAAGTCATTCCTTGTAACACAAAGCTACTCTTAATTAATTATCGCCTCATGTCATATGAATGCATATTAGAGGAAATTTGAGCCTAAAAGTGGCCTTCCAAGGAAAAATAATAAAATAATTGTTATAAATTTTGGAGGGAAAACAGGAAAACTACTTTTTAAAATTGTATTTTTGGCTTATCTCCTTATAGGTTTACAAAAATTTTGAGTGTAGATACTCATTATATGAAAAATTAAATTCCACCTCAAACAATTACCCATTATGCATACTTCCGAGAAGATCGACATTGATAAAATTTGAAAATACATTAAAAAAAAAACGTGTTAAACATGCTTTTTAATGTATCTATTTTTTTTTTATGAATGTGGGTCTGCTTGAAAGCATGCATAATGGGTACTCATTGGATGTGAAATTTAATTTTGCATCCAACGAGTGTCTACACATGAAATTTGATTAAACCTATAAGGAGATAAGCCAAAAATACAATTAAAAAATTAGTTTTTCTTCTTTTCCCTCCAAAATATTTACATGCACCTCTTCCTAAATTTAAAGGATTTTGATTCGTTTACATACTATGAAATGGAAACTACATGAAAATTTCATGGGCACTTTTAGGATGAAATTTCCTCTAATGTATTTATATGAATACAAAGGTATGTTTTGGTATCGGGCCGACATCGAGAACCTTCATGGGACCACACCATGTGATCGGGACCTAGGGGTCCTTGACCATCCTTATGATGACATCATCATGATGTCACAACCACCACATGGCACTCTTTGAGTAGTACCACGTGACTAAAATCACCATTTCAGCATGCCACATGGCACCTTTTCATGTTTCCATGTCATCAAAATACACCATATCACCATCCTTAATCCAATATGTCATGTGCCATTGTGCTGCCACTTGTCCAATCTAATTCTTCCACCTATGCATTCATGTGAAAATAATCTACACTAGGGGGTCCATTTGGCATCCATAAACACCTACCATGTGTCATGGTTTGATCGGCCCATGTGGTAGAGGTCAGATGAGATGAGGGCCATGACCTTGACTAAGTCGTGAATAATTTATCATTCCATCCACTCTTAATGAAATCTAGAATGACCAAATCTGTCGAGATATGCTTGACTTTTAACTCGTGAACTAGTGCATAGCTCCATGTGTCATCTTCCATTGAGTGCTTTGAACACACACACACACACACACATATTATGATCTCAAGCATTAAATTTAACAAGTTTGGGTTTTTAAATAAAATTTGGTGTTTTTGCCTTTTTTGGCACTATTTCCTTCAAACTGACTTATCTTCTCGTAAAGAGAGTGTTTTCCCAAGTGTGATATATCATTGGAAAGGACTTAGAGAGGATTATATCATCATAGAATTCATAGATTCATTTGACCATCATATTCAACAAAAAATCGATAAACTTTGAGCCATTTTATGGTTTGTATGATATCTTAATGAAATGTGCTTGAGAGTTTATAAATTTGAAGTGATAAAAAATTAGTTTTTGTGAGATTTTATGTTAATTTTTATACGCATAAAGTATGAATTAAAACTCTAAAAATTGTAGAAAAAACAAACAAATACACCATAAAAATAACCACAACACAATACGTGATGAAGGAGTTCACCCCTCCTGGGCTACGTCTCCTTGCTCTAGCTTCCAATGATTTGGACCTATATCATTATGATAAAACTTGGTGATTACATCAATTTATAGTTCTCAAATGGATTCAAAACCTATTCCATTAGCTTCAGAACTGTCAAAAATACCTGTCTAGCCTCTTTCGGTTCCAAAATCGGTTAAAAACTAAAGAAGATATGGGCCTCCCTAGCTTTGCTGCTAGTCGCTCTACAAATTCCCCAAATTTCGGAACCATCCTATAATTTCACCTTGATTTTCACTAACAAAGCCAAAATTGGGCGCATTTTCGGCTCAAATTCTAGGACCATTAAAATTCCTAATGTGGCCTTGAATCCAAATTTAAACCATAATAATCGTGGTCAATTAATTGTTTTTTTTAATTAAAAAATTCTGTGGGTCACCTATCTTCCCATGGTCCTACACCTTTGGTCCCATGGTAGCATATGGGGCGGTTTGGGCTAAGCCTTTACCCCTTACCCCTAAACTTCGTCGACATAAGGTTTAAATATGATTTCGGATGTATGGTCTAACAAGGAATAGCGTGGTCGGTGTGATTAAGACGTTGTGATATTGGTTGTGAGGTCCAGCGATCGATTGTCGTGAAGTTTATTTTGGAACTTAACCAAAATTTTGGTGGCCCCTGTGCTGCCACATAGCGCCCTTCGGTTGGGAAACGTGGTAGAAATTGGTTGGCCACCAACCAACCAACCAAAAAACACCAAACCAACACCACTCAGGGCCTGCCACATGTCAGGTAGTGGTAGGCTCAAATAAATTTGACTTTTGACCAAGCATAAGAAGCCACGTGTCAACCTAACACTGGCCCAAAAATTTTCCCAGTCAACAGTCATTTTTGAAAACTTTTCCTGCTTGGGAAAGCGAACAGAACCCATTTTCGATGAATATGATGTCGGTTTTCCACGAAACAAACTTTTCCGGATTCAGAATAATGAGATATATGCGCTCATTTAGTTTCCACACCATTATATTAAATTTCATTTTTGAGCATGTTTTTTAGCACCTGAGCATTCCTCCCCACTAGAAGCTTTTGAACCCCAAAATATCACTTTCAGTTGTTCAGTAGATAAGGCTACAGTTTGCTCACCTTTCCAATCTGAATTCATTTGGCCTTACGTGGATTTTTTTCCTTTGAGCCCCTCATGAAGGTACTCCATATTACCTCGTTTTTAATACCTTGTTCTTCTATCAATAATGGTTTCTTGATGTAGTTCATCAAGGTATTCAGGAGAAAAATACTCGATGGAAGGAATCTGAACATTTTTTCCTTGATCTTGAACCAAAGGTGACTCATACAACCTTAAGTTCTCAACATTAACAACAACATAAATTTGCATATATGATGGTAAATTCAACCTGAAGGCATTATCATCAACTTTTTCTAAAATTTTGAATGGACCATATTAAATCGACTTCATTTTTTTACCTTCTCCTTGAAGCCTTTCTTTTCTAATGTGAAGTCAAACTTCATCTCCAACGTGGAAATTGTGATCTACACGATTCTTATCATGCCTTGTTTTGTAGTTAGCTTGGCTCTTTTCCCGCTTTTCTTGAACTTCTTGATGTACCATTTGGATTTTTTCAATGAACCCTTTAGATTTTTCTATGTCACTGTGATCATCAATAGCAACTTCCATTCCAAAAATGAAATACAAAGCAGATTTAGGCAAGTATCCCAAACATGCCTCAAATAGCGATGTTTGAGTTGAAGAGTGCTTGGATTGGCTATAAGCATGTTGAATATAGTGTAAATGTTCATCCCACAACTTATGATGTTTTCTCCAATAACCACGAAGAAGATATATCACCATCCTGTTCACCACCTCCGTTTGACCATCTTTTTGCGGATGAAATGTTGCAATATTTTTTAATTTGGTGTCTATGAATCCCCACAAGCTTGACCAAAAATTCCCAACAAAGTGAGAATCTCGATCACTGAAAATGGATGTGGGAAATCCAAAATGCACCCATACATTCTGAAATAATAACTGAGTTTTTTTTTAATCTGTATTTTTCTTTTTATGTGGCATAAAAATACACATTTTTTTGAACCTATCCACAACTACATAAAGATAATCATGATTCCTTTTTGACATAGGAAGACCTACAAAAAAGTCCATAGAAACACTCTCACATGGAAGAGAAGGTACTGGTAGTGGTGTGTACAATCCTAACTTTCTATTGCTAGGCTGACTGACAGCGCATATTAAACAACCTCTAATAAAACATGACCCACTTGCAAGCATGCGAGACCACTAACAATATGTTTGTAGATGTGCCACCATATTACTTACACCTAAATTCCAGTAATAAGAGAAGTATGTGCCTCTGTTATAATATTGAATCTTTCTCCCCGTGGAATAAAAATCTTACGAATATGGTACAACAAGTTATCATGCATGTGATAATCCAATTCCTCTACTTGGTTCCCTTGTCTCATAGTTGCATATACATCTTCAAAATCAATATCTAAATCACATTGTTCAACATAGCTCTCCTGCAAAACAAAATTATTCTTAAGAATAGTAGCAACACTAACGATAGACTTGGAAACCATTTTAGAAAATTTATTGTAGATACCTTGCTTATAACTTACCACAAAGTGGAATTGTTGAAGAAAACCCATCCATCAAAAATTCCTTGACTTTTGCAACTTTGTTTGTGATTGCAAGTGTTAAAATGGTTGATTATCAGTGTGAATGATTGTTTCCTTACCCATCAAGTAGTGTTTCCTCTTTTTCACACTTTGCACCAATGCATACAATTCCTTGTCATATGTATGATAATTAATCATTGCACCATTAAAATTTTCTGAATGAAAACATGCGGGATTACCATGTTGCATGAGGACTGCACGCATGGCATAATCAGTAGCATTAGTCTGAATCTCAAATGATTGTCTCAAGTCTAGAAGTGCAAGTACATACGTTGAACTGATATTTTCTTTCGATGCATCAAATGCCTTTTTGTTGTTTACCTCCCCACTATAATATCTGC
This sequence comes from Pinus albicaulis, assembly GCA_034641835.2. Taxonomy (NCBI): domain Eukaryota; kingdom Viridiplantae; phylum Streptophyta; class Pinopsida; order Pinales; family Pinaceae; genus Pinus; species Pinus albicaulis. The sequence goes on along the minus strand of CM076573.1, from coordinate 869,111,272 downwards.
TTCACACTTGTCAATGCATGCACTGGAGCTTTGATAGAAGAGAAGTTAGCAATAAAATTCCTCCAATATTGGGCTCCTCCCGAAAAGATTCTTGCATTTGTAACTGTTTTGGGCTTTGGAAAATTGAAAATGAAATCAACCTTGGAGGAATCTATTTTCAATTCACATCCTCCAACAATATGACCCAAATACACTAAAGAAGTTTTTCCAAACTCACAGTTTGACATCTTTAAAACCAATTGTTCTTTATTCAAGACATGTCGTACCTTTTTGACTTACATGACATGTTCTTCATGAGATTGACTAAAATTCAAGATGTCATCTAAGTATACTATCACAAAATAATCTAGAAATGGCCTCAATAAATCATTCATCACGTGCATAAAGGCAGTTGGAGCCTTGCAAAGACCAAAAGGCATAACTATCCATTCAAACAAACATTGTTTTTTTTAATGTTGTCTTCCATATGTCACCTTCAACAATTCTAATTTGATTATAGTGACTCCTTAAGTCCAAATTAATAAAATAATTTGTATCTTTCAATTGATCAAGCAAATCATCAATTCTATGAAGTAGGTAATAGTTCTTTACTGTAATTTTTTTCAATGCATGGAAGTCCACACACAGGTGCCATGTTCCATCCTTTGGCACCAAAAAAATAGGTGACCTGCATCGCGAAGTATGTGGTCTCTTTATCCCTTTGTCTAACAACTCTTGAGTTTTGTCTTTAATATCTACACTTCAAATCACTGACATCATGTACATGCTAATGTTAGGAAGAGGGAAATCTTGTTTCAATTGTGTTTCATGTTGGATTCCCCTCTTGGGAGGAAATCCTTTTCATTTCTGAAACATCCCATCATATTGGTTAACAACCTCAACCAAATTAGATTTCAATTTTATTCACAACCTTTAAAAGCTTCATTCTAAACATAATTCTTTTGTTTGACCATTAAAAGCACAAAATTCTTGCTAGAGTTAATGATTCTCTTCATTTGTCCAAGATTTACAAGTGAAATATTTAGTTTCTATCAATGTTCTATAACAATGTACTCAATACTATATTTGAACAAGTGATACTTGTTTTCATGGTGATGAAAAATAGCTTTCCTATCATACAAATATGGGCTTCCCAAAATAATTCCGGAAATATCAAGTGGAACTACATCAAGTTAAACTTCATCAAGAAAGTTTGTTGTAATTGCAAATCTAAGTATTCATTTCCTCGTAAGTTGTAAGTTTTCATTCTTTCATATCCAACCTATATGATAAGGTCTTGGATGAGGAATGGTCTCTAAATTTAACTTCTTGACTAAGTCTTCAGAAATCAAATTTTCTTCTGAACCACTATCAAAGAGTGTATCAATTTTGGTATGCTTTCTAGTTCAATTCCAGTTTTCTCATCTTGAGTATCATTACGACAACTTGAAGAGCTAGTTCTTGTTATGTACTTACCTTTAATTCCCATTGTTGTGATCTTTGTTTCATCTCCGGAATTTGAGCCTAAGTCATGTTGTGTATTTGCAATTGTCTTTTGATTCCCTTTGTTGTTAAAATTCTTTGGTTTCATCTCAAGATGAAGCTTCCAACAATGAGCTTCATCATGACCCTCCTTGGAACAATGTTTTCATTTTAATTTTTCTCCTTACTTCTTGACGGATGCATTATTCTTTCCTTTCACTTTGAACTTAGTCTTACCCTTGTCTCCACTTGTGAATGGCTTCTTTCTACCCTCTTGTGAAATGTTTTTCCCTCTTGCTTCAAGATGTGTTGCCTGAACACAAACCTAATCTAAACTTGTAGGATTAAACATTAGGACAATATGTCTTAAATAACTATGTAAACCCCCAATATATCTCAACAAAGCGTCTTGCGATTACAAGTCTACACCTAGTATAAAACACCTTCTTCTAAACTCTTGAGTGTAACTTTGCACACTTTGACCCTTTAGTTGTCTAAACTTATTCCAATCCATAATAGCCTTTTGCATATAGGCTAATGGATAAAATTGTCTTCTAAGTGCAGGAATAAAATATATCCAAGAGGTGGAGACCTTACCATTCTTTTTCATATCCTCTTGTGTTTTGGCTTCCCACCAATTTAAAGGAGCACTTTCCAACCTTAATGAAGCCAACTGATTCTTTTTTTCGTCATCTTTGATGTTCTAAATCTTGCAATAAACATCAAGCTGACGAACCCAATTATCAGGTATTTCAGCATTCACTTCACCATTATACACAGGAAGTTCGAATTTGATATCAAGTTTTAATAAGGGAGTTTTACCATGAACCCTTGGGGTATGTGGATGTGTTTGAGTAATAATGGTTGTGGAAGAGGATGAAGATGAATGTGAAGATGGAAGTGAAAATGATGGTGGAGAAGAGGATGGTTTATCACCAATTCCTTTTGAAGGCCTTTCATCATCTCCTCCTTTTCCTCCAAAAGAACCCTCTCCTTTTAAAGGCTTGGAACTTTCACCCTAAAATCTTGAATTTCTCTCTTCATAGAGAACCTTCACCATTTCAGTCATGTCAAAGAAATATTTTCTGAAAGTTTTCTCTTCTTCTGACATATTATCAACTCCTCCTTCATGAGATATACTTGTTGAAGCTTCAACTGCAATTTGAGGAGGAATTTGTGGTGGAGATTGTGGTAAAATTTCTCTCCTTTTCCTTGACCAAACTTGAGGACTTGCAACCACAAGCTTTCCTTCTCCTCTCCTGAGCTCCAACCTTGTAAGCATCAAAACACTTGAAAACAATTAAATCCTCAGAGAAACAAAGAAAACCTAATTTCTGATACCAAACTTGATATGTATGAGATCTTAATAAAAACGTGCTTGAGAGTTTATAAATTGCAAGTGATAAAAACTGATTTTTTGTGAGCTTTTATGTTAATTTTTATACACATAAAGCATGAATTAAAACTCTAAAAATAGCATAAATAATATAAAATTACACCATAAAAACAACCACAACATATCAAGTGATGAAGGAGTTCACCCCTCCTGGGCTACATCTCCTTGGTCTAATTTCCAATGGCTTCTCCATATATCATTATGCTAAAAAATGGTGATTAAATTATTTTACAGTGCTCAAATGGCTTCAAAACCTGTTCCATTAACTTCTTGGATAGCCTCTTTCTGCTCCAAAATTAGTAAAAAAATGAAGACGATATGAGCCTCCCTAGCTTTGCTATTAGTTACTCTACAAATTCCCCAAATTCCGGAACTGTCCTACAATTTCGCTCTGATTTGCACTAACAGAGCGACCATTTGGTGCAAATTGTGGGACTGGTTGAAAATTCCTAATGCGGCCTTAAACCATAATTATTGTGGTCAATTATTTTTTTTAGTTAAAACATTGTGTGGGACACCTTCGCGCCCACGGTCCTACACCTTTCGTCACATGCTAACATATGGGGGGGGTGGAGGCTAAGCCCTGTTCCCGTACCCCCAAACCCTGCCGACACAAGTTTTAAATATGATTTCGAATATATGGTTTAACAAGGAGTAATGTGGTTAGTGTGTTTAAGATGTTGGGTTGTTGGTTGTGAGGTCCGATGGTCGATTCCTACAAATTTCAGTTTGGAACTTAACTGAAATTTTGGTGGCCCCCATGTTGCCATTCACGGCCTCTAGTTGGGCCACATGGAAGCATGTGGTTGGCCAACAACCAACCAACCAAAAAGCACGAAACAAAAACTATTCAAGGGTAGCGACGTGTGAGGTAGTGGTAGGACCAAAAAATTTTGACTTTCGACCAACCAAAAGAGGCCATGTGGCAGTGTGCCACTGGGCCAAAAGTTTACCCAGTCAACTGTCATTTAAAAAAAAAAAAATTGTTTGGGAAAACGAACAAAACTTGTTTCTTGGAGCATATAGTGTCAGGCTTCCATTAAACAAGTTTTGTTGGATGCATAGCAAAGAGATCTACGTGGTTGTTCAAGTTCCACACCATTCTGAAAACTTTCCTTTTTGAGCACCTGATCACTTTGTCATCAATTGATGTGATCTTTCAAGTCGTCAAGCCAACATGCTCAACAATCTCCTTCTTTTGACTTACCCTTTAACTTAAATGACAACACCATGTCTGACATGAGTATTACAAACTAAGCAAAAATTGTGTTCTCTTTTTTTCCTAAATCATTATGATAGTAAAATTTCATTAAAGTTTTATAGACACTAAGCGAAAATTTATACAATATGTTATATTTACATTTAATTGGTCTATTTTAGAATTAATTATTTTTTTATTAAACTTGAAAAAAAAATGTAATTCTCAAATATATATATTTAATTATATCATTACCATTTACCATGCTTTTTTTAAATTGAAAAAATGTTTTTTACCCAAACTAAATTTTTAATATATTTTCTAGAAAAGCTTGTAAATTCAATATATTTATTTCTGAAAATTTTTATTTGAATTATTCCAAAAATTAATATTTATAAATATATCGAACATTTAAAATTTTGATTAATTCAAAAGAAGAAAAAGTTAAATACAAAACAAATAACTACCACCATCTATGAAAGGGATGTGAAGACTTAAATTTTTTCCCTCTATGAAAGGGATCGGAAGACTTAGCTTTTTTTTGAAATTGTAACATCATTAAAACTTAAAAGGTTGTGGAATTTTAAATATTTTATAAAATTTCAAAATATTTTAATTAAAGACCTATAAAAGCTTTTGATAGACATGTTTGTTTACTTTAATCGATGGTTATGGTTTAATTTTTTTAATTGGTAGTTTAAAGTTTCAATCAAACTACAAGCTCTATATAAGGCTTAATTTGATATTATTTTGCAATCTAGGATTTGAGAAAATGTATAACCCACTTCGTATATTTAGAAGGCTTAAACTGACATTATTTTCAATCTAAGATCTCAGAGAATGTATAACTCACATTCATATATTTACGAAATGTTAAATAAAAATAATAAATAAATTTCTTAGATTAATAATATATATAACTTTGTTTATCAACTAAATTACCTATTATTTCAAAATAATTAATTAAAAATATAATTTGTTTTAAAGGTTTATAAAAACTAAGTCGCATGTTATTTATTATTCTAAAATATTTTAATTAAAGTTAATAAAAATTCATGAATTTTTTTTTAAGTTAAATCAATAATTATGATTTAGAACTTTTCAATGACATTTTAAACTCCCGATCACAGTTCCAATCGTGATATTTGACATTATTCCTCGAAGTAGGCTTTTAAGAAATGTACGGCCCAACTTCATAGATTCACGAAATGCTATGTTACAATAGCAATTATATCTCTTAGCGAAGAGTATGTCTTCTCTGTAATCGACGAAGTGTCATGTTATTCATAAAATCAATTTAACCTTATTACGAAAGATACCCTCAACCCAAGATATCATATTGTTTAAAATTTGATATGGCGGGAAAGTAAGTTTTGAACTTCGAACAACTAGTGAAATAAGAACGACCGACACCAAACTGGAGATTTCAACGTTACCTCCTACTTTGTAGTTCAATAATAATGCCATTAAAGGGAAGCAGGTTTTTTATTTTGAAATACAAAATGCTGGAAGCCATTTCTGAGACCCTACAGATCGAAGGCGAGGGACGTATTGATTACAGTGATAAAAAGGACCCTCGGTCAGCCACTCTGCCATTTGATGACAATCGAATTACAAGCAGCAGCTGCAAAGAGCGCAAAGAAGGATACTGACCTTCTCGGTTCTGAAGGCTTAGTGTATGAACAATCGTGTCGAAAGCTTACTAAGGTTTCTATCTTTTCCTGACTTCCAGAATTTTTATTCACTTTCAGAATTATCAAATATGCATTTAGAGGGAGTAGCGTCATTTATATAGAATTGGCTAATTCCTTGGAAGCTTTTTTTACATTGCGGATTTTGCATATCTAATGCCTATGGAATAATGCCAATATTTCTCAACATCCCAGTTAAATACACATAATATGCAATGGGATTTATAAAGATGCTCATATACTAAAACTACGTCCTCATTATCTGGACTTCCTAGTCCGAAGCTACAGAACCACAATGATGATTTCTCTTTTCAGTTTTTTTTTAGGTTTTAAGGAGTTGTTAAATGAACTATATTAATATGGATTTCTTTTCATAATTCTCAAAACTTAAAGTACATGAATCTAAAGACCCTGAACATAACTAAAAATTCAAAGATATATTAGGAATATGACTACTGTGATCCATAAATTAATTATCAAATTTTTGGGTGAAAATCACAATGGAGAATTTTGTGTCGACGCGTTTCGAACCAACCAATATGGTTCATCATCAAAACAAGATGATGATGAACCAACCAGTGTGGTTAATATATTATCATATATTAATTTCGAATAAACCATTGCAGGAAAAACCTAATGAAATATTTGGCACAATTCAAATTGTTCAAATCAAATGTAGCAATAATTCAGATAAAACCTTCGATCAATATATATGTTCTACAAATCAAGTTTACGAATGAACCACCTTACAAACATTTTTGAAAGAAATTAAGATCGTAGTGATGCCGCATTTTTTGGTATGCTAGTCTATATGGTTAAAAAAAATTAAGTACCAACATAAAAAATAGAATTTTCACATAGTTTTTGAATAAGTTTTGAAAGAAATTAAGATCGTAATGATGCCGCATTTTTTGGTATGCTAGTCTATATGGTTAAAAAAATAAAGTACCAACCCAACGAATAGAAATTTCACATAGTTTTTGAATAAGTTTGTCATTGTCTTTAGTATATTAATTTATTGGAAAGCAAAGGACTAGCATGAGCACCATTTAAGATGGTGATATATATAACAGGACTACATTGTACTGCAGTGGAATACCTGCCGAATAATAAATAAATCCATAACTAAAATTAATGGAAACCATCAAAACTATATGTTGTGAATTGCATCAGTATGACCGCTATAAACATAGGATGGGTATTGAATCCATGCATTTGACAAGCACGGATAAGAGTGATTCATATGTGGTATTCATAGTTAATAGGTAAAGCTTAAGAAATGGCTCAAGATCGAGCATGGAAATAAACAATATGGGGGAGAACAAGTGACATATTTAGCAATACGGGTATCGTCTCATCAGACTCTATATACGAGACGACTATTTTCTTTGCCTTGCCTGTTTGTTTTTGCTTTCCGTGAGGTGCATAAGTACTGACTGACTCTGTTGCTGATGTCACGGCTACGGCTAGTGGTTGTGTAGGGATAGTTGGATCAGATCCTAAACGATATTTATCTTAACTACAAAAGCCATTTACGATTCAAATTTACATTAATTATATTTAGAAAATTAGAAATCAAAACTAAAAAATATTTACATTAATTATATTTAAAAAATCTGAAATCAAAACTAAAAAAATTGATATGCCTCCCAATCAAATTAGTGCAGAATGAATATTTTAAAACTTAACACTATATTATTAGTCTCAAATAGGAATCCCAAATATGTGCTCAATATCCATCTTAAATTTTACATTAATGCAAAAGATGGACTCCATTGGTTAATGCTTCATATCCATCTTAAAGATTACATTAATGCAAAAGATGGACTCCATTGGTAAATGAAGCATTTGAGCACAACCGAGTAAAGAATTTATGGAGGGTTAATTCAAAAGATGGACTCCATTGGTAAATGAAACATTTGAAGACAACCGAGCAAAGAATTTATGGGGGATAATAGGGAATCAATTAGAAAGAAAAAATGCAATGGAGGATATCCAAAATAATGGTGAAGTTTGTCATAGGTGTTGGAATTTTGGGAAATTCCAAGCAAACAGTGGAGAGAATATAAACTCCCCTCTACAACACAGAGTAATTTAAACAACTTGACAGGAGACAGAGTTCTCAAGACTTTAAAACAAATTTCTATTCCTTTCAAAAACTGATACAGATTCTTCCTCTAAAGAAAGGGATAACAACAAAGATGTATGACTGCTACAGACGCAGTGCTAAACAAACAACTCTCTGTCTCTCTTCAAGAACGCACTAACAGTGCTCTCTGTTCTTCTTACTGTGTTTTTCTTCTTGCCTGCGAGCTCACACAACGGTTCACAATACAATACAAAATGCGTTTTCTGTGCAATTGGCTCTCGGGCCTTTTCCTTTTATATATGCCGCACATATGTTAAACATTACAACAAAAAACATATGAAAACTTAAATCAAAAAATGAAAACCAAATACGAAGGAAAACCTTCGCGAAACTATAAAATATGAAATGCCGGACGTACGAGTGGGGACCACTATGCAGTGGACAATCGACAATCGGCAAAAACTTAACAACACATTTTGTGATCCACCCAAACTTTCGATTCTGATTGGAAACACATTCTCCGCTCTTCCGCTTCTGATTGGCAAGGCAATCGACAATCGACGATCGGGCAATGACTTGACAACAAAGTCTGTGTCCCATTCAATCTTTCGATTGCGATCGGAACACGACCACCGATCCTTCCACTGCGATCGGATCCGCCCAGATCGGGGTGCACAAAATAATCCCGCCGATTGAACCTTCCGATTGAAATCAATCGATTCAATAGATTTCTGCCACGTGGTCTTGTGGACCCACGGGCCTCCGCTGCTATGGGGAGATTTATGTACATGAAACATATGTATTGCGATTGCGATTGCGATCGCATCGTGACTCTACACATCAACAAGACACTGCTCAGGAATAACTTTCCGATTCCGATTTGCATATAAACGGTGGGGACCACTTGTCCCGCCAATTCAAAGAAAAAGACTTCCGTCTGTTTTCTTCATTCTGGTTGTTGAAGGACTTTAAAGCCCGAAACGACTGTTTTTAATTTAGTCTGCTCCTCCGTAGAAAAGATCTACAAAAAATCTTTGTCCTTCCACTGCAAGACGGCTCTGTCCATCTCAAAATTAAATTTCATCTACAATTGTGGCTGCGGCCCATCAAGAAATTAAATTCATCCTTACGGATTCACCAACATTCTTCAATACAGAGTGCTGCGCACTCAACCTCAGTTTCTGCTGCTGCTGCTGCCTTTGTCCTTTGTTCCTTTTGTCACTGCCCAAGGCACGGCAGGTGACTTTAATATTTCAACACTCCCCCTTAAAGTCAGCTGCTGGGTTATCCATCATACCCAGGCATTTTCTTAAAAATTCAAATGTTTTCTGTCCCAATGGTTTAGTTAAAATATCTGCATATTGTTCCTCTGTTTTACAATGTTGTAAAACAACTTCACCATTATTCACCAATTCTCTGATATAATGATACTTTGTGTCTATGTGCTTTGTTCTTTTATGAAACACATAATTCTTTGACAATGCAATAGCTGAGCTATTGTCACAATAAATCACTGTCCCTTTTACCTGTTCTTGACATAGACTTCTCAACATTCTTCTCATCCAAATTGCTTGACACGTTGCTGCTGTAGCTGCCACATATTCTGCCTCTGCTGTAGATAATGCTACAATCGGCTGTTTCTTAGAAGCCCATGAAATGGCTCCTGAACCCATATGAAAAACATAACCGGAAGTGCTCTTCTGATCATCTACACTTCCAACCCAATCACTGTCAGTGTATCCAACTAATTCTGAATTTTCTGAAGTAGTATATAAAATACCAAATCCTTTTGTTCCTTTCACATACCTCGGAATTCTCTTTGCTGCTTGCCAATGTGCTTCTTTTGGCTTCTCCATAAATCTGGAAATTAAGCTAACAGCATGCATAATATCCGGCCTAGTTGCAGTCAAATACATGAGGCTGCCAACTATGCTTTTATACAAACTTGGATCGAAATCCTTGCTGTTGTCATTCTTACTCAACTTCAATCCCATTACTGTGGGAGTAATTGCAGCTTTGCACTCCTGCATGTTAAATCTTTCTAAAACTTGATTCACATACTTTGCTTGAGAAATAAAAATTCCTTTCTCACCTTGCTCCACTTCTATTCCCAAGAAGTATCTTAACAAACCCATGTCAGTCATTTCAAATTCATCTTTCATGACTGTTTTGAAATTTTCAACAAGGTAATCATCATTACCTGTAAAAATTAAATCATCAACATATAAAACAACAATCAATAACTTACCATCCTTTTCTTTGATGTAGAGGGTGGGTTCTCCCTCACACTTTTCAAATCCATTCTCCAATAGATAAGAATCTATTCTGTTGTACCATGCTCTTGGTGCTTGTTTCAGCCCATAAAGAGCTTTCTTCAATCTACAGACCTTATGCTCTTGGCCTTTCTTCTCATATCCGAGAGGTTGTTCCACATATACCTCTTCCATTAAAATTCCATTTAAAAATGCGGATTTTACATCCATTTGATATACTTTCCATTTGTTTTGTGCTGCTATGGACATCACTGCTCTTACCGTCTCCATTCTTGCAACTGGTGAAAAAGTTTCTTCATAATCAATCCCTTGCTTCTGCTTATAACCCTTGACAACAAGTCTGGCCTTGTGTCTTTCTATTTTTCCTTCATCATTGCTTTTGGTCTTGTATACCCATTTAACTCCAATGACTTCTTTACCTTCTGGTAGATCTACCAACTCCCATGTTCTATTCTTCTCTATGGCTTTAATTTCTTCATCCATAGCTTCTATCCATTTTCTATCTTTAATTGCATCTTCAAAATGAATAGGATCATCAACTTGACAATACAAATCAAATAAGGAATTCATACCTTCATCTGCTTGTCCTTGCTCATAGATTTCTCTAAGGCTTCTAAACCTTGTTCCTCTTTCACTTGGTGTAGCCGTGCTCGATGAAGCACTCGATTCTGCTCCTTGTGGTGTACTCGGTGAACTACTGCCGATTCTTCTCAAGGGTGTTCTTGCTGCCGCTTGAGGCATCCCTTGCTGGCCTTGCGCTGCTGGAGGTTGTGCAATGGATGGGTTATTAATCTCAACCACATCTACATCATCTTCATCATGAGATAAACAGTTTTTGACATTTACTGTTTTCTCAATGCTTCCATCCCACGCTTCCTCTTCAATGAATTGTACATCTCTGCTAATTACAAACTTCGTTGTGGATGGGTTATACAGTCTGTATCCTTTGGAATCTTCACAATATCCAAGGAAAATGTACTTCTCCCCCTTACTATCCAACTTCTTTCTCAACTTGTCTGGAATGTGTACATATGCTACACACCCAAAAACTCTCATGTGGGTGACTCCCTGTTTTCTGCCACTCCACGCTTCTTCTGGAACTTTGTTCATCACGGCTTTTGTGGGGCATCTATTCAAAATGTATACAGCACAGTTTGCTGCTTCTGCCCAATATTCATTCGGCAAATGCTTTTCCTTTAGCATACTTCTCACCATCTCCATTATGGTTCGATTCTTCCTCTCAGCAACTCCATTCTGTTGCGGTGTGTACCTTGTGGTAAACTGCTTGTGTATGCCGTTCTCTCTGCAAAAACGCAGAAATTCCTTTGATATGTATTCTCCTCCTCTGTTAGTTCTGAGGACTTTAATGTGCATTCCACTCTGGTTTTCTACGAGAGCTTTAAATTGACGAAATTTCTGAAAGACTTCGCTTTTATATTTTAGAAAATAGACCCACACTTTTCGAGTGAAATCATCAATGAAGGTCAGCATGTAAATGTTGCCTGAAACAGATGCTGTTTGCATCGGCCCACATAAATCTGAGTGGATTATCTCCAAAGGTGCTTTCGCCCTTATGCTTTTCCCTGATGGAAAGTTTTCTCTGTGTTGCTTTCCCAAGATGCAGCCTTCACATAGGCTGTCAGGCTTTTCAATCAATGGTAAACCCCTTACCATTCCTTTTCTGTGCAACAAATTTAATCCTCCGAAATTGAGATGTCCAAATCTCAAATGCCATAACCAGTTTTCATCTTTCTCTTCCTTCTGGAAGGCTTCTTGAGTTACAGCTGCTAAATTCTTTCCCTTTTGCTTCAAGTCAATGTTGAGCTTGAGCGGAAACATTCTATTGCTGGTCATTTGTATTTCAGCAATAATTTTCTTACTTGGAGGAATATCTCTTATGGTGCACACATCATCTTTGAATATAACATTGTAACCTTTGTTTATGAGCTGCCCAACGCTCTAAAGATTACATTTCAGACCTGGAACATAATACACATCAGGAACAAACTTCTGCTCACCATTTCTTGCTCGAATACTTACTCTGCCTTTCCCTTTGACAGAGATTTTAGTATCAGTCCCTGTGGTCACTTCAGATTTGACTTCTTCGTCAAGATTGGCAAACATTGCTTTGTTGCCAGTCATGTGATTACTACATCCAGAATCTAAGAACCAAACATCATCAACTTTATCTTGTGCTACATTACAAGCTAACAACACATTACTTGGGTTCTTTTCTTCTTTTGCTACATTAGCATTCTGCCTATTCTTCATGTCATTTTGCTTCTTTCTACATTCGTTGGCATAGTGCCCATATTTCTTGCAATAATGACACTGGACATTGGATTTGTCATACCTTTGTCCTTGAGCATGTTGGTGTTGATGTCCACCTTGCTGGCTGTTGCATTGGCCGTGGCTCTGGATTTGATTGTTGCTCCTTCCATGTGAATGTGAAGAGTTGTCTCTTCCACCTCTATTCTGGCTTCTGCCTCTTCCTCTTCCTTTTCTTTGACCTCTTCCTCTTCCTGAAGGCATCTGGGTCTTGAAGGCGTGCTCAAGAGATGAGTGTTCATCTCTGCTCAATCTTTGTTCATGAGTTATTAGTGAGGCATGAAGTTCATCCACTGTGAACTGTGAGAGATCTTTGGTCTCTTCTATGGTGGTAACAATAACATCAAACTTTGAGGGTAAGCATCTGAAAAGTTTCTCCACAATCCTTCTTTCTTCACGAGTTTCTCCATGGGATCTTATCTGATTTACAATCCCAATCACATGTGTAAAAAATGTGTCAACACTGTCTGACTCTTTCATGCAAAGAGTTTCAAAATCTCTTCTCAGCAATTGAAGTTTTGCTGTTTTAACTTTCTCCATACCTTGATAAGCAACTTTCAGAGTTTCCCATGCTTCCTTGGATTTCTTAGCTACTGCTATCCTTGGAAACACACTCTCATTTACAGCTTGATACAAACAGAAGAGAGCTTTGGCATCCTTCTTCCTATTATTCTTCAACACATCTTTCTCTGCTTGAGTTAAGGCATTAAAAGCCTGCTCATCAGCTGGTTCTGTGAAACCATCTTCTACTAGTTCCCACAAGTCTTGTGAGACAAATAGGGCTCTCATGGTAATGGCCCAATAATCATAGTTCTTTCCATTAAACTGTGGAAGCTGAACACTTCCAAGATTCATACTAGTACTTGGTCCAGCCATTACTTCTTAAACTGAACTCAGACTTCAAACAAACTGTCTTTCCTTCTTGAAAGAACAAACAAGAACAACAACTCTGTTTTCTTTGAGAAAATACCTGACTTTTCGACTTCTGTTGAGCTTTTCACGCTGCTGGAGAGAAACGCTGCAACAGGTCTTCCTCTTCAGCTTCTTTGAACTCTTCAAAGAGCCTAGATAAGCTCCGATACCATGTTGGAATTTTGGGAAATTCCAAGAAAACAGTGGAGAGAATATAAACTCCCCTCTACAACACAGAGTAATTTAAACAACTTGACAGGAGACAGAGTTCTCAGGACTTTAAAACAAATTTCTATTCCTTTCAAAAACAATACAGATTCTTCATCTAAAGAGAGGGATAACAACAAAGATGTATGACTGCTACAGACGCAGTGCTAAACAAACAACTCTCTGTCTCTCTTCAAGAACGCACTAACAGTGCTCTCTGTTCTTCTTACTGTGTTTTTCTTCTTGCCTGCGGGCTCACACAGCAGTTCACAATACAATACAAAATGTGTTTTCTGTGCAATTGGCTCTCGGGCCTTTTCCTTATATATATGCCGTGCATATATTAAACATTACAACAAAAAACATATGAAAACTTAAATCAAAAAATGAAAACCAAATACGAAGGAAAACCTTCGCGAAACTATAAAATATGAAATGCCGGACGTACGAGTGGGGACCACTACGCAGTCGACAATCGACAATCGGCAAAAACTTAACAACACATTTTGTGATCTGCCCAAACTTTCGATTCCGATTGGAAACACATTCTCCACTCTTCCGCTTCCGATTGGCAAGGCAATCGACAATCGACGATCGGGCAATGACTTGACAACAAAGTCTGTGTCCCATTCAATCTTTCGATTGCAATCGGAACACGACCACCGATCCTTCCGCTGCGATCAGATCCGCCCAGATCGGGGCGCACAAAATAATCCCGCCGATTGAACCTTCCGATTGAAATCAATCGATTCAATAGATTTCTGCCACGTGGTCTTGTGGACCCACGGGCCTCCGCTGCTGTGGGGAGATTTATGTACATGAAACATATGTATTGCGATTGCGATTGCAATCGCATCGCGACTCTACACATCAACAAGACACTGCTCAGGAATAACTTTCCGATTCCGATTTGCATATAAACGGTGGGGACCACTTGTCCCGCCAATTCAAAGAAAAAGACTTCCGCCTGTTTTCTTCATTCTGGTTGTTGAAGGACTTTAAAGCTCAAAACGACTGTTTTTAATTTAGTCTGCTCCTCCGTAGAAACGATCTACAAAAAATCTTTGTCCTTCCACTGCAAGACGGCTCTGTCCATCTCAAAATTAAATTTCATCTACAATTGTGGCTGCGGCCCATCAAGAAATTAAATTCATCCTTACGGATTCACCAACATTCTTCAATACAGAGTGTTGCGCACTCAACCTTGGTTTCTGCTGCTGCTGCTGCCTTTGTCCTTTGTTCCTTTTGTCACTGCCCAAGGCACGACAGGTGACTTTAATATTTCAACAATAGGACCATGCCGATTCCTGATTGTGAAGATACAAGTTTCTTAAAATGCTGCAAGAAACAACAAGCAATCATGTTTTGAGTTAGCTTTATGCCACTACTCCGATCTAGTATGTTATCTTTTAATTTTTTAGGATGGCATCGACATATGACATTTGCAGGCTTGACACACAGCTGTATGTGCACATACAGGGAAATGAACATTCATATTAATTATTTTCAAAGAATTCCATAATCCTTTGTAGACATCTGTACAGAATGACACAGAAGGTATGTGTTCAAAAATATAGTGTCACTATCCAGATTAAAGTTACTATTCTCAACTTGCCAAAGCTTGAGGATTGACTAGTGATCTTGAAAAACTCAGTATCTCACTCATAAAACTTCCAATAAAAACACCAAATTTTAGTATAAAAGATATTTTTCATTCATAGTCAAGCTTGCAAAGCTTAATAATCAATATTTTTAATAATAAAGCTTTTCGAAATAGAAAGATGATACTATTATTGCAAAAGGCCAGGGATTGTGGATGGTTGACACATCTTCCGGTTGTCTACTACCATCGAAGGTTAGAGAAACAAGAATATGGACAAAAATTAAATATGCAATCAAAAAAACGACTCCAAAGGACTCAGCAAAGAAATAATAATGAAATGGGAGTGAGATTCTTGATGAATAAAGAAAACACTATATATAGTAAAAGGTTGAGCGATTGAAGCAAAATTATGACCGTGAATAGACAAAGGGAACAAAGAAAATCATTCCATGCCGGCAAATAACCATGTTAACTTGACCATATTAAATGTTTGTAGAAATTAAATTCACATTTATTTATGGTGAATATTACATTACATGGGGGAGGCTCATTCTGTGTGTCTCGATTATCTATACAACTATACAAATATAGCTCTCGATCTAGAAAGACATTTTATACGGCGGGTGGAAGCAGCTCAACTCCGTAACTTAGCCTCATCCTAAACCCAACATTCCAGTTCCGTTGTACCAAACTTGGAAGGTGTATGACTTGTTGACACCATTCTTGTGTTCAAGATGCAGTAGAGACCTAATCCCTACATTAAATTCAAAAGGTGAAATTGCATGTGGTTTTTTATGGCATAATTCAGAAGGTGAAATTGCATGTGGTTTTTTATGGCATTGCGGGTGACCCAATTCCTGCATTAAATTTAGATAGTGAAATTGCATGTGGCTTTTGATGGCCTTCTGAGGATTCTAGACCTTCCTCTTCAAGCTATATTTTTTGTTCCCTTCACACCATGTTTTTGGTTCGAAATGTATAAACTAAACACACCCTGCTTTCAACTACGCATTTCCTAGTTTTCCTACCGGCTTTCATGTGCCCTACGGCCAAATTTCTTTCCTTTGCCTTACTTTCTGATTTAATTCCACCATTTGTCACCATGCCATGCTAGGGATTGCAACAATTAATAATTCAAAGTTCAGTTTTTCTGTCTCAAACAATAGTGTGTTTTCCTTTTTTTTCCTATTTATTTCCATCATTTGTCCCATGCTAAGGCCTCAGATCAGTTTTTCGGCCTCAAATAGTGTTTCAGTTTCCAACTTCTCTCATCTTTCGTCGACCTCAAATAGTGTTTCCATTTCCAACCACTCTGAACCTTCGTCACATTAACCTTCGCCCAAATTGATGAGAAGAATAATATACACAATGGGTGGGACGATGAGTTTATGTTTTGTGACAGGTAACCAAAATCTGTGAAGTGGTGGCAGCGAGTAGCTGAGAGGTGGCAACAAGAAGGCGACATAGTTGCATGGCAAAGCCTTGAGTGAAATTTGGATAAATGTGTTTCCATAGAAATTGATTTTACATAAAATGTTATCAACTAATGCTAATCAAGTCAGTTTCATTTTTTATTTATGTTTTAACTTTATCTTAAATTTATCCAGAAAAGTAAGGTTTTCTTGCAATAAGACTCTGAAAAGAATTGAGAAACTGAAAAGTAAAATAGAGTAGAGAATTGTCTCTTCACAATATTACGAATAGATTATATAGGATTACATTGGGAACATCAACAATAAATGACTGTAGTGTAACTGGACTAAACTTGACTAACTGAAACTGAACTAAGACACTTGTACGGATGGTTTCGACACCTAGCAGGTGGTTGAGATTACATTCTTTAACACTCCTCTTTAATTTCAACCACATAAAAATTTAATTCAGATACCTGCTGGTCTATGTCTCAGCGAGGCTTACAATTTAAAAAAAACTCGAATTCAACTAGATTTGATTTTCTTCTTCTCTTTTTCCAGATTCTGTAGCCTCTGAATTGTTTCAAATTTTTCACTTTGTTGTTTTTTCAAAGCTCGGTTTCTTGATTTGCTGGTGCAGGTCTTTTACTGTTCCAGACTGTCTAAACCTGTCGTGAACTTCTTCAATAAATTTGGGTTGCTGCCACATATTGTCTTCTGTAGTGCGCTTATCAGCATCAATCTACTGCAACATAAGATTAGAACAATATATTATCTTTTCAAAACTCCAATGCATGAAAATTTCATTGACATGTTCATCATGCATGTCATCTTCAACATTCATATCTACATCTTCTGTGTAGATCTCGTCCAGACATGGTAAGTTGATTGGTGCGACTGTGAGAGTAATACTCGCGCCAATGAGAATGCAAGCCATACTCACTCCAGTGTTTTGACTTGCGTTATTTTTCAGTAGGGGTGGCTGTTCAAATCGGGACCGTGCCAATCAAAGAATTTAAAAAAAAAAAGTGAAGCCGTAGAACAACTACGTGTAGATCACCTGCGTTAAGGTGAATTGGTTACGGTATTTTTTTTCGCTCATTAAAATGATTCAGGCTGCCATAAATATCTTATGAAACCTGAAACGATACGAGGGAAAAATGAGCTGCGTTAAGCTGCATGTAGAACAAGTCAACATCAGTGGCGTTAAGGTAATTTTTAATAGAAATCCAAATCTGTCACGGAGCAATTGCGATTAAGGTATTTTTTTAATGTAATCCGTTGCGTTAAGGTCAACGTATTCAAGGTTTTACAAAAAAGAAAGATGCATGAATGTATTGCAATGTTGGTGTAATCAATCATTCGAAGGTTATGTGTTAAGAGAAAGTATGCATGTGAAGTTTTAAAAAGTTTTATTCTAAGGTTTGAAAGTGTCAAGGGAAAGTTTTTTTTTTAAGTTTTTTTTTCCAAACAAAAGAAACTTAAAATGTGAACCTGGCTTATAAGTTTGAAAGAGCATTCAATGTATTTTGTAATGGATTTTAAAATCTTTGTTTTAAAGTTTTTAAAAGTGAAGAACCCCATTTTAATAAAAAAAGGATTTAAATTCTTTTTGCCATGAATTTTAAAGATCATGTGTGAAGTGTTTTGGAAAAAGAGATTTAAAAGAGGGTTGCAATTTTTAAAATAATTTTTTTTTAGAGTTTTTTTAAAATAAAATAAAATAAAATAAATTAAAAAAAAAAAAAAAAACTGAAAGTTGTGATGTGAGAAAGTGGAAGTTTAAAAGGAGAATTTGAAAGATATTTTTTGAGGAAAGGAAATTTTCAGAAGCAATTTATTTGATGCATATGTAGACTTGTCTGTTTGTGGAAGCCAAACAACGAGGTCATGAGAAAAGCCAAGAGGCTAAAGCAGAAATAGAAGATGTTCGAGATCTTTTTAGATCTAGAAATACGAAGACAAAAAGATTGTTATGCATTAAGATGCATAAAATAATTAGTCAATGAAAGTATACTTCCCTTGATTTCAGATGCCAAGATAGCCAAGGAGGCATGGGATACCCTTGAGAGATGTTTTGGTGCAAAGGGGAGCGTTGAAGTTGAATATGAAGGTGGATATATAACAGCAGATCTACATCGAAATGAAGAGTTTGTTGAATCCTACTGTGCTCAGTCACAGGTGGATGATGTCTGCGAAGAAAGGTCAGAAGAAGCAGAGAGAGAGCACGAAGATGCTTGTGAACCCCACTGTGCACATCCAAAAGTGGATGAAGAGAACCCAACAATAGAATTTGCTAACAAATATTTGATGATACTAGCAACAGAGCTTGCTGAAGATGAAATGGTGAATACAGCAATAGAGCTTGCTGACGATGTTATGATGATACCAGCAACAAAGTTTGTTGATGATGACTTGTTGATTCCAGCAACACAGCTTACTGATGAAGATATGCCAAACCCAGAAATACAGCTTGCTGATGAAAATTTGATGGTAGATGTAAACTTTGATAATGAATTTTTGGCTAATGATGATTGGTTGCAGATTATGCAATAAAAATATGATATCGACATGATGCTATTTGGTGAGATAATCCCACTTCAGTTAGTGGAAGACAACCTATTTGCAGCAGCATAGGTTAGTGATCAAAAGACAGAGATAGAAACAAAGACAGAGATAAAGGCAGAGACAAAGACAAAGACAGAGACAGAGGAAGATGCAGCAAAGGAAGCGCAACAACAGAAAGCTCTCATTGCAGAGTAGAAGGAAGAAACAGAGAAAGTAACACAGACAGAAGAAAATAAATTTGTCTGCAAAGGGAAATAAAAAACAGAGATAGATGTAGAAGTAGAAGAGGAAACACAACTGAAAAAAGCCCTCATTACAGAGCAAAAAGACCAAGACCTATGTCGTTCTGAAAATGTTTTTTATTCTAACATTGATTTTTAGTGTGCAAGTACACAGAATGATTATGAAAAAGAGTTGAATTTTCTAAAAGAATTTTTTTTTTCGAAAAAAAGAAAGAAAAGAAATTCAAAAAAAAAATTTCTTTTAAAAATTGCAGCCCTCTTTTAAATCTCCTTTTTCAAAACACTTCACACATGCTCTTTAAAATTTATGGCAAAAAAATTAAAATCCTTTTTTTTTAAAATGGGCTTCTTCACTTTTAAAAACTTTGAAATAAAGCTTTTAAAATCCATTACAAAATACGTTTAATTCTCTTTCAAACTTATAAGTCATGTTCACATTTTAAGTTTCTTTAAAAAAAAAAAAAACTGGTTCGGGTATGGCTTGCATTCTCGTGCCAATTCCTTGTTTCGGCGCGTTGGCGCAAGTATTACTCTCACAGTTGTGCCAACCAACTTTTCCTCTCTACTGCTCCTTCTTGGCTCTATTGCTGCTCTCCAGGGAGGCTTATGCAAGCTGGCTCTGATACCATGAAAAGAATTGAGAAACTGAAAAGTAAAATGGAGCAGAGAATTCTCTCTTCCCAATATTACAAATAGATTAAATAGGATTACATTGGGAATATCAACAATAAATGACTGTGTTGGGCTTCAGAAATGTCGTATTTCATCCACCTTTCCCTTCACTATTCCTTACATTTCATCATCCCATTAACCTTTCATTATATCACTTTCATAAATACATTTGGGTTTCACCTTCCTATTTTCCACTTTATTCATTTTTGTATTATAAGTGAATTTATGATTAAATATTAGAAAATATACATGTTTTAATATATATCTCAAGAATGTGTGAGCTTTGTAATGTGTAGGAGAAATGTGAAAGATTAATTCTAAACTTCTGGAATATCTCCTCCACCATATTAAGGAGATAATTATTGAAGCCTATTCCTAAGGAGAAGATCATGGAGGATTTGGTTGGCATGTCTTATTCAAGATATGTGAGAGATGTGTGGAGGATTCAAAGGGATCATGTCTTGTAATAATGGGAAAGTAGTTGAGAGTGGTTGAATGAGATGGTTAGCTTCTTCATGTATATAAGAGAGTGCTCTCTCTTCATTTTGATTAGCTCAGGAGTTCATAAGTTCAGAATTTCATTAGATTAGCTTTAAGAGATAGTTTTGTAGTTAGGAGAGGGGGATTCTTAACTGTGATTCATATTATTTTATTGTATGCTTTCATGGTTTGTCATTTGATTCTTGTAATGTAATTTGAAATGGCGTTATTGTTGTGAGCTCACATATGTTGTTTGTCATTCAGCTCTTCACATGTTGTATTGCTTTTCCTTTATGCAATTTCCTGCTTTCATAGATTAATTTGATTTCAGCAATTTAGATTAGATTAGTTCCACTTCGGTCCTGCATATATAGTGCATGTGCTTCGCAAGCCTACGAACCTCGGATTGACAAATTAAATGGTTGGGCAAGTACTACAACAGAATTAAACGACAATAGTTTCACCCAACAGACTCTAGTGTAACTCGACTAAACTCGACTAACTGAAACTGAACTAAGACACTTGTTCGGATGGTTTCGAAACCTATCAGGTGGTTGAGATTACATTCTTTAACAAACTCTAAAGAAAAAATGTTTATATAATATGAATGAAAAATTTTGGATGAAAATTACGGTTTTAATTGAAAGTAATGCTAGGGATAGTGATATCGATCGCTATATACCTGTTAGGATAGGTATAATAAGAGAGAACAAGCTATATCTAAGTTATCTAAATGTTTTTTCACCAAAATTAAATTCATTACATTCATTATATATGGCATATCATTTTATATAGGGCATATCATTTTAGAAGAAAGAATAACTATGGATCAAGATAAAAAGAAGATAGAAGAAATTGAAATATTGTATGTATGGTTGATCATATTTTTTAACCATGGTGAAATGGTAACTACCACTGTTACGGAGATATACCGGGTGGAGGGGATAATATTCCATTGTTCCAACCACTTGGTCATCCCACAAGGAGACATTGTCAAGGATGTGGAATTTGAATGGATAGTAAATTTTGAGGAAAGTTTGTAGTGCTTAAATTATCTATTGATAAGTGCATGAATATTAAATATTGTTGATGTAAATGAGGTTTTCATTGTGTGCATGATGATTCCAAATAAGGGCTTAGTGGAGTTCTTATGATTTTTTTTGTGTGTGTTATAAATCTAGAAAATTAAAAATCCATGAGTAAAATTGTGCAACTAATAACATGGAATTGGTAGTCATTGTGCATACTTTAAAAGTTGTGGATACATTTCCTTTTGGGAAAGAGGTTGGATTTGAAGACAGATCGTATTGGCTTGAAATACTTATTTGAACAACCAACCTTTAATGCAGGAAAAGTAAGCTGGTTTCAATTATTGATTAAATATGACTTCAAAATAAGGCACATCACAAGAAAAGGGAATATGATGGTTGATGAAATGAGTAGTAAAATACATGTGGTACATGTATTAGCCATAACCATGTAGATTATATATTTAAAAAATAAAATTTGAAGCTAAATATTCAAATAAAAGGTATGTGCAAGTGAATAAATTTCCACAACAAGGAAAGCTATATCCAAGGCATACAAATTATGGGCTAAAATATTATGGAATTCCTATCTACAGGGGAAACATTTATGTGCCAACTTCAAAATAGCTTGAAATTTTAGTTTTTAATCAAATTCATGTTGTTCCTTATGCTAGACATTTAGGTCAAAAAAAGACTATTATTTACATAAAAATTCAGTATTTTTGGTTTGGCTTAAAGAAATATGTTGTTGTTTATATATTTAAATGGTTGGAATGACAAAAGGAGAAAATATTAACATGGAAACAAAGTTCGTTTGCTATGACCATTACTCTTTTAAGATAGAAACGATAAATATTCACCATATATTTCATCACTAAATATTCATAAAAAATAAGTAACATAATTCAATCATTTCGACACTGGACAAGTTGACCAAATCAATTCATTTTATTCCAATTAACATGAATCCTAAGGAAATAGACATAGAAAATTTTATACGAATGATACGAATTGGATCATTATATTATTTTTCATCCATATTGATGCATTTGGAGTGGAAAAAGTGGAGGAATCGGCTCATGAGACCGTTTTGACTAGCGGGACCCAGTTTGGCAGAATGAGGTCTAAATCTTTCTCGGAGCATTTTGAAGCATCAAACAATGTTTTTTGGGGTTAAAAATTTACCTATTAATATCACACATTTTCAAGCTATTCTACACACAGAGGCCATTCCAACGACGCAAGGATCACGTCAATCGGAGTTTGTGTGAAAAATTCCTGCCACTCAAAATTTTGCGTCACTGTTTTCATACTTATAGTTCAAGAGGATGCCACGGGAGACCCCATTACTCATGAAAAATTGGATAGCCACATGTTTTTTTATGTAAAATACTCTAGACAAATCTATTTTGTAATTCTAGTTAAGATTTGATGTAGTCAAAATTAACTACCAATAGACTATCACCTTGTGTTATAGTCGGGCCACTAGGAGGAAGAGATATTCCATAATTTTGAGAGAATTTTGTTCCATGGATGAGAAAAGATAGCTAAGAGAGATATGAGGTAGCACACAGAACGAGGATCTGTGCAGCGTAGCAACCCATGGACCATAGACATTACTTCTTTGTACCTGCAACCATATTTCTAGATATAGAGAGAGTGAATCTGCCTCACCTTTCAGATGGTTTTTCCCCTTAAAGGGTGTCCTAGAGAGCGTATCTCATGTCCAATGTGTTTGTGAGCTTATTTTTCCTTTCTATATTTTTCTTCATAATTTATATTCACATTCATGCACTAATTACAGTTAAATATACAGATCTTGAAGTTTAATAAAATTGTAATCGTGCAAAATCTTAGATTTTTAATATAATATTATCAGATCTATTGTGACAAACAATCTAGTGGAATATCCCATGAAAATTTATGAATCAATGAAACAAATGGTCAAATTACATTAAGTATCAATGGTATTTGTATCAAATAAAGATTCTAAACTGGCTACAGATCGTAGGAAAATATTATTCAGGTGGTTAGGAATAGATTTTAACTTAAATACAACCTATAATTCATAAATTAGATGGGGAAACATAAATGGCTAATTATATTTGAAGATATTCCTAGAGTGTATGTATTGGATAGACCATGTGAATATGAATATTTTATGCTTAGTTTAGTTTTCCTATAATACTAGGTACCATACATCAATACAAATGATCCCATTTGAGGTATTATATGGTGGAGAATGTAATACACGAGTTAGTTGGAACCATTAATTGGATAGAGTGATTTGGCTAGATTTGCTAAAGGAAATAATGGAACAAGTAATAAAATAATATAGTATTTGGAGGCATTTGAAGACCCACAAAAGAGTTAGGAAATTAGGGTGGATAAACCATAGAATTTCAAGTGGATAGACATGTATTTTTCAAATTCATGCAAAAGAGGAGGTTATTGGAATCAAATAGTTGTAGAAAATTGGTAGCTATATTTATTTTCCTTTTAATAGGAGTTCATTCACAGCAAAGAGTTTCATAAAATTGGTAGCTATATTTATTGGCCTTTTGAGATATTGAGTAGAATTAGGCCAATAACATGTGAACTTACATTACCTTTATGTATTCATGTGTATAATGTATTTATGTTTCATTATTGAAAACAAATGTTCATCATCCTAATCATGAAATTTATTGGAATATGATCTAGTTGGATGTAAAATAAGAAATTTGGGTTGACTCATTGCCTATATTAGATAATTTGGAAAGCAAAGGATCTTCTCAACAAAACCATAAGTCTAGTAAAGTTTGAGTGGAATCGTTACAACCTTAAGCACACTGTGTAACTCAAGGATGTCATGTAGGAGACATACTCACAATTGTTTAGAAATGTTATTGTATAATTTTTATATAATGAACCATGTGTAGTATTGAGCATTATGGATAGTAGACACCATGTGATCCAATATTCATGAAGTAAAATAAGGTCGAAACATTAAGGAGAAATGTACCCCCACCATTATTATCATGATTTATATCCTAGAATGTAAATGATAATATATCCCAAATGACATAATGATGATAGTATTATTAGGCATTTCACATAATACTTCTTCATTCGCCAATAATTTAATGAAGTCTTAACATCTTTACGCCATCCCTACTTTAGCAACTTATGGTTTTAGCTAGAGTTTGATGTAATTCTAAAGAACCTATTGTCATTAAAGCTACTTATAGTATTCTTGTACATTTAGTCATAATAATATTCACTAAAAAAACACCCTCATTTGTAACATAAACTAAAATAAAATATATTATTTTTAATAATCTTAAGTCATAATTGTTTTTTTTTGGGTTTAAATTTCCTCTATTTGATTTTCAAACTAATAAAATTATAACAATATATACAAATTACAATATCAAAACAAATGGTAAAATATTACTTAATCTTATAATAGTATATATAAATTATAATATGGAATCAAATGAGACATTTTTACTTAGCGTTTAATATAATTAGAGAGAACAATTTTACCTACCACTCTGAATGTACCCATATTTACATATTTTTATTGACCATATGTATTTCCAAATAAAAGTCATATAGTGAAAAATTAAATATTATATCCAGAAAATTTTAAATTTATGAATGTTTTAAATTTTCAAAATTTCAATATACATATGAGTCTGTAATATTTTACCTCGAAAACCGCAAGAAAATTTCTATAGGAAGCCCACCTAATCAGGCAAGGCAATCAGGCTTTTAAGTTGAGTATAGACTTGGATATGATAGGCCGGGCATACAGTAAGTATTGCCTCTCACATCAGCTCCCGTTTCTACAATATTTTATCACGGGAATTTTAAAATATCCCGTTTCTACAATATTTTATTACGTGAATCTTAAAATAAAGTACTTAGGATTCTTGGTGACTCCAAGGCAGCTTATTGTAATTTGACTTTTGGTTTTTTCGTAATTTGACTTTCTAAGGCATCTTAGCAAATCCCACGATTTGCCAGCTAATATCCAGCTATGCTAATCTCATTTCGATTAATTCCGTTTAGTAGGTGCTTTAAAATTCCGATTAGCGGTTGCACAAGCCATTGCAGTTCCATTCATTGCTCTTGTTGAATCAGGACCAGTAGCACAGGAGCGGGTTTAAGGTCAAACAGGAGAAGAGATTTAGAGACAACCTCTTTCCATTCTTACAACATGAATTCAAAAAAGCAATGGACCAGTATGTTCATAAAATCCGACCTGTCAACCTCGTCAGGCAATCAGTTGATGCAAACATCTGATTCTTCAGCAACGAGCTTGCCTTATTCTGAACTGTGTAAGCAATATCCCCTCCCTTGCAAGTCCAAACATAATCCAGTCTTCCTACATGCCGGGTAGATAAAATGCTACATCTTTCACATCGCGACGCATTGATAAAGTGTGTTTCCACTCATTCTTACACAGGCCGTGCCCTACAATTTTTCTTTTTTCAAATTTCAGGCCTTTATTATCCTCAACAGCTTTTGAATAGCGTTCATGGTACTTAAAAGCGTTTTAGCCAATGTGTTAAACATTGGACCAAACAAAGATCATTTTGCCACATCCTTCAAATTCAATTTTCCATCACTTTAACTTTTCACAATGTTAGCCTCTGCATCTAGTGACTAATTGAATATCAGGCTCTATATTAGTGACTAATTGAATATTAGGCTCTATATTATTTTGAGTTGGTAGGAAACTGAACTAGTGCTTTTTAAATTGGTAGGAGCTGAGTTAGTGATTTCGCATCAAAAGTTACTTCAATAAACCATGGAAAGTTGTTTTAATGATTTTTGAGTAGTACGAAACTAAACTGATGATTTCACATCAAAAGTTGCTTTAATAAAACATGGGTGTCTTATCCAAAACACAGTTTTAAAGATACTTGAATATTCAATATATGTTCATTACATCCATTGCTAATATTATGAGCACATCAATCTGCATAGAGTTTTGACCATTGTTTCGATTGATATGTTTTACATGCAACAGGTGAATCATCAAATAATTATGCCCTGGACAGGGAAACGAGCCAACCCAAAGCGAGGTCAAGATGGAATCCGAAACCAGAGCAAATACGGATCCTGGAAGCTATTTTTCAATCCGGCCTCGTGAGTCCTCCAAGAGAAGAAATAAAAAGAATAAGAGCTCAACTAGAGGTGTTCGGACAAGTTGGAGACGCAAATGTGTTTTACTGGTTCCAGAACAGAAAGTCCCGATCAAAGAGAAAGCCACGACTGCCAGCTGCGCAAAGATCAAAATCAAGGAGCCAATCTGGGACCCTTTCTTCAACTTCATCTACCTCAACATCAACCTCTGTTCATTCTAAAACTGTCACGGAAATGTGTAATAGTCCACCCAATTCCATGCAGTACAGTAACACTAGTGGACATCAATATTACTCCACTTCTACAGTGCCAGTTTCTGCATTTGCCGAGAATGATTATGACATGCAGGCCCTGTACGAAGAAATGAGTAAAACAGCAACACCTGCTCCATCTGAAACGTTGCCAAGCTCTTCTAATAGTCCAGCCAATGACATGCATGCTAACATTGGAGATCAATATTGCTTCTCTTCTGCTGCCCCACTTTATTCATCTGCCGAGAATCATTATGATCATCTGCATACATCAACATCTGCTCCGTCCAAAACTTTGCCAAACCCTTCTTACAGTCAAGCCAATACTATCATTGGAGATCAATATTGCTTCTCTTCTTCTCATGCACCACTTTATTCATCTGTTGGGAATCATTATGATCATCTGCAAACATCAACATCTGCTCCGTCTGAAACTTTGCGGATTCACTCTTCGAATAGTCCACTCAATGCCATGCTGAATAACATTGGAGATCAATATTGCTTCTCTCCTGCTGCGCCGGTTTGTTCATCTGCCGGGCATCATTATGATCTGCCTGCCTTGTACGATGAAATGAGTAATATTAATGAACTCTGTAACATGCAAGTAATAGAAGCACCCGCAGCAGCAGCAGTAGAAACTAAAAGCATAGTGAAGGAAGGTACATGCACCGTTACCACTGGAACAAAACCATTCTCATGTCTTGACATGAAGCTGCAGACGTTCATGTACAACCAGACATTGTCTTAATTATCAATAAGTTCTCTCGGACACGTCTGATATTAATTATTAATGTTGGTGTGCAGAAACAGGAGGTGCGCAAGAGGGCTCGATCGCTAACCCCAACGCATCAATAACTGTATTCATCAATGACGTCCCAACTGCAATCCCTTCAGGGCCTATAAATTTGAAGGATTTCTTCGGGGATGAAGCGTTTCTGGTCCACTCCTCTGGCGATTTTGTTCTGGTCAATGAATTTGGACTCACAAGCCTGGAGCATGGAGCTACGTATTTCATGGTATGCTATAGATAATTCTCCATCTGTATAATCAACATGGGGTCAATTATATATCAAAACATTGACTGTAAAAGAGAGGTTGATTCTCACTTTTCGTGTGCGTGTGTTTGCTTTCTATTTTTCCAGATATGAAGGCTATTTTATCAATTGTTTCGGACTACTTCATGGCAAACCGTTTCTCCTGGTTCTTCTGTAGCCCTATTCAATCTTGGCTTAACTTGCACAGCTGAACATTTGATATGTTGCACCTATGTATTTCATTAATTTGCGGTCGCTTCATTAATAAGAGCGTTGCAGTGTAAGCAGGCTCATGGTCGTACTACGGGCTACAGAGTGCTATCCGTACTATCCTGCTTTTCAGTTATTCTTTTGTAATTAGTGCTCCGCTACATTCTATGATGTATCATTAGGATAATATTAGTGCTCCGCTACATTCTTTTGTAATTAGTGCTCCGCAATTGTATCTATTCTTTTGTAATTAGTGCTCCGCTACATGTCCATATGCTTATGCTAATATTGCAGTGTCGCGATTTTTTGCGGGTACGCTTGCCGTTGGCGAGAATCACCTGAACTGTAGCATGATTCCTCGTTCTCCATCGGCCTAAAAGTGTCCTGAGTCAAACCCTTTATTTTTTTATTTATTATGTCCATGACATTCTTTTCAATAAAGCTTTTATGTGTTTCTAAAGATCTTGCAAGTTAGTTTCTTGGCTTCTATTATCCAACTAGAAATTTACCTGAACATATATTAATTTGAATTGGAATATGTTTTATGGTACAAATTCACTTCTTTCGAAAACATTATAAAATATTACCTTCCATTTGTGCAGGTTGGAATTTTGCCGTTTCTAATTATAATACAGTTTTTTTTTTTCATAAAATGTACAAGTTTATCGGGAGCACATTTACAGAAAATTATATTCATTGGTTTCTCAATGACTGCTACTCTTCATTATTAAGTGGAATTTTTTTAAATATAAAATTAAATTTAAACAAAACTTAATTTACATGTGGGATAAAACAATTTATTTAATAGTAAAGTGTTGTTATCAAAATTGTCCCAAACTCCGAGAATCCACAATTAGTTCTCATTCTTAACCCTCCGATTCCATTATTATGTAGCATCCCTAAAACCAGTGCCATCCATTTACCTAAATTCGTTGAGGTTGCTTTGTTTAAATTTTAATTTTGAAAAGAAATGTATTTCAATTTTAAGGATTTAGGTTTTAACTTTGGAAAAGTTTAAATTTCAGTTTTAGTGGTTTTCATTTGTGGAGATCTCAATCTACGTGTCTACTAGGTGTCATTATTGCTACATATCTCGATTGTGCTTGGTAAAAATTACAAGTTTTCCTTTTTAAAGATGAAGACATTTTTGCAAGCCCAAGATTGTTGGGATATTTTGCATAATTGCTATTTAGAGCTGACCCAAGGAAAATTAGCAACCATGAACAATAATCACAGGAATTTTATTGGAGAACTCAAAAAGAAAGAGCACAAAGCTAAATGTTGGATACAAAACATAACTTACTCGACGACTCTATCTTCAACAAAATAACCAGTGCATCAATAGAAAAAGAAGCTTGGGATATTTTGAAAGTTGTCTATCAAGGTATGATACAATGAGCACTGTTAAATTACAGACAATGAGAGATGAGTTCAAAACCCCGAAGATGACTAACATACAGAATGTGGATCAATTCATGACTAAAGTCATAGGAATAGTCAATTAGATCAAACTCATTGGTGAAACCATTACAAATCAAATTATTGTTGAAAAATCGCTTCAAAGTCTGCCCAATAAATATGGTATGGCAGTAACAACCATTTTGTAATCCAAAGATTTTACAACTTTCTTAGTAGAACAACGAATAGGTAACTTATGGCAAAACTCTCTCTTGGCAAAGGCACAGGCAGAGGATATAGAGGCAGCATCAACTGAGGCATAGATCGAGGGAGAGGGAGATTAGAACATAATCATGTAGCAGAGTAGTCAAGACCTTCACAAAACCAAACACAGAGAAGAAAAACATGGAGAAAATATAATCTGTAATGTTATTATTGTAAGAAATTTGGAAATTATGAACATGAATGAAAAAATAAATAGTGAGATCAATAAAGAGGTAGTGTCTATCTCTCCATCAATGAAGGAGAATCCTCTAAAGCAATGTTTTTATGTCATATTTCTGAAGACAGTCACATAGAGGACCTTTGGTTGCTGGACAATGGCTACAACAATCGCATGACAGGTAACAAAAATATACTTTCTTGAATTGATGCTTCCAAAACATTTGAAATTACTCTTGCAGACCGTTCCCCTATTAAAGCTAAATGCAAAGGTATTTTCCATGTTCTTACCAAACATAATCAACTGAAATACATTGTTAGCATTTATTATGTTCCACATATGAAGCATAAACTCATTATTGTAGGTCAATTGATGGAACATGGTTATGATGTAATATTCCAAGGGAACACATGTTATATATATATATTAAAAACCTCGTAATACAAATCTGATATATAAGGTTGAAATAATCAATAATAAGGTGTTTCCATTGACTTTTAGAAGTCGAACTCTTTCACAATATTTTTCCCAGAAAATGTCATGAATAGATGAGTCTAAGTTATCATATTCTAGATATGGGAATATTCACCTAAATATTTTAATTCTGCTTTAGAAACATTCGATGGTCACTAGTCTCCCTATTATGAATGAAAAATATTGTAACTGTGAAATTTTTATTCTATCCAAGCATAAAAGAGATATCTTTCCCACATCTTCCTCTACATAAAAAGAGTCTTCAAAAGGTAGTCTATAAAGATATATGTGGCCCAATGCAGACTCCGCCCATTGGTGGCAGTCTTTATTTTCTAAACTTCATTAATGATTATAGCAAGAAGATATGGGTTTATTTTCTATAAAAAAATCAAATACATTATCAAAATTCAAAAAATTCAAATTAGAAGGAAGAAAGTAGAGTGGAAAGTCTTTAAAAGTCCTCAGGTCAAACAAAGGAGGAGAATACAATTGCAATGACTTCAAAGCTTTTTGTGAACATCAAGGAATCATAATGGAGAACATAAAAAGATATAATCCACAACTGAAAGGAGTAGCAGAAAGGAAAAATCAGTCAACCCTGAACATGGCCAGATGTATGCTTCGTGAGAAGAAATTGTCAAATCATTATTTAGCTAAAGTAGTTTCGACTGTAGTTTATGTTCTCAACATATCTCCAACAACTAGTGTCCAACATAAAATATCTCAAGAAGCATGGGATTGTAGAAAGGTAAATGTATCTCACTTTAGAATTTCTGGATCACTAGCATTTGCACATGTTTATGAGAAGCTAAGAAAGAAGCTTGATGATATGAGTGAAAGATGTATTTTCGTAGGATATAGTGAGCATTCAAAGGCCTATAGACTTTACAATATAGTTACCAAGAAGTTCCTTTTAAGTAGAAATGTTAAATTTTTTGAAAATAAATCTTGGTTTGATCATGTTGATGAAGCTTCAAATCATCTTTTTTTTTCCACCACAACTACCAATATTGTAGGTTCAAGAAGAAACATGCCACTATGAAAAAAATACATCTTCAACTAGTGAATCCATTAGTGATTCAACATATTTAGAGGACAATCATAAAAAATGAGGCATCAAATAAATATATGAGCAAGAGCATGAGTTTGACCAAAAAAATATATTTTCATTTCTTTCATCTTAACCAACCCATTATGAAGAAGCAGTTAAAGAAAACATTGGTTTGATGAAATGAACCAAAACATTGTTGCCATAGAGAAGAACTAGATTTGGTAATTAGCTGATCTCCCAAGAGACAAAACTAAAATTGGTATTAAATGGGTATATAATACCATTGAATGAAAAAGGATAAATTGATAAACATAAGGCATGATTGTTTGTCAGAATATTCTCATAATACTTTGGTGTCCACTATGGTGAAACCTTTACTTCAGTAACAAGGCTAGACACTGTCATAACTATTTTATCCAGATCATCTCAACACAAATGGAAATATATAAACTTGATGTAAAATTTTCTTTCTCAAATGGTATATTGCAGGAAGAAGTTTATGTGGATGCGCCTCCTTGTTTTGAAGTTCTAGGATAGGAGAAAAATGTGTATAGGTTGAAGGAACCTTTTTATGGCTTGAAACAAGCTCCATCAACTTGGTACAGTCACATCGATACCTATCTCATCAAAAGTGGTTTTTGCAGAAGAATTCATGAGCCAACACTATATACCAAAAATCATGAAGTTAAAATTCTCATTGTATTCCTTTACGTTTATGATCTTCTTTATACATGCAATATGATGTTAGAAGAATTTAAAGAAGAAATAAAAATAGAGTTTGATATGACTGATCTAGGGGTCCTGAAATACTTCTTAGGAATTGAAATTCACCAATATGCTAATGGAATATTTGTTGTTCAACAAAAATATTCCACTAACATCATCCAAAAGTTCAAAATTACAAATTGCTAAGCAGTTGATACACCAATTTCTTAATGCACTAATTTGAGCATACAAGATGCAGCACCACGAGTTGATTCCACATTATATAAAATTCTAGTCGGTGGGATACTATATCTCACAACAACTAGACCTGATATCATTTGTGTAGCTAGTTTTGTCTCCAGGTTTACGGAGTCACCCAATATTTCTCATTGGAAGGTTGAAAAATGGATCTCAAGATATATTACAAGGACCCTAGACTATGGTTTTCTCCTTACACCTTATGAAGATAAATCGCTTTCAGGTTATACATAAAATAACTATGAAAGCAATTTAGATGATTTAAAGAGAACCCTAGGGTATGTTTTTCATCTTGGAACAAATATGATTTCATGGGCATCCAAGAAACAACTAATTATTTGAGTATCTTCAGCAAAGGTGGAATATGTAGCTGCCATTTCATAATCTTGTCAAGTAGTGTGGCTCGGAAGATTATTGGGAGATCTCTCAAATGTTCAGAAGGAACCAACTAAGATTTAATGTGATAACAGTTATGCAATTTCTTTATCAAAAAATCATGTATTTCATAAAAAGAGCAAGTACATTGACACACATTTTCGTTTCATTTGTGAGCTTGTCAATGATGGAGAAATATTACTTATTTTTTTTGCTTCAAAAGGTAAACTTGCAGATATTTCCACTACTTGTAATAGTTGAGATTAGGAGGGGGTGTTGAGATATTAATCTCACTATGCGCTAGGTGTCCTCATTGTCTATTAGGTGTCATAGTTAGTTTAGTTTTTAGTTCAATTTAGTCGAGTTTCACTCCAGTCATTTATTGTTGTGTCTCTAATGTAATTCTATTTAAATGATTTTGAATATTGAGAAGATTAGTTTTCTTCATTCCATATTTATGTTCATTATCTGTTTGTTTTTTCCTTTGCATTCTTTGTCACCGCTGGCATGAAAAATGGAAAGCACCACCAGTGTGGGGATTTAAAAATAAGTCTTCGGAAAAGACATGATAATTTCTGGGGTCTTATTTGTCGTTCCCTTGCTCCCACCCATTTTAGAATCTTGGAGCTTCTAGAGTGGTTTTTTTCTAATTGAATTCTTTCCAACACCCCAGAGATTGAAACTGAGGGATTTTTTTATTATAGTAATGCAAAGAAGCACATTGTTTGTCATCATTTTGTTTAATAACCTCTTTCTTACGCCTATTCCCGACATATGAATTATGGTCACTGAGTAAATTGAACGATCCACAAAGAGTGCAATATTGGTTGTTATATACTCGGAAAGATATTTATTTTATCACTTCGAAGGCTTAGTGAATGAAAATTCATCTCGAAAGAATCCTAAGGTTTCTATATTTTCGTCCCCTTGAAATTTTTTATTTAGTTTTGGAAATTATTAAAGATCTATTCTGAGGGATTCATGTCACTTCTTATATAATTTCCCAACTCTACGCTACATCCTAATTCCTGATTATTGTGGCTTCCCAGTTCGAAGCCCAAAAGCCAAATTATGGCCTCTCGTTAAGTTTCTACAATGAATGCCTAAGAGGTAGTTGTCAAAGGAATGATATGAATATGGATTTCTGAAAAATATGGATACATAAAGAAATAATGGTAGTTCACAAGAATTTATTGCAAAAATGTTTTCATAGGGCTTCCTAGCCTGAATGTAGTAATGTTTATTTATAATAAAAAAAATTTCCTACAAACCCTAAAGGCTTCAACGACATGTTTGATTACTTAAAATGCAAACCATCAATATCTGTAAAACATCACTATCTCATATAGATATCTATGGATTTGATCAAAAAGGAAAAAAAATTCTAAATGAAGTGCATTGGCCTCAAATTTATCCTCTTGAATATTGGGTCCAGCCAGCAAAAAAATGAAAACAACTTTCTTAAGTCACTCGAGAAAATCTTTCAAAAGCATAGCAAGAGCTAGTAAGTGACAACATTTTCAAAATACTAAAATTGAATGAGATCTGTACACACTAAAATATTACTCAATCTTTACATAAAAAATCTATGAAGTACAATCAATATGATAATCTGACATCACTACAAGGAAAAGACCCTCTAGCGGAGGTTATAAAAGAGGTTTTTAGTGTTATAAAATTGGCCAAAAACGTCAAAAAAACATTTTCTACAACATCCGTTTTCGGTAACGGAGGTTTTGGCAGAGCTTCTAACAGAATTTCAACACAACTAAAAAAACTAGGTAGCCAAAGGTTATTACAAATGTTTTTTTCATTAGTACGCTACTCAAGTTTCAATGCACCGGTACGTGTCATCTAGAAAATCGGCCCGAGATGGTCGAAGGTGCATGCACCGGGCCGTAAAGATCTAAAAATGGACCGAGCGCACTGTAGGTGATACAATGCACCAAGCCATTCTAATTGGTATTGGGATTTTTGCAGTGCCCATAGGTCATATCAATGCACTTGTTCGTAGTATTATAGAAACATAACGGTGTGCAGTATCACACAAACACGCTAATTTTTATAATTCGTATTGATATTTGTGCGGTGCCCATAGGTCGTATAAATGCACTGGTGAGTAGTCTCACATAAATGCATCGGTGCACAGTATCACACAAACACACCAATTTTTCTAATTTGTATTGGTATTTGTGCGGTGCCCATCGATCGTACAAATGCACCGGTGAGTATCTCACATAAACGCACCGACGTGCAATATCACACGAACACACCAAGTGTTATAATTGGTATTGGTATTTGTGTGGTGCCCATAGGTCGTAGAAATGCACTGGTGCGTTGTATCATACAAACACACTGGTGTATAGTAACTGACACATAGCAGTGTTCATTTTGTATTTTCTAGAAACATCGACCTGTGACAGTGAAATTATTGTGATTTTTAAAAATTCATTATTCATCAAAAGTCAACACATACCTTATACCAGTATTCATATTAATTAAATTTTTATTAATGCATTTGAATGTGATGTTTGGATTAATTTGTTATATCATATTATAATTATTGTGATTTTTTAAAATTCATTATTCATCAAATGACGACACATATCTTATAACAGTATTCATATCAATTCAATTTTTATTAGTGCATTTGAATGTGATGTTTGGAATGATTTTTTATATCATATCATCAGATTTCACATCTCTTAATTATAATATTTAATCATCCATAAATTTAATCAATGGTGTTACACTTCACAGTGACAATGGAGACAGTAATAGAATAAATTAAAGCATATTATATATATATATATATATATATATATATATATATATATATATATATGAATGAGATATTATTTGTCATACAAAATGGGATAGTTATTATTATCCCTTTGTCTTTCAATTGGGACGCTATGTCCATTACATTAAACAAAATGTCTGATTTCACATACAAATATTTCAAAAAATAAAATGCCTTGCTTTGATATCCAAACATAATGATCATCATTCTTCGCTTGAACTGTTGTCACTGCTCGAGCTACTTCCATGACTTGGGTTATTTTGAGGAATGTTTTGTTCACGGTGTTGACTTTTCTCTTCTTCTTCACCTTCCATCTACAAACATAAAAATAAATTTTAATGAGTGTATATGCATTGGTGAGAATAATGAAAATTACAATATTAAATAATATATATCCATGTAAATCGTAAATAAATGATGTACCGTAGCAACAATTTACTCATGAACCATACACATTCTTTTAAAACCTAATTTCATGCCATTTTTCAAGATTTCATCTGTTGGCGCAGTTCCATACTTTGTTTCCTGCAAGTTTTATACCTAATAACAAATAATATATTTAATATAAAATATTATTTTGTTTTATTAATTATAGACGGAGCTAAGTAAAGAAAGATCGATAGATGCTTACAAATTTCACAATGAATTTATGATATGCCAACATATACTCACAACCCATATTTAACCCAATGTCAATCAATTCGTCTGATGGTTCTTCTTTGTATGTTAGCACCTGTTTGAAGACATTCAATGTTGATTGTTGTAAAATAACTTAAAATATACAATAATTAAATCTAGTTAAGTTGTTATAAGGAAGTAACAATTACTCACAAACTTAGATATCAACCATTTTCTTCCTTTTCGTCCTGTTTTATGTGTTTAATGGGTTCCATTTTCTTTTCTTTTCTGTAAGAAAAAAACTTGAAAATTAATATCTAATGCTAAATTTTTTATTTATCGTACCTAATGATCCACAAATTCCATGATTACATATTACATTTCAAGCACGTTGTTGTTGAGATGGCATCTCCTACGATGCAATTTTCCCATTTCTTTGACCATCTCCTTGTACACCTTTTTGGACATTCCTATTGGCATATTTCTGATATCAGCTCGTTCATCTTTTGAGATTTTCATAATCTTCCTGAAATTGTAACATGAAAATAAACTATTTAATTTTTATATTCATATATGAAAAGTAAATATAACAAAAGTAATATTTATAAACAATTTTAGAAAAACATTTAAAGGAATATTATTTTTTCATTCCTTATTTTTTGTTGTTGTATGTTTTTTCTATTAAAATTCTGACATGTCTCATTGACCAATTCTCTAGAAACTCTTCCTGTATTTTCGATAAAATTTGGTTCTTGGAATCATTGGATTGATTTTTGTATTGTAAGTGGAAAGAATGTCTATACATTCATTCTAGTAGATCCCTCAAAATTTTGTAAAAGTTTTTCTGCCTTTCATTAACCTCCAGCACCACTCCAAATGAGCTAAGGAGGAATTCATTTTCATTTGGATGTTCTATTTTTCTTTTCTTTTCATAGAACAAAATTCCTTTTCTGAGTTGTTGGTCCCTATAGAATATTAAAAATCTGTGAATTAATAGATTTTTTGAAACATGTTATCTAATAATTTTAAGTATATTATTAATCAAAATTAAAAAAGAAACTCGTATTGGATCGATAGTATTTTTTTCATTCACCTGATTTATCCCTTTGAAATTTTTCCATCAAGATTTTACGCTCTTCTGGTCCTAGATTAGAAATAATATTATCGAGCTTCGTCATTTTGTGGCTCTACATGATACACAATAAACAATACATAGTAGTTAAACTTACATATAGTTCAAAAATAATATTTTTTGTAAAGAATAAGAAAGAACTTGCCTTTTTTTATTTTCTTGATGTGTTATTAGGATTTTTGTTACTTGATCTCTTGTCAGCCATTTCCTT
This sequence comes from Pinus albicaulis, assembly GCA_034641835.2. Lineage (NCBI taxonomy): Eukaryota > Viridiplantae > Streptophyta > Pinopsida > Pinales > Pinaceae > Pinus > Pinus albicaulis. The sequence goes on along the minus strand of CM076573.1, from coordinate 869,073,614 downwards.
ATCAATATGAAACCTGTACCATGTCATTCATTAATATATTTTATAAATAAATCATCGACTTTTCAAGAAAAAAAAAACATCAAGAAACCGATGTGATTTTGATGTTATACGCATCGACATCGGTGCGTCGTGTTCTTATAAACGCATTGCCAAAAGAGTATAAAGCACCGTACGGTGCTCTATTTCAACAAGGAGCACCGGTGGGTTATATGTTAACCATCACACTGATTAACACAGAAAAAATAATAAAAACCGTTTAGTGTTAGTTTTTGTAGCATATGGTGTTGTGGAGGGGGTAGTGCGCCCTATACTTATAAATGCCCCGTGAAAATAGGGGACCACAATACGGTGCTCTTTATCAACAAGGAGACCTAGTGCATTATATGTTGCATGGTGCACAGATTAATACAAAATAAAAAAATTTGTTTTTTTCCAAACAGTACGTACGCGGTGCACCATAATGATATAGTGCATAGGTGCCCTATTTTACCTATGGCACACAGATTAAAACAAAATTGTTTTTAATTTTTTTTATCAAACAATATGTGTAGGGTGCACTGTGATAAGCTAGCGCACCGGTGCGCTAGGTTACGCAAGGCCCTTCGATTAAAAAAAAAATAGTTTTTTAAAATTCACGCAAGGGCCGACATGGATTGGGATCCGGCTATGAAAGTCGTCCCTTAGGTTAGATGTCATAGGCCTATATATATAGCAATAAAAACCCTATAAATCTAGAATGAAAAGCCCTAATTCTGAAATCACAGAAACAGAAAGAAGCAAGGGTAGAAACAAAAAGAATGAAGGGTTTAGGATAGTGGATATATATATATATATATATATATATATATATATATATATATATATATATATATATATATATATATATATATATATATATATATATATTATTTATTTATTTATTTATTTATTTCTGAAAATGAACAACAAATTTAATTTTTTTACTTACTATGCAAAAAATACTGCTGAAAATGTAAAAATATAATAAAATTTAATCACAAGATCATTTAAAATTCTATGCTACATGTTTGAATCATGAGAAGTTTGGAGTTATGATTGTCTGAATATTTCTGTTCAAAATTATTTCGCTGCTCCAAAGTGCTCTCGTGCTTTCTTGCTTAGGTGTGTCTCATGCAAATCTCTAGCTGATTTTTTTTGCAAAAATAGTGAAATAATGAAAAGTGTTTAATATTTAAAGAATTGTTTTATGAAATTAGATTTTCAAAAATATTTTGCTGCCCATTTTTCAATTTACCACTTTTTTTTACTCTAAAAAAATAAAGTTGTTCTTTTCTTTATATGCAGCTTTTTGTCACCAGTACATCAATTAATAACACCACACCTGTGCATCAGTTAATAACATGACACCGGTGAATAGTAACTAAAACGCATCGGTGTGGTTATCTGTACATAAATACTGATAACAATAAGGCCATTTTTATGGCACCAAAATTACTTTTAAGTGTGTGCACTAAAATGTATTGCTGTTTTTTCTCAAATGCAGGGAGAAAATATCATAATTATATCGAATGGACAATTCTTCAAAATCCAACTCGTTCCATAATATTTCTCAAAGTCCATTGCGGAATTCTCCCTATCCATATTGAGATGTAATATTTACTTCAAATTTTATTTATATTTTCATTATCTAATTGAATTTATGTTTTTTATCCATGTCAATCAGCTTAATAAAATTTATAATGTATACAAATTTGCAAGTTCATGTAGATTCAGAATAGAGTTCAGATGCACAAAATATTCAAATAGCTCCAAAACATCAGAAGCTCTTATTATGAGTAGCATAACACATGGCTCATTTGGTAGATTAAAATGGACAGTCGCTTCACCCTGCCAATTGTAACAATATTGCATATTCTAGCCACAATCCGAGGAAAATGATGGTAATAATAATGGTTTGGTATATTAATCTAATTAATTCAATGTCAAACAAATTAATCATGCTTTGTCAATGTTCTTACTAATTGATATCATAGATTTTATACTAATCATGTTCAAATATATTTTTTGAAATTATTAGGATTCTAGTGATGATGAGCGACCTACCTGCCATCCTCCTTTCACCCCACAACAATGTCAAATCGAGAGAAGGCTGAATTAAGAGAAAAAATCAGAGAGGAACGACACCAAGAATTTTTGAATCAACCACTGATTCAATTCCTGCTACGTCCAGATTCACCAATTAGGAATGACTAAAACAATAGTAGTTCTTCACAAACTGGCAATGTATGCAATCAAATAGAGGTTGGTATGTATGATTACTTAAGGGATACAACTACCATGGAGATAATGATGTTAGGTGCATTCGAAGATTATGATCAGCCAGGGGATGATGCTCATATCGTTGACACCTTTTTCGAAAGCCTTAAATTTTCTTCCATTGCCCCTCTCTTTGGACCTGGCGGTCTGTCAAAGTATACCCAGTTGGGGATAATGATATTACTGTAAAACTTGAAAGCAAATTTTGGCTTGTCCAATGCATTTTTCTCGGAAATTTTGAGGTAAGTTTCCATAAAGTCCTCCCTTATATAAATTTGAGAAATATAATCACACAATGAACATTACAAATGGTAAATTTTATGAATGTTAATCATTATATCATCATTAATATACATTTAATATTTTCCATGATCACCAACTATAGGTTATTCAAAGATAAGGTTCTTCCGAGTGATAATGTCTTTCTCGGTAGCTGCGAAGAGGCAAAGAAATTGTTGAAAATGTTGGGTGTTGATTATATATCATATCATGTATGTCCAAATGATTGTATTCCATATAGAGGACAATATGAAGACAAAGAGATATGCCTGAAATTTGGGCATGACAGGTATGATAAATAAAAAAGGAAGCGTAAATCATGTGGTCCTCCTTTTAAGATATTTAAGCACATGCCTATAATCCCAAGGATTCAAAGGCTATTTCATTGCAAAGAATTAGCTATGTTGCAGGGATGGCATGGCTGACATAGAAGTGAGTTGGGAGTTATGTGAATCCCAACTGATTCAATAGCCATGAAGCATATAGAGGATACATGGCCCAAAAAATTCAAGGGTGAAGTACGAAGTCTGCGACTCAGCATAGCCATGGATGGTGTCAACCCATATTCCCTCCAGAACACCAAATATTATGTTTGTCTTGTAGTAGCGATCAATAAAAATATCCCCCCATGGTTTTCCATGAAGAATGAACATCTTATGTTGGCTCTCATAGTTCCTGGTAGAAGACAAGTGAAGAACATGGATGTCTACTTACAACCACTAGTAGTTGAATTGAAGGAATTATGGGATGCGATAAATGTATACGATGTATCAATACACATCTCATCAAAGAGGATTTTTACATTTTATGACATATGTGCTTACATGACACATGATTATCTAGGCATATGAATTTTCTCTGGTAAATTACATGTTTATTGATCAATTTGTTTATATATGTAACAATATTATTTTTCATATTAGTGTTACACAGTATTTTGTCACCGTTCCTACAATCCCTCATCCCTCACATTGGAGGACTATTCCCATGACCTGTGAGTAGTAACATGTCCTGAAAACACCTTCATAACATCCTCCTACCTAAGGATAAACATTCTCCTGAAGAACATTTCCTCTGGAAAACCCTAAAAACAGGTGTTTTAGCCTTGGCGCGATTAGTCAGTTCATCCCTCGCGCCAATGGGGGAAATCAGCACTAAAGGGTGCGCCAATTGGTGCACTGTTCCTGTGTCTCACTCACACCAAGCCCAGTAAGGAATTTAATTTAAAAATAAATGGTGGAAGTTTGGTTCTAAAAAACTCCAGAATTAATCATCAGAAGAAGTTGAGTGGTTTGGCTACGGATCTCCATGTATAGGAAGTTGTTTTCCACCTCTCATGGAACCTTCCTATGAGATAGGGCCTATCCAATGATTATAGGGATCCCAACTTCACTTCCTCCATCTATAAAAGGTTGCGCTCTCCATTAGCAAGCTAGCTGAACTTGAAAGAAGAGACGAGAAGCCCCCCGTGAGAGAGAGCTTTGTCCAAATTCCCGACAGGCTTCATTGAGATGCGCTCCGCTGCAAGCCCCGCCGAAGGAAGATCATAGCGTTAAAGCATTTGGTTGTAATCTCCCTTTTGTCATAATTAATATAAGAGACTCTGATTTTGGTTCCATTCATGTGTTTAATCTTTTATCAAATGCAATGAATTATATCCTCTCTAACTGATATATAGTTACTGATGCAGGAGCATTAGCTCGGAAAAAAAATTTGTATTTTTATTAAACCTAGGGGTCTCATGTTTCTGAGAAAATAGTAAATTTATGTAAATATTAATAGGCTTTTTGAGTGATTAAATTATATTTTTAATTAATTATTGTGAGGATTTGTAAATGTTCCCAAAATAATTTGGAGAACATGAGAGAATTAGATTTTAGATATTTGAGAAGTAATTATGAGCCTATGTTAGATTTAGTTTCAAGATTTTAGGGATAAAAATATAGTTTATAGGGGTGTTGAGATATTTGGGGATTTTGTTGAGTGATTAAAGAGATTTGAACCTAAATTGGTTCAATTCAATTTGTATAAATTAATGAGCTCAAAGGCAAAAGAAATCAGGAGAGAATAGAAAGTGAGGGTTGGACAACAAAGTTTGCAAGCCTACGGGCTTTTGTAAAAGGGCCATTGATTTGAAAATTTGGCCATGAACCAAGAAGGGTTTTTGTAATTGTTTGTATTTGATTATATCAATGAGGAATTTGTGTTGGAATTTCTGTGTGAATTATATATGTTGTTGGTTAAGTTCGGCTTCAAGAATGTTTGAATTACTGTGAAATAGCATATGGGAGAGAATCGATTTTGAGTTCATATCAATTCATGCTTTGAAGTAAATTAAATCTGCATTGGTTGAAGAAAAAAAAAGAAAAGGGATCGATCATCCTGGAAGTGGATTGAATCGAAGTTCAGTTCAAATTGATATTTTCATATCGACTTTGAAGAAATCGATTTCCCTGTTTGTATAGCACATTGGTTAAATTGCAGATTGTATATATAGAATATATACAGCATTGAAGAGCTATATGCTCAATGTGAGAAAGCGTATGATAAAGTGTATGATGGAACTGTGCACATTAACATGAGAATCCATTAATTGATCGACACATACCATTGGTGAACGCATAGTTTGGAAGCGTTAATGGAATGTTGTTCACATTAATTGGTGATGGCCCAACCACAAATTGGAGTGGTTTTATACGTTGTGTCAATTTAGACATAAATGGTATGCATTGACTCTTTATATAAATCATAGAAACGGTGGAGCGGTATTGATACAATAGCAGATTGTAGTAACAGTGAATTGATCGATGGTATAGGTACCATAGCGAAGTTTTAGATTCAATCTGAGAGCAACTGAAATACGTGAATGGTTCTGAAGTCTCGTTGATACTGTACAATCTGTGAATGGAGTAGAAACAATTTGTAGCGCCGAAAAGTTTATGTGAGCGGACTAAAGATCGAACGTTGGGCATTTAAGACTGTGTATAAGAATTCCAATTCCATAGCAATAGGGTTAATTGCAGAGGTGCGTATTGAGGGTTCTGAGAATCATCTGATCATGAATGACCTTTGCAGAGGTAAAAAAATCGATGCAGCGTTCGTGTTTTAAGGGTGGAATCCTGAACTGAACAAGCGCTGAGGTCCTGCGTTATTGGTTGGATGAGAGTTAAGTTAAATTGCATGGGTCAGATTGTCGTTGTTATGTTGGACTTTGAATTCTGGTTGAATATAAATTGGGAGCGCATTCTTTTTAAACGATCTCACTAGCATTAAATCAACCAAGTTCGAATCTCATTTATATTGTGATGCATAAAATCGATATGTAGTAGTATTACTTTGCCAAGTTGAGCTTTAAAGCATGGGCGCATATTGTTATTGAAATTTGATTTTAAAATCCGGTATTAAAATCCATATGTGAATGTTTGGTAGGTTGACATGCATTTTTAAATGCATCATAAATTCGAAATTTGTGAGGTGGGTTTAATCACATGAAAAGGTGGTTGTTGGGTGTATGGTTTCGTACAATTGATTGAAGTTGTAAATGGAATAGAGCTTCCACATAACAGAATTGTTGTATGATTTTATAATCATAGTGAAACGATATTTTGGAAGAACCTGAATATGAAGGTTGGATTGGTATTATCACAAAGGGTTGAGTTGAGTACAAGCTTCAATTGAAGTTTAGTTATTTGATTGCAAGAATTGATTTGAAGTATGGTTTTCATAAACCATGAGATTATAAATGAAAGAGAAAGCTTCCGCATGTATGATTGTAAATTGCCCAGACTTGGAGTCTTATTTGGGGGCAGTTATTGAAGATGCATTTTTATATGCATGAGAATGGGAAAGATTCTGGGTTTTGAAGGGTTCCATTGCATATTTTTGGTATCAGAGCAGGAATAGCTATGTGTGAAGATTCAAGTTTTTAAATTGAATTAATTGCATGTGATGAATGAATGTCAGATTTTGAACTGATGAAGATTGCAACATAGACATGCAGTGCGGGTGAAAGATAAGTCAAGATCAACAGGATCTTGGAGGTGAGTTAATGATCATTATTATTGAACTCTGGTTTGAAGGTTATGCTTGGATAATTTGGTTTACAGGTATAGTGAAGAAGTCTCAGCAGAACGAAGTAGATCACAGCTGGAGGGCAGTGATGAAGGAGTCCAGCAAGGGATTCTAAGAGAGAGTGGTAGAACCTGAAAATTCAACAGAGGTTGAATACAGTTGCAGATGAGTGAAGCCTAAAGGAGTAGTGGAGAAATGCTCAAAAGGTTCCAGCAGAGGACCAGTGATTACCAAAAGACCAGATCCGGAGGAAGGGATTGGTGAGGTAAGTGGCAACAGGAGAGCTTGTTGTTGCAGAGGCTTGGTGAAACTCATGGGTGAGAAACTCATGGCGAAGGAGATGACTATTGAGAGTCATAAAGGAGAGAGCAGAGGTTCAGAGAGAGGCCACAGGAGAAAGAGGGAGAAAGATGCCAAGGAAAATGGCATAAGAAAGCAGTTAGCTGATGCAGAACATGACAAAGAGTTAGCTGAGATCAGGGAACATTTTGATAAACTGAAGATGAGGATAGAGGAAAGCCAGAGAGTGGGTTGGATCATGAAGAAGAGAGTGAAGTGGCAGAGACTACAAGTAAAGAGGGATCAACAGATAAACATGCAGTTAACAGAAGAGATGAGGGAGCTCAAGCAGATGATGGATGTACAATTGAGATGTGAAGAACTCAGAGAAGTTGAGTTGAAGGAGGAGGTTTCCATTGGTGGAGCAGAATATGAGATCATTGTTGATTTTCTGAACTATTGGGTAAATCCAGATCAGCTGGATAATGTAAAGCATTGTATCTTTGTAACTGACAATTGTGATGTGATTACAGGTTTTACTGAGACGGATGCGCAATCTTGTGGAGTGATCACAAGTAGGGAAAAGAATCTTTCAAGAGATAAGTACTCTAAAGAGGAAAGTAGTGATGCTTTTGTACTTGAAGTTGTTGCAGTACAAGAAGAATTTCTTTTGGATGCAGAAGAAGTGGATCAGTCTGAAGCACTGATAAGTGAGGCAACAGTTGAGACTGTTGAAACTTGTAGTTTTCAAACTGACAAGTTGTGTATGAATGTAGGGACTGTAGGTGATGGTGAAATGCTTCAGCAATGCCACAGATAAATTGCATTTTTGGAATATTTGTTGGAGAATTCGGAGTATGACAGAGAGATTGCAGAAGAAAGAGTTCAGTACAGTGAACAAGAGAAAAAAGACAACATGGAAACAAATGGTGTGAAGGAAGGACTGGTTGACAGTCTTGAGAATTATTCAGAGAATTCTTTGGGAAGTTTGGATCAGCATACTGATGTGCTGATTGAGATGGAAAATTCAGGGTAGCATACTGAAATGCTTGCAGAGGAAAATAAGGCACTGAGGCCTTATGATTTTTATTTTAACAAGTGTTTTGTGAATGCAGGTGTTATTGCAGGTGCTGAAGAACATTTGACTTAGTCGAGCAGTCAAATGAAGGAAAAAGAAAATTCTGTGGAAATTTCAAATCCATCGGATGAGGACGTTATGTTGCTAGAAAGGATGCTGAATAGTCAAAATTCAGTGCAGGAGGAATCTCAATTTCAGAATTGGGAATTGCAGATGCAGAAATATGAGAATAGCAGAAAGGAGTACACAATGTACCAGTCCAGTAAGTTGTTGATAGAAGAAGACAGAGAAGAAGTTTTCCATTGTAGAATACAAGAGGGCATGGATGATTGGGTGGCAGTAAGAACAGAAGCACGCATAGAACTAAGAACTGAACGAGTAAGAGCTCAGCAGGCATTGAGAAATCAACAGTTTAAATATTTATTAGACAGAGAAATTGAATTAATCAAAAGAATCATGTTTAAAGTGTCTCAGAGGAATACATCAGCAAGGAAGAGAAGCAGCAACAGCAAAATGAAGACAGAGACAGATTGTGAAAGTGCAGCGAGTGGAGCAAGGCAGCATATGATATGGATACCTGGAGAAAAGAAGCAAACAACAAATATAGATGATGAGTTACAGAACAAAGTGTGGGATCCAGGCGGACAAAGAATTAAACGCATGATCAGGAGATCATGATCATTTTTCAACCTTGGGAGTCTGATGCAGGAGCATTAGCTCGGAAAAAAACTTTGTATTTTTATTAAACCTAGGGGTCTCATGTTTTTGAGAAAATAGTAAATTTATGTAAATATTAATAGGCTTTTTGAGTGATTAAATTATATTTTTAATTAATTATTTTGAGGATTTGTAAATGTTCCCAAAATAATTTGGAGAACATGAGAGAATTAGATTTTAGATATTTGAGAATTAATTATGAGCCTAAGTTAGATTTAGTTTCAAGATTTTAGGGATAAAAATCTAGATTATAGGGGTGTTGAGATATTTGGGGATTTTTTTGAGTGATTAAAGATATTTGAACCTAAATTGGTTCAATTCAATTTGTATAAATTAATGAGCTCAAAGGCAAAAGAAATCAGGAGAGAATATACAGTGAGGGTTGGACAACAAAGTTTGCAAGCCTACGGGCTTTTGTAAAAGGGCCATTGATTTGATAATTTGGCCATGAACCAAGAAGGGTTTTTGTAATTGTTTGTATTTGATTATATCAATGAGGAATTTGTGTTGGAATTTCTGTGTGAATTATATATGTTGTTGGTTAAGTTCAGCTTCAGGAATGTTTGAATTTATGTGAAATAGCATATGGGAGAGAATTGATTTTGAGTACATATCGATTCATGCTTTGAAGTAAATTAAATCTGCATTGGTTGAAGAAAACACAAGAAAAGGGATCGATCATCCTGGACGTGGATTGAATCAAAGTTTATTTCAAATTGATATTTTCATATCAACTTTGAAGAACTCGATTTCACTGTTTGTATAGCGCATTGGTTAAATTGCAAATTGTATATATAGAATATACACAGTGTTGAAGAGCTGTATGCTCAATGTGAGAAAGCGTATGAGAAAGTGTATGATGGAACTGTGCACATTAACATGAGAATCCATTAATCGATTGACACATACTGTTGGTGAACGCATAGTTTGGAAGCGTTAATGGAATGTTGTTAACATTAATTGGTGATGGCCCAGCCGCAAATTGGAGTGGTTTTATACATTGTGTCAATTCAGACATATATGGTATGCATTGACTCTTTATATAAATCATAGAAATGGTGGAGCGGTATTGATACAATAGCAGATTGCAGTAACAGCGAATCGATCGATGGTATAGGTACCATAGCAAAGTTTTAGAGTCGATCTGAGAGCAACTGAAATATGTGAATGGTTCTGAAGTCTCGTTGATACTGTACAATTTGTGAATGGAGTAGAAACGATTTGTAGCGCCGAAAAGTTTATGTGAGGGGACTAAAGATCGAACGCCGAGCATTTAAGACTGTGTATAAGAATTTTAATTCCATAGCAATAGGATTAATTGCAGAGGTGCGTATTGAGGGTTCTGGGAATCATCTGATCATGAATTACCTTTGCAGAAGTAAAAAAATCGATGCAGCGTTCGTGTTTTAAGGGTGGAATCCTGAACTGAACAAGCGCTGAGGTCCTGCATTATTGGTTGGATGAGAGGAAAGTTAAATTGCATGGTTCATATTGTTGTTGTTATGTTGGACTTTGAATTCTAGTTGAATATAAATTGGGAGCGCTGGAATTCTTTTTAAACGATCTCACTGGCATTAAATCAATCAAGTTCGAATCTCATTGATATTGTGATGCATAAAATCAATATGCAGTAGTATTACTTTTCCAAGTTGAGCTTTAAAGTATGGGCGCATATTGTTATTGAAATTTGATTTTAAAATCCGGTATTAAAAGCCATACGTGAATGTTTGGTAGGTTGACATGCATTTTTAAACGCATCATAAAGTCGAAATTTGTGAGTTGGGTTTAATCACATGAAAAGATGGTTGTTGGGTGTATGGTTTCGTAAAATTGATTGAAGTTGTAAATGGAATAGAGCTTCCACATAAGAGAATTGTTGTATGATTTTATAATCATAGTGAAACGATATTTTGGAAGATCCTGAATATGAAGGTTGGATTGGTATTATAACCAAGGGTTGAGTTGAGTACAAGCTTCAATTGAAGTTTAGTTCTTTGATTGCAAGAATTGATTTGAAGTATGGTTTTCATAAACCATGAGATTATAAATGAAATAGAAAGCTTCCGCATGTATGATTGTAAATTTCCCAGACTTGGAGTCTTATTTGGGGGCATTTATTGAAGATGCATTTTTATATGCATGAGAATGGGAAAGATTCTGGGTTTTGTAGGGTTCCACTGCATCAGTTACGTGCTTCAAGTATTACATTGTATGTCGTCGTTTCTCTGCATGTGTACAGGTGTCTAGATGAAGCAAATAGAAGGACTGTGACCTGTCGGGCAAGGGACGAAGGGCACCCCTTCTTCTTCGACAACAACAACGTGGGATTTGAGGTAGGTTACTTATCACGATCTTTGTTTTTCTTGTCACTAGGATCCAACATCATTGCGTGATTTGATTGTTGCTAGACCTGATCTGGGCTAGTGGGATCACCTCTGTTTGCAGAGGGGATTTACCACCTCAACAATTTGGTGACTCCACTGGGGATCAGTGGGAGTTAGTCCTCCTTCTGTTTGGATTGTTTTTTTTGGCTTTTGATTGATTTATTTTCTCTTTTGGTTCACCTCCCTTGGTGTCAAACCCCTATTCATCCCCCAGAAGACCAGATCCAGTTTCTGTTTGTCCTTTTTCATATTTTTCCCATAGTAAACTCTATTGCCGTGGTTTAACTCCTGACAGTCGCACCAAATGGCGCATGTTTCTAGCTAGGCACCCGTGCCAATGCTTTTTTCGTGCAGATTATAGCCAAACAGGCGCGCCAACTCTGTTTGGTGTTAGGGTTTTCTTTCTTTTGGGCTCTCTGAGCTTGAGTTTTGGTCCTGGTGTCATTTTTCTGATTGATTGTCTTGAAGTAATTGTTCACTGTGTTTGGCCCTTGTCCTCTAGTTGTTTTCCCTTTACTATCAGTTTTGCATTTTAGCCCTAGGGCTTCTAGGTGCTTCAATGTGCTGAGCCTTCCGTGGGAGTTTTAGGTCCTTGTGTTCCCGATAGACTTCATTTTCACTTATTTGCATTCATTTTGCTAGATTCCATTGTATCATTGCATTAGTTGGGTGATTTTTCTCTCTTTCATTCAGTTTAGCTTTGTGTCGCTCCAAGCCTAGATTACACGGTTTGTGTGAGTCTTTTTAGAGATTCTTCTTTTCTCTAAAGGATTTCATCATCAGTTTGGGTCTTGCTTGTATGTGTTTGGATTGAGTGAACTTGTTTGTTTTAGCTCTCTCCTTGCCATTCCTTTAATTGATGTTTTCATTAGTTTTTTCATTGATTTAGTGCATTTGCTGTTATATGTTGAAAAATACAAAAACAAGATCTTTTTCATTTGGTTTGGCATCATGAAATTTGAAAGTTTTTTCGCATTATTAGTGTTATATAACTCTAGAGAGAATTTTTCTAGTTTCATTAGCTTGCATTACAGAAAGTAGTGGATGTTTTTGTGCTGATTTTGTTGTTATTTGAAAATCTCTCAACTCTCCTGTAGATAGCTCTTCATTGAACAAAGTGATATTTTATGGCATGTAGTGTGCATTTAGAGGTTTTATGAGATCCAACATTCGATAAGGCCTGAAATTGAAACATAAATTGAAGATTAACTTTAAAATTTACTGAATTAACCTAAGGCAGCATTGAAACATTAACGGAATATCTAGTAGTCTAAGGTAGAGACGTGTTCTAGCATCTTTAAGCCTACCAGCTGTCACTCATCATCTGGTTACAGATAGCGCTAGTATGGATTTTTTCTCCCCGTACTGTCGCGTATATAAAGGGAGACTCCATTAGGTTGCAATCCTTTATCCGTAGGAAGCGGAGTCTGCCGAATTTTACCCATGATACACTGGACACGGCATTTGGGGAGATTACCTACACGTACATCAAGTCCTTGGTTGATCTCTCTTCCATTTTTACTAAGGTGTATATGGAAATTCATGGATATATTGTAAACCCATTTACCTAGATTACCAGAGCAGTCATTTTGATCTTTACTGACTCATTAAATTTGAAAATATCATCAAGCGCTTGTCCTTTCACGCTTGTTTCCAAACTGAAAGTGATAGAGTCATATTTTACTTGTTTCTAGACTCTTAAAACATGAAACAGTAAATTTATAGTTTCAATGTGGTAAAATTAATCACCTACGATCACACGCCCATTTAGAGATTGATTTTTAGGCCGGTTTTTGTTTGCCTTGGTTTTTGCCCGTGCGTTTTTGTTTTGCGATCTCTTCCTCTTTTTTACTATAGTCATAGTGGTGGAACCATCATTTTCATCTACTGGTATTCCTTATACATACAATTCATCAGAGGTGTCCTAGTCCTCTGCTGAGTATCAGCAGCCCATTGTATCCGAGTTTCCCGACGGGGGACTGGTTATATCAGAACTTCCATTTGGAGGATCGGTTGACTTCAATTGGCCCTTGTCCAACGCTTGGTTTGGATTTGGAGTAGGGTAACACTTACCTCCTCTTACATCGGGATCACCCTTTCTAGCTGTTGTTATACCTCCTAGTCCCCGTCGTCTTTTGCAAGATCTCACAGCAGGTTCAGATATGGACTCATCCAGTCTTTCTCCTAGTGAGGGAATTCCTACTTCTGGTGAAGATTACCATATTTTTCCCAAAAACATCCCCGAACCTTATGTTATGTCTTCACCTGGTCCTACACTCCCAGCAGGATATAGGTCTTTAAGTCAGTTCATGGCCACTGTTGTCTCTATGGGAATATCGACTCCTTCCACGAATCCGAATATTCCCTCGTTAGGGATGTCGCCATCGACACCTCTCACGGAATCTCCTTTCGTCACATCAGCACTTTTTAGACCTAATGTCTATGTTGCTACATCTACGCCTATTGTCACTACTCAGTCAATTAGGACCTCGTCAGTTCCTGAAGACATTTACATAGCTTCTGCCATTCCTGAGAATATTTCTCCTGAGGAGTATTGGTTGTCCTTATAACCATCAAACTCCGAGGTTGGTCCGTTCTCTCAAGACCTTAATCGTCCTTAATTTTCCCATTATGGACTGGATGGTGCCTCGATTTATGTATTTCCATATCAATACAATGAGCCGGGAAACCCCCTTCATTTTCCTGCTCCTGAGGCGTATCGGTACATTAACGATTTTCTATCTACCCAAGCTGGGCAACCTTCTAATAAAAAAGGACAACCTTTGTTTCAGTAAGGATATGCTTCTGTCCCACAAGGACAACCCTTTTAGGGACAACCTTCGTCCCAGCCAGGTCATCTATATGACCCGCAAGGACAACCCTTACAGGGAAAACCTTCGGCCCAACAAGGATTGTTTTATGATTTGCAAGGGCATTCTTAGATTCCTCAAGTTCAACCTCTGTAGCCTCACCTTGTGGTCCAACCAGGGCAACCTCAAGGACTAGCAGGGCAACCGAGGTATCAATTGGGACCACCATATGGTCTTGAGGGGGCAAACCCATCCTTCTAAAATTTTGGTGCAACCTCAGCAACCTCATTTTCCAATTGGTCAAAATGTTGCACAACCATGGCCATCTTATGGTCCTGTCACGGGTCAACCTAGTTATCAAGCACAACCTGGCCCTCTCCTGCCATCAGGTCAACCTGCTCAGTCGGGGAAACCTGGTGTCCTCCATCAGCCAGTCAAACTATTCAACCAGGACAACCTGTTCAGCCAGGTGAACCTGTTCAACCAGGACAACCTGCACAACAGTCGATCTATTTTATGCCATAGTCGAATCCACCCGTGCGCCCAACTTATCAGGCTCAGCAGGGTCCCACTTATCAGTAGCCCATTCGATCCCAAGGCAGCTACTACCTTCAAGGTTAGTCTTGACCGGTTTACAACCCGCCCCAAGGTTCTAGCTATTACCTTCCACAACTAGGCTATACTCATACTCCATAGTCAAATCCATACAATGTTCAAACGGGGCCCACGTATAATCAGAGTCAGTACCCAAGTTATCAACCCCTTTCTCCTGGTTACCAGCTACCATATCAGCCTCATTATCTGGCTTATACCCCTTATGGCCAGAATCCTCCAGGACAGAACCAGTGGGGGCAGAGTTATGCTCAACCAGGATGGAGTATAGGTACAGGTCCTTATTGAGGACTTAGCATGCCTTTTAATCCTCAGTTACCTTTTCTTGCCACGTTGGAGTTACCAGACGTATCCAAGTTGACCAATGATCCAATTCTTCATAATCCATATTGGCCTTTGATTCTGACGAAGGTGCCTGGTGACTGTCCTAAGTTTGAGGGTAAATTTGGTGAAGACCCCCAAGCACATGTCATGACATACCACTTACGGTGTTCTTCGAATTCTTGGATAGATGACTCGATTCATCTACGTCTTTTCCAGCGTAATCTTATCGGTGTTGTCGATAAATGGTATATAGAGCTACCCCGTGGTATTTTTCAAGATTTTAATACTCTATCCATGGCGTTCTTGACACATTTCCAGTTACCGGTTCATTATGAAGCCGAGACTCATCTCCTGACATCTCTGAAACAGGACAAGGCCACTCATATTACAGATCACATTCACGAGTGGAGACATCATCGTCGTCTGATCAAGTTTGACATTCTTGATCAGCTTATAACCCACTGGTTCACTACCTCCTTTGTCAACAAGATTGCACAATATATTGCTATGGGGGCATGTGTAACCGAGGAACAAGCCATTGCTCGTGCCCAGTACCTCGATTTAGTGTACTCTTAGTCCGGCATGTTATATGACATCTTGACTGATGCCCCTCGGCTAGGGACCTCTAAAGCACCATCTACTCCATCAGTAGATGTTGTTATTGGTTCTGTCTCTCAGACTTCTCGTAAGTCTTCCAATGGGAAGTAGAAAGAAAATTCTTCCAATAATTCTACTTCTCCCGCCACCCCAGATTCTGGTAATATCGCGGAGGTTAATTCCATTTAGGCTAATCCTGTGGACAAGACTTCTAAAGGGAAGAAGAAGGGCATAAGCAAAGCCAAATCCGATGCCCCAAAACTAGAATCGTCCAAATCGTGTGCTAAGGATGGTTCACGACGTAAAGCGAAGCGGCCTTACCTAATATGTGATGAATACCACTACACCAAAGATTGTCCTCAACGATCTGAGGTTAGTAAACTTCTTAAGGGATTTAAGGGGACTCCGGTAGTTCTTAAGGAACCGTTTCCATCTCAGCAGACCCAGATGGTCAAGAAGTCTTCACCTTTTGCCCCGTTTGGGTCTTAGGTTTTCATGATGAATGGTGCTGCATCTGTTTCTATTTCCACTCGATCGAAGGATTATGCCTGACCATGTCAGGCAGCTGGAAAGGAAGTTGTTGATGGCCCTCCTGCCCCACCTACCTCTGGTCCTCTTGAAATTGAAAGGCCCAACACTGAACCTATTGTACAACCGCCTTCCAAAGGTGTTCTCCGAAAATCTTCCTACAATCCAAACACCCGTGCTGCTCAGCATTACAACATTGTTGAGGATTTGGAACAGGTGCCTTCCGTGATGTCGATGTTGTAAGTTCTTCAGAGTTGTCCGTCTCAACGGAAATATTTTTTATTTGCGATCGGCGTAATTGATCCTGCCAATTCTAGCCTTCTCTCCTTCAATCTAGAGAATTTTGTCCCCCGACTTCCACATCAAATTGCCCTTGTTATAAAAGTCGGTATCAACGGCCTCAACATTCACAGAGCCATTGTGGATGAAGGTGCCTCTACCTGCATTATGTCATCCACCTGCTGGAATGCCATTGGCTCTCCATCCCTCACTTCATCTCCCAATGCCCTTGAGGAATTTGATGGAAGAGAATCAAAACCCTTGGGTGTTATCGCGAGTCTACCGATTACATTACAAGTTAACAGATTCAATGTCAAAATGGAAGTGGTTGATGCCAAACTCAACTACAATATTCTAATTGGTTGTAGTTGGACCCACGCCATGCTATGCGTTCCGTCCACCCTCTTTCAGCTTTTGAAATTTTCGCATGAGGGAAAGATTATTACTGTCGATCAGTTGTATTTCTTCACCTCATCCTCCAAGAATAACGTATCGTACGTGGATCAAACCCCTAATCCCCCAGAAATTATAGGACCTGGTCTTTTCAAGGACCTCGTTCTCATGGGTATTTTTCCCATTCCGCCACCAAACAATTTTTAAGCCAATATGGTCTCTAGGTCGGATGACTCATGGATCATCCCTTCTCCTGAATAGGTTGCCTCTTTTGGAGAATTGATGCCTATAACCCCAGTTGAAATCAATTATTGCGATATCATTGCTGCATCAGATTCTCCTCCTGCTGGTAATGCTCTGTTGAGCATGGCTCTTGATGTTTATTCCCAATCCCCTTGGCTCGGCGATGCAGATTCGCCCGATCCTTTGAGAAAATTTTTTCCTTCTGATGAAGCTATCGTGGAGACAACGTCTCTCGAAGATGGTTCATGGAGTGATGGAAATCATCATTCCTCGTTCATGCCTGGCCTAGGGGCAATGTCTAATTGTCTCAAGCATTTTGCATCTCAGGTTCCCTCTCTGCCTCTCCAAATGCCGATATTGACTCATGAAATATTTTCGGAAGGAAATTTGAGTAATATCACCCAAACGATGCCTATCGACATCTCTGTCAAACCAGGGTTCGTTGAGAACATCCATGTGGGAGTCACTTGCTCTACCGATGAGATTCAAGTATACACTAGCCTTTTCCGCGAATTCCGAGATGTTTTCTCGTGGTCTTATGAAGAGATGCCTGGCATTTATCCAAGTATCATTGTGCATGAAATTCCCACCTACCCTGGTGTGAAGTCTGTGCGCCAGCGTCTGCACCCAGTGCATCCTCGGAAAGCCACTCTATAAAGGCTGAAGTTGTGAAACTTCTTAAAGCGGGCTTCATACATCCAATCCCTCTGACAGAGTGGGTTTCCAATATTGTCCCTGTGGATAAGAAGCAGGGCACAATTTGAGTCTGTGTTGACTATAGATATATCAGTCGGGCTTTCCCTGAGGACAAATACCCCACCCCCTTTATAGATCAGATCATTGATGATTGTGTGGGGAGTGAGATCTATTCCCTTATGGATGGCTTTTTGGGTTGTAATCAAATTAATATTTTACCATTTGATCAACATAAAACCGCCTTCATTTATCCGTGGGGCACATTCGGCTATAAGAAGCTCCCCTTCAGCTTGAAAAACGCTGGAGCCACCTTCCAGTGTGCCACGTCCTACGCTTTTCACGACATATGTAACATTTTTCAGTTGTATCTAGATGACCTACTGGCTCATTCCACTCTGCGCTAAGACCATCCCGAACATCTCCGCCAAATTTTTCTCCGTTGCAGACGTTACAACATCAGGATTAATCCTCACAAGTGCATCTTCTATGTTGACTCTGGTCATCTTTTGGGATTCATTGTCTCTAAAGACAGAATTCGCCTTGACCCTCTCAAGGTCGAGGCTATTGTTAATCTCCCCTCCCCCTCCTAATTGCATTAACTTAAGAGTCTTCAGGGGAAAGCGAATTTCTTACGTCGCTTTATCTCGAACTATGCAGAGGTGGCCAAAGGGTTGACGCGACTTCGAAAGTAGGAAGTTCCCTTCCATTGAGACGATATTTCTCAACAATATTTCGAAAACCTTGAGACGTTACTCGTCAACGCTCCATTAATATGTCTTCCCAACTACCATCGCGATTTTACCCTCTATTTGGCTGTCGCCTTCAGCATAATTTCCATGGTTCTGGTACAAGAAGATAAGGCCGGTAACAAACATGTGGTTTATTACCTGTCTCAGAATCTAGTCAATATTGAAACACATTATGCCCACGTCAAGAAGTTGGAGCTGGCCACAGTCCAGGCCATTCAACGGTTTCACCATTACATACTGTTACGCACGGTAACCATGATTTCTGACTGCAACCCCATGACTTAAATTTTATCTCGACAACTGCTGCGGGGAAAATACTCGAAATGGATTGTTATCCTTCAAGAGTTTGATTTGGAGTTCACCACTGCCAAATCGAAGAAGTCACTGGTTTTTGCTGATCTCATTTGCTCTCTCCCTACCAACTCTATTTCGTCTCAACCTGAGGATCATATCCTGGATGAAACTCTCTTTCTAATCAGCACTCTCGATCCATGGTATAGTGATATCGTCATGTACCTTCAGACATCTACCTTCCGGTCCGAGTTGACGAAGAATGCTCAACGTCGCATTTGAAATCAATCACAACCATATCGCATTGTTAGAGATATCTTATATCTTGTCGGAGTCAATTCTATGCTCCACCAATGTTTTACCGTAGAGGAGGCTGAGAAAGTTCTAAATGACTGTCACAGTGTCGCTTGTGGTGGTCACATGTCCGGTTATGCTACCGCCAAGAAGATTCTGCATGCGGGCTATTTCTGGCCGTCTATATTTAAAGACTGTATTGTTGCAGTATGGAAGTGTCATGCGTGCCAGATCTTCCAACACAAGATGTGTGTACCACCCCTCCCTTTACATCCTGTCATTACCGTAGGCCTTTTTTCCAAATGGGGCATTGATTTTATGACATGTAACCCTCACTCGGTCGCGAGGCATGCTTATATCATCGTTGCCATATACTACTTCACCAAGTGGGCCAAAGCAATGCCTACATTAGCTGTCGATGGTAAGACAACTACTTAATTCATTTTCAACCATGTGATTACATGTTTCAGTGTTCCTCAAGCCATCATCACCAATCATGGCACTCATTTTCAGGACTACAAGATGGCAGAGCTGACATCGAAGTTGGGCTTGCGTCATGACAGCTCAACGCCATACTACCCTCAGGAAAATGGCCAGGTTGAAGCCATGAACAAGGTGCTTGTCATGATGATTCAACAAAAAATTCATACACACAAATCCAACTGGCATCTCCAATTGTTCCCAGCTCTCTGGGCCTACCAAATGTCAGTGTAGAGCGCGACCAGATTCACACCCTTCCAGTTGGTGTATGGTTTGAAGCTACTCTTTCGGTTGAATGTGATATCCCTTCACTGAAGTTCGCTGTGGAATTATTGCCCGACACTTCCCTGGAGGAAGAATGTCTCCTGTATCTCGAAATATTGGATGAAACTCGTCGCTTGGCTGCTTTGGTTATCGAGGCACAGAAAAAATGGGTTAAAGTTCATTTTGATCAAACGATTTCTCCGCGCTCTTTTATCAAAGGGGACCTCGTCCTCTTGTATGATCAAGCACATGATAAGCTTGGGGAAAGAAAATTCCAGCCTAAGTGGCATGGGCCCTATATCGTTAAATGTGTATTGAAAAATGGGGCATATGAGCTGATCGATTATGAAGGTCTTCCTTTGGCGCAGCCCAGAAATGGGTTGTACCTAAAGAAGTATTACACTTGAATCATTATTGTGTAGTGTAGGTACATAGGTGATTTCTTCATTTTTGTGCATGTGTGGTGTGGTGTGCTCTGTAAGCATTTTTCTACTGATTGGGTCTTCCTGATTATGCAAATTTCTATTACTCCTTATGTCGGTTTCATGGATGGTGCCTCCCACAGTACCAGGAACCTGTCTTTGGCAGCCTGGGTAATTTATAATCCTACTGGTGAGTTGATTAATTTACAAGGTGTTTGTCTGGGGCTTGCTACGAATAATGTCATGGAGCATAGTGCCATTTTGGAATTATTAAACGAGGTTGTTAACCTCAGTATTCATGTGTTAATTGTATATCTAGATTCACAACTTGTGGTTTTACAGCTCAATGGTCATTATTCAGTTAGAAACCCATGCATTTTAATACTGTATCTACGTATTCATTTACTTGAGAGAAATTTTGATTACATCACATATCAACATATACCAAGACGAATGAATACACTTACAGATGCATTAGCCAACATGGTATTAGATAGACATTTATGCAACTTGTAAAAACATCATCATATGTGAAAAAGATCCATGCAAAAATATATATATATAAATATAAATATATATATATATATATATGTCAAATGTTTACAGCATGTGCATCATATAAAATCCCAAAAATATACATGTTTGTGTTAATTACATCTGGAGACAAAATGTCTCTCAAAAATATGCATATGAAAAGCCTAGGCAACTAATCAGCATGGTGCTCATGGTAGCATGTTACTGCCCGCATAAATTTCCTTAGTAAGTGATGAAGGTGACTAGGCACCCCTACGGTGTGCCTCTGATAAGCCATAGGGACATTAGCTAGGTGAGCATAATCAAGAATCCCACAAGTGATTCCCTCTAAGTTATGAACCAAATCTTTCCCCTCGCCCCCCTCACCTTGAGGGTCATAGGTGAGAGGGGTCCTCTGTGTGATCGGTGACATCCCAGCAGCCCTCTTTGGGCCAGCATCTGCATACATATAGGATTAGTTTTTAGGACATGCATGTATGACAAAAAATCATAAAATACATAAAATATAAAAAAAAGAGTTTTACCCAGCTCCTCATCCTAGTCCTCTCCTTCCGGGAGTGGAAGGTCTGGGTGTCCTATGAAATCAGTACTGACATAGGGCTAGTCCTCTACGACGATCAACTATCACTGGAGCCATCCAAAAAACTCAGGTCGCCATGACATTTGTTGGCTGCCCCCTTCCCTGGGAATCAATGCCGCCTAGTTTCCTTCATCTCCTTACGTGACTGCCTTTTCTTGGAATCTTCTTGTTGTCCTTCACAGGAATGAGGACGAATATGTTCTTCTCATTATTGTCAATCTTCCATCAGTTTATCTCCATTCAAATTCGTGGAAAATGACTTGGTCACTTCAGAATTATGCTTGTCAAACTTTAGAAATAATGAAAGCCACCCTGCCTTCTCTAATATCTTCTTGCTTCATGGATCCATTTCCAACAATGTCAGACCCTGTGGTTCAAACCAAACAGTCAATCGCATGTTTGACCGATACAAAGAGCAGGGGAGAGTAGAGTTCGATTCGACCCTTCAACATCCTTCAAGGCTACGGAGGGTTTTTTTTAAATTATAGAAGTGGGAATGACTTAGTTAAGAAAGGGACAGTGTAAATAAATCAAGCTTCATATGATGCAAAATGTGATCATGATTACAATCATGATCCGTTCTGCAAAATCTGTGTTTGGGAAATGACCATCGTACATACCAAGATAATTATTAGGGATGGAAACTCATATTATGACATGAACGACTCATAACTGTTGTATGAAGTAAAGGTGGGTATGAGTGGTAATGATGCAAATTAAAAAAAAACTTGTATCACTACTTTTTACCTCATGTACTTAATGTCAAACGTACCTTTTCAACTTACCTTTCAACCATCGGATACCTGAAAATGACGCACACCCTTTCCTTGAAATGATGAGCCACTTTAAAACCCATATAATTCACGAGATCATGAAATCTAATGGTCTTGATTAACTTTGAGGACTTTGGTAATAAAATCAATTCTTGCCAGATCCTTGGAGCGATGTTCTACTAGAATTATTTGAACAACAATCGATAGTTTGCTATAGGAATTATTCTGCAAGAATTCATGACTCTGTAGGAAATAAAAATGCCTATGAATGAATCCCACTATGTTTCTAATGAAATTATACTGCAAGTTTCCTTCAATTGTCGTTGTTATAAGATTTTGCCTCATTTATTTCTAACTTATCTTGATCTGTCTATTGCAAAAATCTTGAACTCCATCTTTCCCTATCCTTGTACAATTCAATGTTACATGAATATAGGTGTTGAGGTTGAATGTGCAGCGATAAAGTTGGATTACCAACCATTAAGGTTAGTTGTTAACCAACGCGAGGTCCATCACTAATAATGAAAATTAGGACCAAGGTACAACCGATGCATCCTAGCAGGTGTGAATATATGAGTTGTTGTCGAACCCCATGCAGGATCTAGCAGTCAAGCAGCCTTGATGAATCTCTATTTTTGCAGGCAAGATAGTCTCTCATTAATGTATACAGGCTTCAAGGCATCACATATATCTGATCTTGTACCCAGATAATGTGTCAATGTCGATGGGACAATATTGTTGGAAGGAGGGCCTTAAGGGATCCCACATCATTCCAACGCGAGCAAAAAAAATATTTAAAAAATAGAATTTATTTGTGGACCCCAAAGAATCTACTGTCCTGTGATTTTAACGAGCCCGGGGTAGTTCATGCTTGCCAAATTTCAATTTTAGAGAGTCTAAAATACTGAAAAATAAAACTCCAATTGAATCATTTTCTGTAATTAGTCTACTGGAGATGAAAAAAGGATAAAACTATATCCAATAGACACTCCTCTCATGGTATAATGAGCATGAGAAGGAATAGAGTAAGCTCAATTTATTATGGCAGGAAATAAAAAAGAGGTAGTGAAAGTAATAACCCCCTTTCACACCATTTCCAGTTCATTCTTCTTCACAATCTCTTCCAAAACTTCTTCCTTAGATTGGGGCATCTAGTACACCTTGAGTCTATTCCCACTCACCACGAAGGTAACATTTCCATCATCTATTTTTTTTACTCAAACAGGTCCATTATTAAATAATTTCTCCATTTCATAGGGACTGAGCCAGTGTGTGTTAAATTTTCCTTTAAAATTGTTAAATTTTGAATCAAACTCAATGCCTGGTGTCCTTCTTTGAACCACTTCTTCTTAATGTAACTTTCATGCCATTTATCCCTTTTTTGTTGGATCAGATCAGTATGCTGAAAAGAATCCTGTTTAATATTGTCTAGCTCATCAAGCTGCAAGATCCTTTGATGTTGTGCCTC
The DNA here is from genome assembly GCA_034641835.2 of Pinus albicaulis. Classification (NCBI taxonomy): domain Eukaryota; kingdom Viridiplantae; phylum Streptophyta; class Pinopsida; order Pinales; family Pinaceae; genus Pinus; species Pinus albicaulis. Next base: position 869,050,174 of record CM076573.1, on the reverse strand, counting down.
AATGAGATCTATGCCCAAATCTGCAGTCATTTTAAAAGTTCTGATCTGAAATTCATTTGGAAATAGAATTTTTTTTTTTCATACACAAACTCATATGAAGAGAAGGTGGTAGTGTTTCTCCATGTGATTCTATAGGCCCATAAGGCCTCGGGAAGTCGATAATATCAATCCTTTTTGTGTAATTTCATTGTCTTAGTTAGGATTGTGTCCAACACCTTATTTTTTGATTCCACCTGCCCATTGGCCTATAGGTGATAAGGGGTGGAATTCCGATGAGTAATATGATATTTCTGCACAATTCCCTGCACAACCTTTGATACAAATTTAATACCCTAGTCAATAACAATTTCCCTTGGTACCCCGAATCTTACAAAAATATCAGAAGAAATAAAATCTACCACTACTTTCTCCGTGGCTCTGGTTATTTCTTTTGCATCCACCCACTTTGTCACATAATCAGTACAAACTAAAATATACTTCTTACCTTTGGACATGGGATTAATGGGTCCTACAAATTCAAGAGCACGCCTCTCGAATATTTCTATGGAAACTTATGGCTGCAAAGGCATTTCATTTGCTTGAATAAGTCGCCCTATTCTTTAGCAGCTACCACATTTACAAACATACTCCTTTCTATCTTTGAAAATACTTGGCTAATAGTAACCTTAATGAAGGATATTATAGGTTTCCTTCTTGTCTACAAAGTGTCCTCCACAGGGTTCATCATGTCAAGCTCTTAAGATGTCATATATCTCATCCTCTCAGACACACTTACGAATAATCAAATCGGGTCCAATGAAAAAGAGGTCTCCTTTTATCCATGAGTAATCAACACTTTTTCTAATAATTATCTTTTTCTGATTAGATGAGAAGTAAGGTGGTAACTTCCCTGTAGCGAGATAATTGGCCATATCTGCAAACCAAGGTGATCTGACAGAAATGGAAAAAAAAATCTCATCTGCAAAGCTATCATTAACAGGAACATCCTCACCTTCATGGTTGAGCCTATAAAGGAAATCAACTTCCTGATTCTCTTTTCCCGACCTATCCAATATTGTGATGTCAAATTCCTGTAGTAGCAAAAGCCATCTAGTAATTCTTCCATTAGTAACTGGTTTATTCATGAGATATCGAATAGCATAATGATCGGTGTGCACAAAAAATTCATAACCGGTGATGTAATGTCTAAATTTATTAATAGCATCAACCACAAGAAGGAATTCCTTCTTTGTTACGATATAATTTAATTCATCTCGAGTCAAATTTTTACTAACAAAATAAATAGCATGGGTTAAGAGGTTTTCCTTTTGGCCCAATACTGCCCCTATAGCTGAATCAGAGGCATAAGTGGAAACATGAAATGGAAATTTCCAATTTGGTGCTCTCAAGACAAGTGTTGAATAAAGCTTATCCTTGAGTGTGTCAAATGAAATTTGACATTCATCATTCCAACGAAATTCAGATTCCTTTGTCAATACTTTAAACAATGGTGAGACTACCTTGGTAAAGTTTTCAATAAACCTTCTATAGTAACCTGCATGTCCAAGGAAAATTTGGACCCCCTTTTGGCTGGTTGGTGTAGGCATCTTAACAATCACTTCGATCTTTGCCGGATCAACTTTGATTCATGCAAAAGAAACATGATGACCCAAGAAAATTCCTTAGTCATGATCATAAAACACATTTCATTGCTTAATGAAAGATTAGTTTCTTTACATATTTGCAAAAAATTTCTAAGATTAAGTAAATCCTCTTCAAAAGTATCACCCATTACCGTGAGATCATCCATGTAAAATTATACAAAATCATGTAAAATATAAGAGAAAATACCAAGCATCGCCCTTTGAAATGTAGTTGGTTGGCCATGGTCTCCCAAAGATCAAAGGGTGCCCTCCCAACGTAGTCTTAGGCTGAAGAACATAAAAATCTACAGGATATTCTGAGGAATATAATGAAATGAAAATCTCTTCCAATACACCTTATGGCTTGACCTTAGATCTGTCACCTAATTCTAACCAAGTATAGGTAGGAAGCAAGTTAAAGGATCCTATATGGGACACTGTCTCCATCGTTATTACATTAATGGATAAACCTAAATTAATTAAATTATTTATTATTGGATATCCATTGATGAACGTGGTAACCACAGGGATTCCATGGTCTACATATTTTTCAATGACAAATCCAGTAGACATAAGGCTTGCAATTTTTCCACTTACTTGGATTGTAGAGGGTTATTTATTTTATCTCCCTGGCTTTTTGGTGCATTGTTCCCTAACTATTTTAGCATATATTGGAATTTCCCTAATTGATCACAGTAAAGGAATCTTGATGCATACATTTTTTAGCTCTAACACTAGATCAAATTCAGGTTGTTTCATTATTTCTTTCATCTACAACCTCTCTGGAAAAGGAGGATGGATAGTTTGATATGAGGAAGGATCTTGTGAATTTAAAGTGTTTTGTTCTGCTATTCCTTGTACATTTTCTGTTTCTGGTGTATCAGGGGTATCTTCCTCTATCACCTCTTCAATTTTTCCTAGTCGGGTCACCACTTTTCCTGACCTGAGTTTAATTTCCTGCAGCAAAGACACAATTTTTTTCCTACAGCGACTAAGGTTGGATAAAATAGGTAGCATAAGTGGGATAAGTAGGATAAGAGGCCATTCCAACGTTCTAAGTAGGTTGGAAAAATTTATTGTTTGCATTGGATACTGGCTGGGAGGGAATTTGTGTAGGATGTGGTTGATTTGGTGAGGAGGGTAATTGAATTTGTGATTATGGTTGAACTAGTTGTTGTGGTAAAAAAAATTGAGGCAGGTAATTTGGTGTAGCAGGCTAAGGAAAATTCCCCTGCCAAGGTTGTTGTGTGGGCCAAGCCTGCCACGGTAGTGGAATATTCCACATATGATTCTAAGTATAAGGAAATTAAAAATGTTGTTGTGACATACCTGTAGGACATGGTTTCCTTGGCCTTTGAGGTGCCATTGCATAAAGTGTACCGACAACTTCCTGATCTATGAAATACACTGCCTTAACCTATGGAAGAGAAGGACATTTATCAGTAGAGTTTTTAGCTTCATAGAGTATACATAGCTCTATAACACTTGCAGGACAGTCCTTCAAAGGATGTTTTTTCCTACATTTGGAGTAAAACACAACCAGGGCCTTTTCAAATAAATTACCCATTTGCTTTAGTTACCCCATCCCCAACAACTAGTTTAATGAGCATGGAAGAAGTATCTCTGGGTCCTCTCCAAATCTTATAATTTCCCCTTCAATACCATCGACACAACTTGCTGACATCATCGTAAATAAATTTTGATACATCACCTGCTCCCGTCATCTTCAAAACCTATAAAAATAATGGTTTTATTTCCCTTAGCAAAATTGTCCTCAAGGTTTCCTTTCTTAGCTAGTTCATCTTGGATCTTTGTAGATTGTACTGAAATATTTCCACGAGTTCCTCTAGGATTTCCCCATCATTCTGGGACATGCCAAAGATTTTCTCTCTAATGTCCCTGGTTTTACAATAATCCTAATAATTTTCAAAAATGTCTTCTTCATGTCATCCCTTGTTGAAATGGAATTTGCACTCAATCCCATAGACCATCTAAGAATTGCATATTTTAATGTGGAAGGAAACAACTTAAAATTTTGAGAATTTGAATAATAATCGTAGCTCCTACATAATACATCAAACTCAAGTAAGAATGCACATTGATCTTCACTTGAGGTATCACGAAAATTTTGTAAGGTAGTGGGAGGAATGTTTTTCATATGACTGGTTCCAACATATTCTCTGATAAGAAATTCAAATGTACCTTGCTCATTTTCCTTCTCATGATATTCCTCATCTATATTAGTACCAATATCCTCTATATGAGCCATACTGGACCAAAAGAGAGTGGGACCCTTGTAAGATACATATTCTTCAGAGTCAACGGTCTGGAACTCTGGTTCTTGAATAGGATTGACAGGGAATTCCTCTTCAGGCTTACCACTAAGCATAGATGTTGTCTTCCTAGTAAGAGGAGATTCTATATGGGCAGCAACGGAAGACTCCCTGATAGAAGAATCTGTTGTGGGAGTATTGATCTTCTTAGGATCAACTACCAAACTCTTGTCAGAACTGTCAACCTCTGGTTCAGATTCCCCTATCTCCTCTTCCTTCTTCTCCACAGAATTATTTTTCCTTTCCAGTTTATTAGTGGATGAATTTGTGCTCACACCACCACTAAAAGAATTTGAAAATATTGGACCCTATTCATATGTTATGAAAAAAAATAAAAAATTCTACTTACCAAAAAATCAGGACATGGCTTTGGTGAATTCTGACCTTAGTAGGTGCGTAGGCCTTACCCCACGTCTTACCACTTCAACTCCCCCTATCCTAAGAAAAAAAAAGAAGCACTTTTAGTATCATCCCTTAGCACCTCCCCATCAATGTCGCCAAAATGTTAGGAAAATTATAACTTTATAATTTGACACACATTAATTATCAACCAAGGTTGATTGTAATATTATGAGGTGCAATGCAAAATATATGCAGGTTGAAAAGTTAGTGCATGAAAGCCACACACAATGCCAAATTTCTCTTTTCTCTCTCAACACTTAGCAACAAAGGCTATGGAGTGGATCAATCATCCCTCTACAACACATAAGATTGTTGATGAAGATCAAGAAAAGATATAAAATCAATCAATCAACAAGTAAACCAAGTCATTCTTAATCATTTACAATGTATATTGAAACATGAAATGCATAGCTCAAACACATTCATGAAACAAACTTTACCATTGATCATTAAACGTGTGCTGCTATAACCAGTAAAGAGAAATAGGAACTGTAATGGATCCCATCTTATCTTCTTCTTCTTCATTTTCCAACCATATCTTTGGTCTTCCTCGATTTCTTGAAGGAAATTTTTTAAATGATTGAGTTCTTCTCTTAACTGAACCATTTCTCTCTCAAACTCCTCATCACATATCCTCTTAATGCTAGCTTCTTTTACATTTCCTTTCATTTGATTATGACTTTCGTCTGAACCCGTCACATGATCATGTGAATAATCATATTTATTTTTCCTTCTCCTAGACTCTCGTGGTTCTTATGTTAGTTACAAAAATCCCTTTCCATATTTGCAACAAGTCTAACACTTGTCACAATACCAAGTTCTCTTATTTCTATCCTTCTCTTCTCTTTCTTTTACAAACTCTACCAGCACTCACTGTAGAACTTCCATTAGAGGAAATTTTATCCTAGAAGTTCCCATGAATTTTTCATGTAATTTACATGTCATAATATGTAAACCAATAAAAATCCTTTAAATTCAAAAAGAGGTACATGTAAATATTTTGGTGGGAAAAGATGAAAAAATACTTCTTTTATTCATCTTATTGGCTTATCTCCATATATTTCTACTAAAATTTCAAGTGTAGACACTCATTGGATGGAAAATTAAATTTTTCATCTAAAGAGTACCCATCATGCATACTTTTGAGAAGACCAACATTGATAAAAGTTGAAGATACATTAAAAAATAGTGTTCAACATGTTTTTTGAATGTGTGTTCAATTTTTATCAATGTGAGTCTTCTCAAAAGTATGCTTGATGGGTACTCGTTGTATTCAAAATTTAACTCTGCATCCAATGGATATCTACACTTGAAATTTGAGTTAAAATGTAAGGAGATAAGAGGAAATTACAATAAAAAGTAGTTTTTTACTATTCCCTCCAAAATTCATAACTCTTATTTTATTATTTTAGCTATTATTTTATTATTTTTCCTTAGGAGGCCACTTTTAGGCTGAAATTTCCTCTAACGCTTTTGTAATTTCTACCCAACCTCAATTGTTAGAAGTTGTCTTCTTTTGGTTCTTTACAGTAGAAACTCTCCCGCTACCAAAGAAAATTTTCTCCTCAAAGTTCAAACTTGTCAAGATTTTGCATCTTCATATTCTCACCTCTTTCTTCTGTAGAGACTTATGTTGCCTCTCTTTAGCAATTTCACCTTGATGTTGGGGTTCTATCATAATTCCTCCACTTAAGATCTCTTCTTTCTTTCATTATTCCTCTTTCGTAGCTTCACTGCTACACTAGTTGTCACCAATTTTCCTATTGTGTGCAAACATTATTCTTCATGATTAGACTTAACACAAAACATCATGAATATTTTATATGGGTACCAAGATATTACGCCCAACAAGATTCCTTTTGGTCTACTCCTTTGAACCAATTCTCCTAAAAAAAAGGTTTTCTCTGTTTTCTTAAAATAATCCTCCACAAGAGCACATAATCTCTTTCATCCTCCTATAATAATAGATAATTTGAAAAAACAACTCCTAATTTATAATTCCTTAAGAACTTCAATTTTATTCCTTTTCAATCTCAAATTAATTCCTCACTCTTCAGTCAAACTAAATGAAACGTGTTTGCATGTCATGCCTTTGAATTTCTATAACACAATGTAACTTACTCTACCTTTTCTTCTCAAGAATCTTGTATCTTGGATTTTGTTGGTTTTTTCTTCAGCATTGAAATCCTTCCATGTTATCTCAACTCAACAACATTATACTCTATCATCCTCCAAAAATATCTAGTTCTTTTCCTCAAAACTTCACCATGTGGTCATCAATCTTCAACTGAATATGAATTGCAAAACAAAAAGGAAATTTACCTCTTTTACACTCCAAATTCGATACTGCTATAACACCTTGCTCCAAAACTCCTCTACTGATATACCCTTTTATTATTTGCTTCAAGTACTAACAATATTTCTTTAAACATTCAAACTAACAGGATTAAAACTAAATCTAATTCCACTTTTGATGCAATAGTGGCTAGGATTTGTTCAACATCCCAAAACTTTGAATCTAATAGGAACTTCCCTCAATTTCAACGTAGGAAATAAATTCATATTTTACCTTTAAACCTACCTTAATTAAAAATAAGTGGGAGGACTCACAAGGTTATAGTATAACCCTTTTATAAAACCACCATATTCAAGTCTCTATAATACAGATGTGCACAACCTTTTATCTAACATATAATCCAGCACAAGGAATAAGCCCATTTTTTTCGTAGCCATGACAACCAAGATCCTTCGTATGTAATATGCATCCGCAACCTAGATTTGGGTAGAACCACCTAACTGAAACTCTTTATTAGTTTGGGGTTATGAATTTTTCCCTTTTATTATCATAGGCTTAATCCTCCTTAATCCCTTCGCTTAACTCAACTCCTTTCTCAACAAAAAAATAACGCTTCACAACTAATTTTGGTCCTCGATGCTTACACTTCACAATTGCATGCAGCCTTGCCTCGTGACCTGGGTCTTATATATTTTATTAACTTTTCACTTCTACACATTTTCCTGGTACTCTCCTTATAGGTTGGTTCCCAAATTTTCCCCATTCTCGTCATCTCGGTGTGCCTTCAAGTGCACACTTCGATACCTATCATAAGACAAACTCCAAGAAAGGAAATTTGTCTATGTCATCAACCGATCCTGACCTCTATCAAATAATGTCCTAGGCCTTTGACCTCTTCATTATGTTGAATTTACAGGATATGACATCCTACTACTTGCATCATCCTATATTTTATCTTTGTGTGCTACTCCTTGTTCATTCAGGGGAATACTTACAACATATGTCACCCCTCTCTTTTATTAACTAAACATTTAAAAATTCCTGCTCAAATGTGTTAGCACCACTTCACCCAGGGGCCCTTACACACCATCAAACTTCACACATTATCCCAACGCCTAGTCATCCCTACTCCTCCTTTTTTTGCACACTTCTCCAATTTTCTAGGTTAACAAAATCTGGGAGATGGAGATATTACAGTGAATGGTCAAAACTCCCCTTTGTTATTGTAATCTTGATTATTCAACGACTCCCATAGATTTAAGTAAATCTAGGTATTTCCCCTTTTTATGCCTATTTTTTCAAGATTACCAAAAATGTATCCCTTCTTATTCCTTTTCTCTTCCTTGTTCTCTGCAACATCTCTTCATGTTTTGTCCTCATCGTCTATGAATATCCTCTCTCCTTCTACACCACTCTACTCACTTTTACTACAATACTTGACTTCTTTGTATTATTTCTCTTTTTATTAATATTACTTTTGCCTTACTCCAAAGGATGCATCCCTCCTTTATGAAATAAATTCCTTTGTATTTAACTTTTATTCTCAAATTCTCACGTCTGGAGCCTTAAACAATATTTTTTCAAACTCTACATACTTTTTATGGCACCTTCTCTAGGTGCAACCTTTCCTGGGCCTAAATTTACATTAGTCTCCCCTCTTGGCCTTATGGACATATTTGGCCTTACTTCAATGGCCCTCTTCACATTCCTCTCTCACTCACTTCTTATACATTTTTTCTTCAATTTAAATAATTATTTGAAAGAGGATTCTAAGCTACAATCAGCTTAGATCCAGAACATGCTCAACAAACCCTTATTCTAGGATCTTCTACATCCACATATCCTTTAATAGATATAAGAAACTATAAAATCTCTCTAACTCACTCAACATTTTAAACATTTCTTCTTAGAAGTATATTTGATTACAATATTCACAATTCCTCTAGTTTTCCTTAAAAACATAGAAAAAATAGTTAATTAAACAATTATATTCAATCAGGAACCAAATCCCTTGAAAATGAAATACCCCTTACTAATCAAAATGCATTTTGACTTGGAGGTAAGATGCTCCCACATCAACCTCCCATGTTGTGAAACCAACTTTAAAAATATAAGAAAAGAGAGATCAATGCCTTAAAAATCAGCCACTTCGAGAGGGCCACCTCCAATACATTACATAAATGAACAATTATTGGATGATACAAATGACAAAGCCTCCTTTCTATATATAGGAGTCCATGGGGCCACCATATAATCCTAGTGGCGCCACAATGTAATCCTATCCAACCTAACAATAATAATGTAAGGGCACAATAATAACAATATGGGGGTTACAGGGGTACAAAAATAACAATAATGGGGTTACACTAACAATAATGGAATATACTATTAATATAGCTAACATGATCCTCTCCTTCAAAAAAGTGTTTTCCTCAACTCTTGAGTAGCTCCGAGTGCTTTTCTATAAAATTCTCATCCTCCCATGTAGAATCTTCAGTGGGTAACTTCCATTTCATGAGATACTCTCAAATTGATTGATTTCGTAGCTGTCGAGATCTTGTTTCCATGACTGCTTTAGGTTGCAATATGGTTTTTCCTTCCTCGTAAAGTTCTAGCAATATTGTTTGAACTGGAAGTTTGTCCCCTATAACCTTTTTTAAGCATGAAACATGGAAAACTAGATGCACTCGCGAAGAAGCAGGAAGCTCCAATTTGTATGCCATATTACCAATATTTTACAACAACTTTTAAGGACTGTATTACTTTGGGGATAATTTATTATCCATCTTAGCTTGCTTGAGGGACATTTGTTTGTATGGTTGTAGCCATAAAACTACCCAGTCTCCCACATCAAAACTTCTCTCACTGCAATGTTGATATGCCTATTGTTTCATTTGATTTTTTTCCAAATTTAGGTTATCCTTTAAGAGTTGGAGAACTTCTTGTTGATGCTTGATGTGATCCTCAACTTCTTGAACACTAGAATTTTCCGTTAAAGACTATGTGATGGACGGTGGATGATATCCATAAAGTTCCATAAATGGGGTCATTTTTGTTGCAGTATGGAATGAAGTGTAATACCACCATTCAGCGAGAGGTAACCACTTGACCCATTGTGCTTGATTATCAGATACAAAACAACGAAGATATCCTTCCAAACATTTATTCACTATCTCTTCTTGACGATCGGATTGAGGATGATAAGATGAGCTATGAGCTAGTTGAGTACCCAAGCAAGAAAATAATTCCATCCAAAAATTTCCTGTGAAAATGGGATCTCTGTCACTTACAATAATCTTCAGGTTTCCATGTAGCTTTTGAATTTTTTCCATAAATGTAGTAGCAATTGTACTCGATTTAAATGGATGAGATAATGTACAAAAGTGTGCATACTTCGTAATTCTATCAACTACCTCCATGATGACACTCCTTCCTTTGAACTTAGGTAAACCTGTGATAAAATCCATTGAAATCTCCTCCCAACGTTGACTTGGAATGGATAAAGGTTGTAGAAGACCCAAGTTCTTAATTGTCTCAACTTTATTTTGCTGGAAAACCAAACATTCCACCACAAAATTTTGAATATCAGATTTAAGGCCATCCCAAAAAATTTCTTTCTTCACCCTATTGTAAGTTTTTAAAAATCCCGAGTGTCCTCGTAAAGGAGAAGTGTGCAATTCCAAAAGAATATTTTGTTTTAGTTGGGTATTCTTTCAAATATATAAGCGATCTTTGTACCATAAGGAATCATTTTTCCAACTAAATGTATCATATGTACTAGGATCTTGCTGCAACTTTTGAATGAGTGTCCACACTTCTTCTTCCTTCTTCCATTCATCCCTCGCTTCGGTTATCCAATCTGGTTGGATAGTTTATATGGCCCAAAGAAATGCTTCCACCTCTTCATCCTTTCTGGAGAGTGCATCTGCAACAAAATTTAGCTTCCCTTTTTTGTAGATGATTTCAAAGTCATAACCCAACATCTTTTTAACCCATTTTTGTTTCTCTTCTAAAGACAGTCTTTGTTCCAAAACATGTTCAAGACTATCATGATCATTTTTTACCTTGAAGTGTCTTCCCATTAGGTAAGGTATCCATTTATTTAGTGCATGTAGTATTGCCAACATTTCCTTATCATAAATAGCCTTTTGTAAATACTTTTCTTTGATTGAATGACTTTCAAAAGCAATGTTTCTTACTTCTTGCATTAAAACAACACCAATTCCATTTCCTAAGGCATCACATTCCACAATAAAGGTTTTTGTGAACTCTGGCATAGCTAAGAGTAGTGCTAGGCACATTGCCTCTTTAAGATGTTCAGAGGCCTTAGTTGCTTCAAGAGTCCATGAAAATGCATCTTTCTTCAATAATGTTGTGAGAGGTGCTAATATTCTCCCATAATTCTTAACAAACTTGCAATAATACCCTATTAACCCAAGAAATATGCGTAACTTCTTTATGGTTGTGGGGACTTTCCATTCCTTAATGCCTTTATTTTTTTTAGGGTTTACCTTAACACCCTCGTGAGATACAATATGACCCAGATATTCCACCTCTTGTACTCCAAATAAAAATTTGGATGTTTTTGCATATAATTGTTTCTCCTGCAATAGTTTGAGCACCCTGTCAACATGTTCAACATGATCCTTCCAAGACCTGCTATAGATTAGTATATCATCAAAAAATACTAGCACAAATTTTCTAAGGAAGGGTTTGAAAATGGAATTCATCAACCCTTGAAATTTATAAGGTGCATTGGTAAGGCCAAAAGGCATGACCAAAAATTCATAATGAACCTCATGAGTTCGAAATGTTGTTTTCAAAATATCTTCAGTCTTAATTCTAATTTGATGATATCCTGAACGAAGATCCAACTTGGAAAAATAAATTTCTCCATGTAATTCATCCAATAATTCATCAATCACAGGAATGGGAAATTTATCTTTAATAGTGAGCTTATTGAACTCCCTATAATCCAGACACATGCGCCATGATCCATATTTGTTGTGCACCAATATTATTAGAGCAGAGAAAGAACTTTGACTACGTTGAATTATACCAGCCTCTAACATTTCTGCAATCATATGTTCAATTTATCTCTTTTGGACATAAGGATATCTGTAAGGCCTAATGTTTGGAGGAAAACTTCCTGGAATCAAATGAATAGCATGATCTTGATCACAAGTAGGTGGGAGTCCTTTGGGAGTATCAAACACCTTGGAATGATTGTCCAAGACTTTTTGAAGATCTGGAGAAATAGATGATTTTGATGTTGGAACTTCTAGTGAGCATAATTGTGCAATCACACCTCATTGTTATTTCTTCAAAAGCTCTATCATGAAATTAGAGCTTATTATCTTTCTTGGCTTCCCTACGATACCCCGTAATTCATTTTCCTTTCCTTCCAAAGAGAAATTCAGGAAAAGTTCTTGAAAATTAAAAGCTATCGTCCCCAAAGATTGTAACCATTGTACTCCTAGTACAATATCAACACCTCCCATGGACTATTCAATACCTATTCCCCCATGTCTAGCTTGATATTATGGTATTTTCCAAAGAAATTTATAGTTCCTCCATTTTTAACCATCACTTGACATTCTGGTGCTGGGTATAGGAAACAATTCAATTCCTTGGCTACCTTACAATGAATAAAATTATGGGTACTACTTGAATCAATAAACACTATTACCTTTTTCTTCTTGATATGTCATTATATCTTGAGAGTTTGAGGAGTGGTAATTCTTTCCAATGCATTACATGATATGGTCAGACTCATTTCTTCTTCTTCTATGGTTGCTTCCTAGTGTATATCCTCTACTTTTAAAGTCTCTTGTTCATTTTCTTCCTCCTCTTCACAATCTGTGTAAACTAATTTCTTCTCAACACACTTATGACCTTTAGTGTATTTGCTATCACAACTGTAGCAAAGCCCTTTTGCTCTTTTGTCTTCCAATTGATGTCATGTCAACCTTGTAGGTTGTGCAAGTCTAGGAGTAGCAACACTTCCATCTTTATAGATGTGAGTGATAGGCTTCCTTGTCGCCAAAATTTTACATTCAATTTTTCGTGCCAACTTGAATGCCTTCTCCAATGAATCAAGTTCCCAAACATGAACTTCATGTTGGATGTTATCCTTTAATGTCCCTATGAAGACATCAATATTGTGTTCCTCTGGAATATCACTTACCCTTATATTCAGTTTTTTGAAGTCCTCAATGTGCTCCACCACTGAGCCCTTTTGTTTGACATTTATCAATTGGCTAAAGAAGGTGTTGCTCTTTGTATCCTCATAGTGTGCTATCATTTCCTCCGTAAAAATTGACCAAGTGACAACTTTTTTACGGGAGCAAAGACATCGATACCATACAAATGTATTTTGTTATAAATGTAAAGTTGCAATGCATACCTTTTGTGTGTTTTGCAAATTTTTGAGATCAAAATATTGCTCCATCTATAGTATCCATGTTACAGGATCCTTGCCATCAAACTCCTTCATATCCATCTTTGGAATATGGTGGTTATTCAATCCAACATTAGAGTTTATGAAATCACGATTAACATTTATTTTGTTCTCATCATGAGTTCCCTCTACTGTATTTTCACCATTAGGAATCATTTCTTGTATCAAATTTATCAAACCTTCGATGTATGCTTTTAGATCATTCTTATTGTTTTCCATGTTATCTTTCATTTTTTTCTTCCAAGCCCGCCATCTTAGCTTCCACGCCATCCATCTTAGCTTCCATTCCCTTCTTCAAACCATCCATATTATTCTTCAAAACATCCATCTTCACTTACACTCCTTTCTTCAAAAATTCCATTTCATTTTTTTTTTCTCTTTGCAGGAGCAAAATTTGGTGCACTTGCTCTTGTAATTTTGATAGATCATGTTGCAATTATTCATCTTCATGAGTCATAATAGAGTATTTTGAGGGCTTAATGGGTGTTGAATTATTTTTAGGAGGCATTTCAGAACCCAATACTAAAATATATGCTCAATAGGCCCTTGGAGTCACTTCAAACTGATTTTTTACACAAGACTTATGAAATTCAGAAAGAAAGAAAAAATACACACCTTTTTCTTGCTTTTGCAGATCTCGATATTGAAACTGAATTATCTCTATGATTTCAGATCTTAAATATATAAAATTCAGCCCTGAGGTAGCCCTATGAATCCTCTTTCGAATTCCATAGGTCTTACTTGATTTGGATTCTTCAAGGAAAATTTATGTCCAATCTCCCACAATGACCTAATTATGGACTGGTTTAGTAGAGTGAACTTGTACGACTTGCAATGTGTCACGTTTTCCTCCTTTGGCTCTGAAATTCATAGGCGGGAAACTACAGTCCATGTAAGTGTGGCCACTTTTTATAGAATTCCAATCTGATGCTTAGAGAGAGAGTTATGAAGATTTAGCCATGATCACCACTTTGAGATGAAATTCAGGAGCCTGAAAAATCCCTAACTTCCATAGATCCTACCTCCCAAAATAATGTGAATCAATCTCTGAAATTTTTCCACGACATTTCTAGGGATTTTGGCTTCGTTCTCTGATCATTTCCTCTTCTGAAACCTCATAGAAACAAATTTATAGCAAAAATTTTGCGATGACCTGTTTAGGTTAAATTTAGGAGCCTGCAAAAATCCCTAAATTCCATAGACCATATCTCTGAAACTGTTATGAACCAAGCTCTGAAATTTTGCGACGACGTTCCTCAGGATTTCAGCTTCGTGCTCTAAAATATTTAGCTTCTAAACCTTCGTAGAAAAAAGTTATAGAGAAAATGTCACGATGACCTCTTTGGAGCAACGAAACCCTAGATCCAAAGCTCTGATGCCAAATGTGGTGAAACCATCCACAAAAATAGAAGAAAAGAGAGATCAACACCTTATAAATAAGCCACTTCGAGGGAGAAACCTCAAATACATTACATAAATGAACAATTATTGGATGATACAAATGACAAAACCTCCTTTCTATATATAGGAGTCCATGGGGCCACAATGTAATCCTAGTTGACCTAACAATAATAATGTAAGGGCACAATAATAACAATATGGGGGTTACAGGGGTACAACAATAATAATAAGGGGGTTACACTAACAACAATAAGGGACTATACTAGTAATATAGGGACCTAACATCCCCCCTCAATCACGATAGGACACCATATCAACATTTTAGTGATTACTCCATTATTACACGGCCTTCACATCGAGCGTGCACATGAGAAATTGTTCAATGTTGGATCTCTCTTAGTGCACTGAGGGTCTAGGGGTTCTAACTTCTCTTTTCCTCATTGGTCACGTGTCACATGCGATGTGAAGGTGATGGAGCATTTTGGTCCTTCATGGTGTCTAGGAATTATAGTAATGAGAACCACTTTCAAAAACATGAATTACAACAATCCTTGTTGGTTATTGAGATTATTCTGATGGATTTGGGTAATTAATACAATTTAAGAGCTCAATTGGTATCTTAATTTTCATATATATATATATATATATATATATATATTAGAGAGAGAGAGAGAGAGAGAGAGAGAGATATCAAATTATGGCTACTTTCTATTACTTATTTAGGCCACTAACCTTTCCTTTCTGTCTTGAAGTCTCTTCAAGATTCAATATTTGTTTCCCTATGCAGTTGTAGGTTCTCCCCTTCTCTCTTAACTCATCATGATCTGCAATTTCTATTCCTCCTAGTCCCTTCATCAAGTCTTGATTCAAACATTTTTTGCACCTCTCATCTCACTCTATTCCTCTTGCATTTTCTAAAACCACCTCTCTTGGTCACCTCCCCTTTCCTTTGTCATACCCATAATCATTTCCCTCCTCACCACCCACATAAATTCCATACACCTTAACACCTTTTGTTCTTCCACTTTACCCTCCCCTCAACTCCCCCACTCCTCTGGATACGGAAAAAATGCCACATAAATAATCATATGTTAGGTGAGGTGTTTCTTACTACAAGTAAAGGGGTGGTTTTAGGGTCAAAAAAAGAGCAGAAAGTTCCATTGCACATTTTTGAGCTGATAATCCTCCAAATATTAAGGAAATGATTGGTAATGTAGAATGAGAAATAGATTATTAGTTTCAGTTCCTAAAAAATTCTAAAGTGTTCAAGGAAACTTCAATTACTACATGCACATTGTTGAAAATGCAACAAGAAAATATACTTTGGCTTTCCTTGGTGAAACTAGATTAAAATTTGAATGTCAATTTTAGTGAAATACTTAGAGGTAGTTAATTGAGGTGACATGGCTCTTGTCACTCATTTAATTGAGTTAATTCGAGTTGGAGACACTTGAGTTCAGTTTAATATGATTTATTGTTGATTTCTAGCAATCTATCTTTGTTAATTTAAGTTATTGTGAGTTAAAATAGTTCTATCTATTAGAGAACTAGTGGAGGGTCCAGTAGTGGGGTGTGTAATTCAGTGATCAGACAGTTAGCTAATCAATCAGCCTAGAACAATGTATGACTGTAGATAAATCAAGTTACACAATTGAGATTGGAGTTCAACGGCTTTGTACTATAAGTTGTAGAATTTTCCAAGTTGTACAGGTGGTGCATGTAGTCGAAGAAGGACCTACAGGAATTGAGCAATTCTCAATGAGAAATTTCCCTAAATAATAGGGGCTAATTCCTTATTAAAAAATGCAAGTAAATAGGATCTTGGGTAGGCAGGAATTTGGTTAAGTATTGACCAGATTCATCTTGTGAGATAGGGAGATATATTATACTAGTGTAGAGGTTGCTCAGGCTTGAGCAAGCATTGCATTTCTTCTATATTTTAGTATTAATGCAATACATATAGGAAGGAGTTTTGCACAGTTTCTTTCCCCTAAAAAAAATTCTGATTAAGTTTATTGAATCTTGTCTCATGTTTATGTTATTATTTCTAGATCGATTAATTTCTTTCCGCTGATGAGTAGAGTAGATTAAAGTCTTTTGTTTTAGTAAATTACATGAGAATTTTTTGAATCTATAAGGAATTTATACATGGTATTGGAGCCTGAATCACAGTGCCGAAGACAATTCGAAGATGTTATTTCAAGAGGATGGAATTTGCAGGATCAATTCTTGAGAGCTAGCAGGATGGATTTCTATGGACTAAGGATCGAGTATGCCCTTGAGGGAAGCTTGAATTATGTTTCTTGGAAGGACCGCATGGAGGTAGTTATGGAAGATAATGGGTTGAAGGAATTCAATTATAATGATATCCATAAACTAGTAGAAACTGATGTACAAGATCTAGCACATTGGAAGAAGTGCATTTCCAAGGTGAGGAGGATCATATTGGAGGGAGTACAAGACTATATTGTCTTTAATATCCATGGGAAATAGACTCCATATCCAATGTGTCAAGAATTGACAGATCTATTCCAGAACATTAGTGACAAAAAGAAGATGGAACTTCATGAAAAGCTTTGGAATATCAAGATGAAGGGTGACACAATACCACAGTATCTTAGCAATTTCACACAATGTCATGATTAACTTGGGAGTGTTGGTCTCATGGCTGTAGAAGATGATATAGTAAGCCTAGCACTTCTAGGACATTCCAAGAGCTATCAAAACTACCAGGATTTAGTAAATGGGAGGGAGAAGCTACCAGATTGAAAACGCCGATGGTCCGATTTGATTCAAAAAGAAATAAGGTAGAGCACCAGAGATGGAACCTCATCCAAGTATGATGATGAGGATAATTGTGCCTTGGATGGAAAGGAAAAGAAAGGGAAATGGAAGAAATACCAATCCAAAGGGGATTCTAGTTAAGGGGGAAATAATAAGAGATTTCCAAACTCAAGTGCTTTCACTGTCATGAACTGGGACATTATGCCATGAAGTGTCCACACAAGAAGGTGGGAAAGGAGCCCTCAGTAGGAGCAGCAGGTGATTATTTGGCTTCCAAATTCCAGTTGGACTTCACCCTAATTGCATGCATGGCAAGCACAGTGATGGGGAGTGTGTGGTATCTAGATAGTGGTGCCTCATTGCATATGACAATAAACAAATAATTTTTGAGTGACTTGGAGGAGAAGGCCATCTAGATGCACATCGTTATTGGAGATGATGGAAGGTATAATGGGAGTGGTATTGGTACAGTTACTTTTCAGAGGGACTTAGGCTCCCCTCTCAGGCTGAAGGATGTGATGTTTGTACCGGGTCTAAAGAAGAATCTATTTTTCATAGCAATGTTGGAAGACTGTGGATACGATGTGATATTCAAAAAAGGGAATAATTTACTGAGACATATCGCCATGGGAGAAGTGAAGAAGATTGAGGTTAAAGTGAAGAACCTCTACAAAATATATGTGGAATAATATGCAACAGTGAGTGCAAAAGTAGAGAAGGTGTAGAGTCGATACTGTTATTCATTAGTAATTTTTACCTGTTTAGATGACTAAATGATTTGTTCTTGATTTCTAGAAACAAAATTCTAGAATATTGTGATTTCTAGAAATTTCACTACCTTCATTATCCTTAAGAGAAATTTTTCACTATCCTACTACTCTGTCAGGGCGTGTCCATCCCATCACTCCGCTAAGACCAAATCATGGACTGATGTCCCTCACTCTCACTATGTGTGCCACCTCTCCCTTTAACACTCTGTTTCTATTTGCCTAAGCCCTCTATTTTCACACCTTGGTTTGCCAAGTAACCCAAAATTTTTCCCCTACTCACCAAGTGCCTCAAGCAATGGTGATTTTAAACTCCCTTTTTAAGCCCTTTAGATAAATCAAATTTTTTAGTTGTCTAGGATGGCAATGCATAAAAGTGTGTCAGAACCCTATCTTCACCTCCAAACCCTAATTCAAGCTTTTCAGTCAAAGACCTATTCCAAAGGACATCCCAATAAGTCATATAGGGTCTCCTAGGTTATGCATTGTCATTGTTTCTAAATTTACTATTTTTATCATTGAAGTGAAAACAAGGGTGAACTTATCATTGTCCAAAGACATCAAAGGACACCAAAGCTATCTCCTTGATCAAGCATCAGAACCTGCAAAAGAACAGTCTAACTATGATAAATCATTTGTGCAAGAATGCTCTATAATAGTTACTAGCCGAAGAAAGACAGGGGAAGAAGCCAAAAAACCCTCAAAGGGTGTCCACAGCAAGAGAAAAGCAAAGGCCAAATTTACAAAGAGTATCAATGGAGTTGCAGCTATTTAGCACAACAGATGACTGCCCAGTAAGAGATCTATGCAAGAAATAAAAAATATAGAGATGCATCAACACCATGAATAAAAACCAAAGTTTTCTAGGAATGATAAAAAGGGTCATAAAAATCCAGCAAAGGGCCAAGAGGTTTTCAGAGGAGATTTGAAAGAAAACCTCTAAAAGTTTAAGTAAGATTGAAAATGGTATCAGTATGAAGGAGACAAAACTCTCAAATAAAGTCAACATCATTAAGTAGTAAAGGAGAGATGCATAGGTTCAATATGTAAAAATGGAGAAACCAAGAAAAATCACCAGTTTGCCAAGGGTTTTTGAAAAATATGCCAAACTCCAAAAGAAACGAGAGGATCAAAAAACATTGCTTTTTGAAACTACCTACAAAAGGAAAAAGAGCATATTAGAAAAGGGGAGAACCACACCATAAACCTTAGTAAAGTGGGTTTTTATCTTTAATTTTTTCAAAAGAGTATAAAAACAAACCAAGAAACATCTCCCAATCACAATTTGGTTATTTGCAAAGGATTTGAGGGTTCTCAAGTTTTTCAAAATTCCTGACAGAGTCTTCGGGTGGAAATTTCGGGCGCTGCGTTCCTGTGACATTGCACTGCGCTCCTGTGCAAGACTGCCCATACACTTCTCTGAAGGGCACTGCGGTCCTGTGCAAGACTACCCATACACTTCTTTGAAGGGAATTGTGCTCCTATACAAAGGCGTTGCACGTCCGTAGAAATGACAACGTGCAGTCTCCGCCTAGGGCACCCGACACTACGTTTAGGAGGCATCCGACTGACCCGTGTTGTGCTCCTGCGTGTGCAGTCACTGGCTGGGCACACACGACCACCCGTTCAGCACTTGCCCGAATATGTGTAGCAGGAACATGGCAACATGTAGGAGGTGACCTGTTGTGCTCCTACGCATTCAAGATCTGCCCGATAATGCGTGTAGGAGGTGCCTGTGCTGTTCTCCTGTCCTTTCAGGAGCTGCCCGACAACGCTTGCAAGAGGCGCCCGTCTTGCCCAAAATATGTTTTGAGCCTGTTGCTTCATCTTTGGAGATATTTTGAGAAGTATTTAAGTTTTTCCCACATATTCCTATTTTTCTAAAGGTAGGATTATAAAGAAAATTGAAGGTTGAAATTAAAGAAGGAAGTGAAATCCTAAAGAAAATACTTGGTCTCCACACTGTTGAGCCTTGACCTCATTGCAACCTCACCATCTCATCCACCATTTTCATATCCTTCCACAAGAAGTGTCAATTCATTTAAAAAATTCTTGACGCAAGGGTGAAGGACAAAATGTCTAGAGAAGAAAATGTTCACAGTGGTGAGACAAACCAAAGGCCTAAAGAACAACAGAGGAAGGGTGGGAAGCCAAATAGGTTTAAGCCTATAAGCACTGAAGAATTGATAGCCTATCCTACTATATTTTCATATTTTCAAGAAGTAGGATGCTATGATTTCTGCGAGAAAGTGCAGAGGATCCAGAGCCACCCTCAGTTCACCAAGATTTTTTCCCTAAACCTCCATAACCATCAAGTACACCTAGCTGGAGTAAAGTTTGAGCTAACCACCAATGCCATCTCTATGGCCACTGGAATACCTTGCATGGGATAAATGTGGTTCAAACAAGTGTATCTGGAACTAAGCCGTTATCACCCATTCTTGAAACCAAGTTGTCAAGCTGACTGCAAAACCATGTTACCATTTTCTCATTTATTGGACATATATGCTCCCCTAATGAATTTCATTATGGAATACTTCACCTATTAGGGTAGGTTCTCCAAAGTCTATTCCTACCACATAATATTACTCATTCATTTTACCAAAACCAAGCTGCTACATTTTCCCTACTACCTTTGTAAAAGTATTGAGAAAATGTCTTCCATTATGCAAAAGAGGCCTCCATCCCAGCAAATGTCAAGAATTTTTCATCATTCCCTCATCAAAGTGATTATCTCACACCAACTAGAACAACAAGGCATCCCATGGGAGTTTTTCATCGCCCATGATGATTTCACAACTTCACTGCCTCTCCCTCCACAAATTCTGCCATCATAATCTCAACTTCCTCCTCACAAACCTCCATCACCCTCCACTGACCTTGGTTCATCCTCTTCACATAAATCATATCCTCAGACAAACCTGTCTCTTTCACCTTCTCCTAAGAAATTAGAACATGAGGATGGTAGTGAAGGAGAGGAAGATGAAAGTGAAGAAAGTAGTGATGAAAATGAAAAAAATAGTGAAGGAAAGGAAGATGAAAGTGGAGAATGTAATAAAGGAAATGATAAAGGAGAAAGCAGAGATGAAAGTGAAGAAATAAGAGATGAAAGCAGTGAGCCCAATGATGAGAAAAAATACCAACATAATGGGCCAAATGATGAAGAAGATGACTCTAAAGATACAAGGATAGAGGCACCTTATAATTTTGAAAACAATGAGCTAGAAAAATACCAAAACAGTGAGCCTAATGACAGTCAAGCAGAAGAAGTAAACAATGAAGAAGATGACACCAAAAATACAAAGGAAAATGGAGAGGAGGCATATGAAATAAGTAAATAGGACAAAGAGGATAGTGACGAAGATGGCAAAAGCAACCAAGAAATAGAGTTTGAAAGTGATTTCAGTGGGAAAAACAATGAGAACAATGGGCCAAATAATGAAGATAATGAACATGACAGTGAAGAAGAAATCATCCAAGAGAACTCACCTAATGAAGAAGAAACTGATCATCATAGTAAGGGAAAGACTAGTGAGAGTGCCTAGGACAGTGACCCCACAAAGAGTGCAAACAGTGATAAAAAGGCTAATTTTGATAGTGAACACAGTAGGTCAAATGAAGAAGAAGAGAACAGCCATGGAGATGAAGATGTACCAAGCAATGATCAAGGCACCTCTAACATTGCAAATATAGAGGATGACAGTCATGAAGATCTTGGCAATGATGCTAGCATGAGATAAAATGAAAATTCCTGTCAAGAAGGGAGTCAAGAGCAAGGTGAAAAATATGCACACACAGAGATCATCCATGAAGAGAAAAGGAGTCCTAAGGTCACTAATGGTCAAAGTTTTCAAATGAAAATTGTTGCACCTTTCCCCCTTACCTATCAAAGAGGAGAGAGGCATGTGTTTTCTGCCTCTAAAGGTCAAGGGGCCATGCCATCCTCCTCAACTCAAATTATTGACAAAGGTAAACAACAAGTGAAAGAGGAAGAGGACAATCATGAGGAGGAAAGAGAGTTTGAACTCATTCACATAAACAGTGATGAGGAAAATGAAACAAGAATTGCAACCCTTCTACAAGACAGGAATGCATAGATCAAGGACTTGGAAGTTGACTTAGAAAGGTCAAAGGATGTCATAAATCTTAAGGCCAAGCTAGATAAGGCTAACAAATACTTGGACTTGCAAAGGAGAATGAATGAGCACTATGCACAAAGAAACCACTTTGCAAGGAAAAAAATCAAAATTGCCCAAAATGAGGTCCAGGCACAAAAATATGAAAACGACTAAGCTAGGCTTGGTATTTTGACCCAATATTCTCTACAGGTCTCCTAGGACCCATGAGGCACTCATCCACCAATTTTTGGAAGAATTGAACAACTTTTTGTTTTTTGCAAATTTTGAGGCTAGGAGCGCAGCACACCCTGTGCTATGCTTTTTCCTAGGGAATATTCAATAGGAGAGGCTTGAATTTTTGGGTTCCTCGTCATTCATATAGTATGCTCAGAAAGTTTCACCCCAATTTGAGTTGTTTTGGTCCCCCAAAAGGGTCAAAAACACTCATTTTTTCACCATTCTGCCCACTTTTTAGAGCATGTGCTGCGCTCCTGGAAGTCTTGTAATTTTCACTTTTTGGACAGGTTGCAGAGCTCATATTGGAGGAAAAAAGGTAGATCTGGAAAGACTTCAAGGTATTTCCAGCGAGCCATCACGGAGCCTTTTCCGACATCAGGAAGGTCTCCAAAACACTACTACAAGAAGACCTATTTTTCCTGTCTCTGTGTTGTGCTCCTGGCATAAATTCAAATTTTTACACAGTGTGTTGTGCTCCTATGGTTGACTAGGCAGAACGTGCATTTAGCAAGTTTTCATATGCTTTTTAGGGCCTAAAATTCAATTTAATTACTATATATGGCCGAAAAAGATATTTGTTTAGATATTTTTGTGCCTTGGGCCTTGTAAGGCCTCAAGGAAAATATAGATATTTCTAATTAGCCAATAGACTTCTAGATGATCTATTAGGCTTTCCTCCTCCTTGCTTGTTATATATAGCATGGAGACTCATTTTAAATGTTGGGACTTGATGTATTTAAGAGAAATACTTGGTTTTTGGAAGTTGAAGAACAGTTTAGTGTTGTGGAGCTTGTGGATGATTTGCCATGATTGATGGTGATGAAGGCTTGCTTGCAGGATCCCTGAGTTTAGTTAATGGTGATGTGTCTCTCATATGTTCATGTTTTTCTTGTTTTCAATATGTCCATCTTTATATATTTCAATAGCTCATAAGAGTATAGGATGAGAAATGTTGTTTGAGGCACCTCAGTCCTCCTGTTAGCTATTGTTTTCATGCTTTCTTCTACTGGGTTAGCTTAAATAATTATTCATTGCTCCTTAGGACCACCTAAGCTTCTCTATTTCATTATGGGATTAATATGCTAGTTTATAAATATGATTCATGGTAAGCCATGCTTGTTTAATGCTATCTAAAATCTGTCTTGAAATCTCTCTTTGATATATTGATTGATAGGTTAAGTTAAAGAGGTCTTGTTTCGATATTTCCCTTTTAATATGCTTATTAGTTTTGCCTCGAAGTTCTTTATAGTTTAATAAATGATGTTTAGGCATTCCCTCTTCATTTATTAATGCTATTTTTCTCTGATATGTTTTCAAATCTTGAAAGTAGAATCATTGAAGTTAGATAAGTTCTCTTGCTTCCTTGCTCCGCTGGATTGTTTATCTTGAATGTTTATTTGTTTAAAGTACTGTCATTGAGAAAATGGTGTGCCCTATATCATGATTAATATATTTTTCTTATCAATATTAAAGACCTCCCTATTCATAGGTATTTGACAAAGGATACTTTACTGCCCTTTTCCCTACCTTGGTTCCCAAACTTATTTTCCATTTCACCTCACACATAACCTTAAAAGATCCATTGACTACACTATATTTACCCTGTGATGTACCCTGATTCGCTATAAAGATATCAATTACTTCATAGAATCCATTTCCCAATCGATTTGATAACCTCTCACTCCACCTATCCTACTTGATCATCTTACCCCAACCAAAACAAACAACAAATCTACACTTAACAACTAGCCTAAAATCAATCATCCAAAGCGAACAAGTTCACATCCCTCACGCATAATATAGAGAGCCCTCTCTGAAGCCATGAAGACTAGGTCCTAGGACTCCAAAGTCTACTCTAATGCTACCCTGTCATTTGGTTTACCAATCTGGAAAATCATGGGACACTAACATAATGGCGATCACGGTTGGACCTTGAGTCAAAAAAATCCTAGGTATCCCTTAGGAACTCTCAAATCTCAGTCAAATCATAGAAAACTCAAACTACCAGCCAAAGAGTAGAATTTGGTTGTTTCACCATCCTAGCAAAATGATGACTCAGTTGTAGGATACTCATACAAACCTTAGTGCTACATAAAGGAACTCAGAAAACCCCAAAAACATCCATAGATTGGTTTTTTTCAGTATTGGTAGTGGACCATAGACACATATCTTCAAAACAACTAAAAACATCCACTTGCTGACTCCACTAGCCTCTAGTAGGCCTATTACTCCAATAGTTCTTATAAACTCCCCTGTGAATGCATTAAGCAATCCAAATCATGCTGATGGTGGACAACAAAGTTGAAATCATCCACCTCGAAACTCCACAACTCTTAATAGACCTAAAGACTCCACTGGTAGAGAAATATAGACTGGTTGAAAAGATTCAGTGACCCTTTCTGGTTTACAAACATGGATCCAAGGATACAAATGAGATATGCTCCAATGAGTAGAGATCATATCCCTGGATTCCCACAAAAAATGCGTGAATTTTTTTTTAATAAAAAACCTACCTATATTTCAAGATGAAAAAGGTTGATGGCCCCTTGTTACATCTCATCAAATTTCATATACACATATGGAGGTTAAAGGTTTAATGGCACGAGGACTGCCTCATGAAAATGTTTATGGCAACATTAGAAGGTAAGGCAAGAAATTGGTATGAATGGATAGATCCTGGCATCTTGTTTTCTTTGAAGGATTTCCACAAGGTATTTTATAAACACTATATAGGGTATTGTCCATATCTATCATTAGCTGAAAATTGTTGTGATCAATTTGAAGACCTCATAAAATACCTCGTGAACATTGATAAAGATTTAGGAAATTGGCATCCTGAAGATTTATTAGAACAAGTCCATGCATTTCTTTCTCAATGTAGCTATCATGACAACCTAGAGGAGTTAGTTGAGGAAGAACCTAATCATGAAATAGAGGAAAACCCACGGAATCTCTCTAAAGTCAGAAGTGATGATTCACCATGTCTTCTAGGTGAGGCTGAAGAAGACATTCAGCCTCAAAACCAACCTTCACAAGAGAAAGAGAATTGTTGTAGTATTATCCAAAGGAAGATAAAAATGCCTCCTCCTTTAACTGAAGAGGAAATAAATTAGATGATAAACACACAGCCAGCCTTTAAACCTTCATGTGAACGAAAAGTTTATGTTCCTCCTCCTCCTAATGCCATCTACCATAAATCAGAAAGTAAACTTGTAGATCAGTTCAAAGAAGAACAAATTGGTAACCCAATATTTTTGATTGGTGAGATTATTTATGTTGATGATTCTCCAAGGTTTGATCAATATGTTGATGATTATGATATCCAAACATAAGCTAATCTTGCCGAGCAATTAGTAGTTGATTTGTGGGACAAAGTTCACTATCATCAGCTTGAAAAGAGTAAGTAGCCAATACAGGTCACCTATGACATTGATGAGGAAAGCCCTGAGAGTTTACAAGTAATTGAGGAATCTCTGACTCTTTTCTCTGCTTCACTTTAGTCAACCAAAAATAACTTTCATGTAATTGGAAATCAGTAGTCTTTTAGCTTTGATGTTGAGGTTGAGGAGGATGATGGACTTCTTGAGTAAGTTGTCAATAAGAAGCCTTTTCCTAAAATGGTTGACGAAATCATTTGGGACATGCAATCCTCCTTAACTCCAGATTTGTAGCCACCAAGTTCCATTGAATTACAGATTGTAGATGAAGGCATAGAAGTTGATAATCACATGAGAGTTGTTGCACCACCTTCTCAAGAGGATTTACTACCAAAGAGTATTCCTGTTCATCAACATGATGACCTTCACACAGATTCTAGTCCACTCAATCAGAACATATCAGCTTGGCAAGAGGACTGCACTACAATATATGATGAGTCTGACAGTTCAGGTGATCATGAGGAAGAGGAAGAGTTTCTTTCCAAAAAGAGCCTCAAGCATAGCCAAGTGGAAGGAGTAGTCTTGAATGAAGCTTATGTCTCAAGTCCTCAAGATTAGGTATCATTCCAAGATCCACTTTTTCTTTTCCTTGAGAAATCTAAAAGAGGAGTGTTTTCTGCCAAGAATAGTTTGATGCAAGGTTTAAATAAAATTTTAGGCACTATTATTCAAGCACAAGTGAGGTGCATGTGGCCTTTTGATTTCTTCAACATCCTCAAAGATCTAAACCAAGATCACCCATGCAATCATCTACTTGACTGGTTATATTGGAAAAGAGAGTTCACCAAATAAATGTCTATCATGTATAGGTCAGATTAGGATAGATAGGCATGCAAAATAAGCTCAGCCCTATGAGCATATTTTTAGTTTCAGATTGTTTTGAGAAAAATGAAAACACAAAAACACATAGAAATGGAAAAAGAGGGTAGATTTGAAAAGAAGGTACAACCCCATACCCAAAAAATAGTATTACTGAAAGTGTGCAAGCTTAAATACCACTACTGGTGCAAAAATAATGTCTTGTTCCATCATCTAGCCTAATCATGGCTGAAAATGTTTTAAATTTATTATCGATAAGTTAGTGAAAGGATGCTAGTCAAATCATTGAAGCTTGAATTGTCAAATAAAATAGATTAGGAATGAAAGATGTTGGTTCCACATGCTTAAATCTGAACCAAATAAAAGGATAGGGATGATTAGAAAAAAATTAAAGATAGCCCTCATGCCTTCTAGTTTGTTTTCTTATGAGAATAAAGTTTGTGTGCAGCTTTTCTTGATGCCATGACTCATGATGAATAAGATTATCTAATCCTGGTTCAATTCATGCTTTAAATTTCTTGTCAATAGCTTAGAGAATGAATTCTGTCATACTGATTAATCTTGACAATCAAATAGTCTAGGTAGAGAATAAGAAGAGTTCACTAGCATAATCTGAACTCTTGGAAGAAATAAATGTAGAAGTAGATAGTATATTTTGCTTTCAAAAGAAAATATGTCAATGGTTTTGCCAGTTCAAGTGCACCCAAGGAAGAGAAAATGTTAGGAAAGTAGGTTTGGTAGGTAGAGGTGAAGTTGAGCTAATCATGCTTTCAGATTATCAAAATCACTACTTCAGGGAAGCAACAACAAAATAAAATAAGGAAATCCTCCCAATGGATGAGGCATTGTTCTTCATAAACCAAGATATCTGCAATTCTGGACACCTCCTGAAAAGGAACTACCCTCCCCAAGTGGAGCCACTGTTATTCATCAGTAATTTTTACCTATTTAGATGACTAAATGCTTTGTCCTTGATTTCTAGAAACAAAATTCAAGAATATTGTGATTTCTAGAAATCTCACGGCCTTCATTATCCTTAAGAGAAATTTTTCACTATCCTCCTACTCTATCAGGGTGTGCCCATCCCATCACTCCCCGAAGACCAAATCATGGACTGATGTCCCTCACTCTCACTATGTGTGCCACCTCTGCCTTTAACACTCTTTTTTTTTTTCCTAAGCCCTCTATTTTCATGCCTTGGTTTGCCAAGTAACCCAAAATTTTTCCCCTACTCACGAAGTTCCTCAAGCAGTAGTGATTTTAAACTCCCTTTCTAAGCCCTTTAGATAAATTAAAGTTTTTAGTTGTCTAGGATGGCAATGCATAAAAGTGTGTCAAAACCCTGTCTTCACCTCCAAACCCTAATTCAAGCTTTTGAGTCAAAGACCTATTCCAAAGCACATCCAAATAAGTCATATATGGTCTCTTAGGTTATGCATTGTCATAGTTTCTAAATTTACTATTTATCAGATATTCAAAGGTGAAGTGAAGTGAAAACAAGGGGGAACTTATCATTGTTCAAAGACATCAAAGGACACAAAAGATATCTCCTTGATAAAGCATCAAAGCCTGCAAAAGAATAGTCTACCTATGATATAGCATTTATGTAGGAATTCTCTATAATAGTTATCAGCAGAAGAAAGACAAGGGAAGAAGCCAAAAACCCCCCAAAGGGCGTCCACAACAAGAAAAAAGGAAAGGCCAAATTTACAAAGAGTATCAGTGGAGTTGCAACTATTTAGCACCACAGGTGACTGCCCAGTAAGAGATCTATGCAAGAAATCACAAATACAGAGATGCATCAACAACATGAAGCAAAACCAAATTTTTCTAGGAATGATAAAAAGGGTCGTAAAACTCCATCAAAGGGCCAAGATGTTTTCAAAGGAAATTTGAAAGCAAGCCTCTAAAAAATAATATTGAAAAGGGTATCAGTATGAAGGACATAGAACTCTCAAATAATGTCAACATCCATCAAGTAGTCAAGGAGAGATGCATAGGTTCAATATGTAAAAATGGAGAAACCAAGAAAAATCACGAGTTTGCCAAGGGTTTTTGAAAAAGATGCCAAACTCTAAAAGAAACGAGAGGATCAAAAAACATTGCTTTTTGACACTACTGCAAAAGGAAAAAGAGCATATTAGAAAAGGCAAGATCCACGACATAAACATTAGTAAAGTGGTTTTTATCTTTAATTTTTTCAAAAGAGTATAAAAAAAACCCAAGCAACATCTCCCATTCACCATTTGGTTATTTGCAAAGGAGTTGAGGGTTTTCAAGTTTTTCAAAATTCCTGACAGAGTCTTTGGGCATAAATTTCGGGCTCTGCATTCCTATGAAATTGCGCTACCATGGAAAATTTTAGGGGCTAATATTCGCAGGTGGGCTAATTTTCCATGATTTTTCCAAAATAAGATTCGCCAATTTCATTTTTTTATAAAAATGATTCGCTCAAATTTTACAATATAAATTTATTTTACGTTAAAAATAACCAACATTATATAGAGAGTATCTATAAAATCATTATATATTTCAGTAATTTTACAAATACATCAATACAAATTTTATAGTTTTGATATTAGGTACTAGAGAGATTCGCCAATTTTTTAAACTTCAAAATAATTTTCCATCCTTCAAATTTTCCCTATGCGCTGCGCTCCTGTGCAAGACTACCCATATACTTCTCCGAATGGAATTGTGCTCCTGTACAAAGGCATTGCACACATGTAGAAACGACAGCGTGTAGTCTCTACCCAGGGCACTCGACACTGCATTCAGGAGGATCCTGGCTGACCCGCGTTGTGCTCCTACATGTGCAGTCGCCGCCCGGGCACACACGGCCACCCGTTCAGCACTTGCCTGACTACATGCAGGAGGAAAATGGCAGCGTGCAGGAGGTGAATTGTTGCACTCTTGCGCATTTAGTAGCTACACAACAATGCGTGCAGGAGGCGCCCGTGCTGCACTCCTGTCCATTCAGGAGTTGCCCAACAACGTATGCAGGAGACGCCTTTCTTGCCCAAAATATGTTTTGAGCCTGTTGCTTCATCCGTGGAGATATTTTGAGAGGTATTTAAGTTTTTCCCACATATTCCTATTTTTCTAAAGGTACGATTATAAGGAAAATTGAAGGTTGAATTTAGAGAAGGAAATGAAATCCTAAAGAAAATACTTGGTCTCCACACTATTGAGCCTTGACCTCATTGCAACCTCACCATCTCAGCCACCATTTTCACATCCTTCCACAAGTAGTTTCAATTCATTTCAAAAATTCCTAAGGCAGGGGTGAAGGACAAAATGTATGGAGAAGAAAATGTTGACAGTGTTGAGACGAACCAAAGACCTAAAGAGTAGCAGAGGAAGGGTCGGAAGCCAAATAGGTTTGATCCTATAAGCACCAAAGAAATGATAGCCTCTCCTACTATATTTTCCTATTTTCAAGAAGTAGGATGGTATCAGTTCTGTGAGAAAGTACAAAGGATCCAGAGCCACCCTCAGTTGACCAAGCTTTTTTCCCTAAACCTCCATAACCACCAAGTACACCTAGCTGGAGTAAAGTTTGAGCTGACCACCAATGCCATATCTATGGCCACTGGAATACCTTGCATGGGAGAAAGGTGGTTCAAACAAGTGTATCTAGACCTAAGCCATTATCACCCATTCTTGAAACCAATTTGTCAAGATGACTACAAAACCATGTTCCCCTTTTTTCATTTGTTGGACAGATATGCTCCCGTAATGAAGATCATTATGAAATACTTCACCTGTGAGGGTAGGTTCTCCAGGGTCTATTTCTACCACATAAGACTACTCATGCATTTTACCAAAACTAGGTTGCTACATTTTCCCTACTACCTTTGTAAAATTATTGAGAAAATTTCTTCCATTATGAAAAAGAGGCCTCCATCCCAACAAATGCCAAGCCTTTTTCATCATTCCCTCATCAAAGTGATTTTCTCACACCAACTAGAACAACAAGGCATCCCATGGGAGGTTTTCATCACCCATGATGATTTCACAACTCCACTGCCTCTCACTCTGCAAAGTCTGCTATCATCATCTCAACTTCCTCCTCACAAACCTCCATCACCCTCCGCTGACCTTGGTTCATCCTCTTCACATAAATCATCTCCCCAAACAAACCTCTCTCTTTCACATTCTCTTAAGAAATCAGAACATGAAGATGGTAGTGAAGGAGAGGAAGATGAAAGTGAAGAAATCAGTGATGAAAATGAAGACAACAATGATGAAAATGAAGAAAGAATTGGAGGAAAGGAATATGAAAGTGGAGAAAGTAATAAAGGAAATGACAAAGAGGAAAGAAGAGATGAAATCAGTCAGCCCAATGATGAGAAAAAAGACCAAAATAGTGGGCCAAATGATGAAGAAGATGACTCTGAAGATACAAGGACAAAGGTAGCTTATAATTTTGAAAACAGTGTGCTAGAAAAATACCAAAACAGTGAGCCTAATGACAATCAAGGAGAAGAAGTAAACAATGAAGAAGATGACACTGAAAATACAAAGGACAGTGGAGAGGAGGCATATGAAAGTAGTAAAGGGGACGAAGAATACAGTGAGAAAGATGTCAAAAGAAGCGAAGAAACAGAGTTTGAAAGTGATTCCAGTGGGCAAAACAATGAGAATAATGGGACAAATAATGAAGATAATGAACAAGACAGTGAAGAAGAAATCAGCCTAGAGAACTCCCCTAATGAAGAAGAAAATGACCATCACAGTAAGGGAAAGACTAATGAGAATGCCCAGGACAGTGACCCCACAAAGAGTGCAAACAATGATACAAAGGTTGAGTTTGACAGTGAACACAGTAGGTCAAATGATGAAGAAGAGAACAGTCATGGAGCTAAAGATGTACCAAGCAATGATCAGGGTGCCTCTAACATTGCAAATACAGAGGATGATAGTCATGAAGATCTTGGCAGTGATGTTATGAAGATCTTGGCAGTGATTCTAGCATGAGAGAAAGTGAAAAGGCCTCTCAAGAAGGCAGTCAAGAGCAAGGTGAAAAATATGCACACACAGGGATCATCCATGAAGAGAAAAGCAGTCCTAAGGTCACTAATGATCAAAGTTTTCAAATGAAATTTGTTGCACCTTTCCCCCTTACCTATAAAAGAGGATAGAGGCATGTGTTTTCTACCTCCAAAAGGCAAGGGGACATGCCATCCTCCTCAACTCAAATGATTGACAAAGACAAACAACATGTTAAAGAGGAAGAGGACAATCATGAGGAGGAAAGAGAGTTCGAACTCATTCACATAGACAATGATGGGGAAAATGAAACAAGAATTTCAAACTCCCTTCTACAAGAAAGGAATGCATAGATCAAGGACTTGGAATTTGAATTAGAAAGGTCAAAGGATGTCATTCACTTCTTGTAGATACAGAACAAAAAAATGAGTGGCCAGGAGGCCATCTATGAAGCAAGGGCACTAAAATAGAGAAAAGAGGCTCAAAGGTCACAAGAAAAGTTGGAGGAGTACATGGGAATTTATGAGGAGAGTAGTGATGAAGAGGGTCAAACTAGAAGGAGACTTAGAACTATGGATCTTAGGAAAGCATTGGCAAATAGAGAGAAGAAGAATCAGCCCAAGCACAAAAATTTCCCCTCACTGAACTCCTTGCCATGGAAATTGAGCATAATAGGGAATCATGGCTTGAGAGGGCCAACATACATCTTGAGGCCAAGCTGGAGAAGGCCAACAAAGACTTGGACTTGCAATGGAGAATGACTGAGCACTATGCACAAAGATACCACTTTGCAAGGAAAAAAAATAAAAATTGCCCAAAATGAGGTCTAGGCACCAAAAGATTAAAAGGACCAAGCTAGTCTTGGTATTTTGGCCCAATCTTCTCTACAAGTCTCCCAGGACCCATGAGGCACTCATCCATCAATTTTGGGAAGAATTGAACAACGTTTTTGTTTTTACAAATTTTCAGGCTAGGAGCCAGGGCATCTTCAGGAGGTGAGGCTTGCATTTTTGGGTTCCTCATCATTCATATAGTATTCTTAGAAAGTTTCACCACAGTTGGAGTTTTTTTTGTCCCCCAAAAGGGTAAAAACACTCATGTTTTCACCATTCTGCGCACTTTTCAGAGCATGTGTTGCGCTCCTAGAAGTCTTGTAATTTTCACATTTTAGACAAGTTACAGAGGCCATATTGGAGAACCAAAGGTAGATATGGAAATTAAACTTCAATGGCTTTCCAATGAGCCATCACAGTGCCTTTTCCGACATCGGCAAGGTCTCCAAAACACTGCTACAAGAAGACCTATTTCTCCTCTCTCTATGCTGCGCTCCTGGCATATATTCAAATTTTGACATAGTGTGTTGCGCTCCTGTGGTTGACTAGGAAAAATTTGCGTTTAGCAAGTTTTCATATGATTTTCAGGGCCTAAAAGTCAATTTAATTACTATATATGTCTATAAAATATATTTTTTTAGATATTTTTGTGCCTTGGGCCTTGCAAGGCCTCAAGGACAATATAGATATTTCTAATTAGCCAATAGACTTCTAGATGATCTATTAGGCTTTCCTCCTCCTTGCTTGTTATGTATAGCACGGAGACTCATTGTAAATGTAGGCCCACCTAAGCTCGTCTCTTTCATTATTGGATTAATATGCTTGTTTATAAGCATGATTCATGGTAAGCCCTGCTTGTTTAATGCTATCTAAACTTTGTCTTGAAATCTCTCTTTGATGTAATGATTGATAGGCCAAGTTAAAGAGGTCTTGTTTCGATCTTGCCCTTTGAATATGCTTATCAGTTTTTCCTCGAAGTTCTTTATAGTTTAATAAATGATGTTGTTACACCATTTTTTTTGTCATCTAACATATTGTCATTAGATGGACCCAAGTACACCATGTAAGACAAATTTTACTTGAAGTAAATTTTCTTTTGCTATGTGAAATAACTTAGTAAAACACCTTTATCAAGTTGTTTATGGTCTAAATAGGAAACCCCAAAAGGAAATAATATACAAACCTATATTTGTTTATATTTCCTCAAGGAATAATTAGTTAAACATCAATTCAATTATTATTCCTGGTCATATTTAACCCAAAACAAGGAAATCAATTAAATAAATCCTTATTTATTTGATTATTTCCTAGGAATAAGTTATTTAATCTTTATTTAAATAATATTCCTAGTTAAATTTGACTAAATCATTTATAAATAATTAAATAAATCATTATTTATTTAATTATATTTCCACCATTTCCTTAAAATAATAAATAAATTATTTATTTATTTATTATTTATAAATAAAGGATTTGACCCAAGTCAAAAATCCTTTTCCCTCCAATAAATATAATAAAATATTCCTAAAAGGTGGTTCTAGAATTTGGTTAATAATATTTTATTCATACACCAAGTTCTAGAATACCCTAATATTTTGTTATAAATAGAAGGGTTTTCCCATTCATTTGTCACCTTTCATTTGCATTAGATCACTCTAGATCTATAATCTTGGTCTAACTTTGAGCCATTATCATTGTCACATTCTCCATCATTTTCTTTGTGAGCTCCCTTTGATTTCTATGTTTGTCTGGGTTTTCTACACCAACAAGAGAGAGAAATATTAGATTTGAAATGCTGAGGACTTTCAAGAACCCATCTCATTGAGGAGAATTGGAAACACCTTCCTTGTTTTCCTCTCAAGTGCCCCTTTAATATAAAAATTCTATCAAAAATATTGTTCTTGTCTTGTCTATTGGATGCATGGAGCAACATTTCATTTTTACTGCTTAATGTATTTTTATGCATAGATCTGGATTTGTGCAGCTTTATTTGGATCAACTAACTACAGATTTGAAGATATTGGCAGCCATAATTGATGTTAGGGCTCTTTGTTATGCGTAGCTAAAGTGGTCTTTTATCGACAAAAGATTCATACTAACAAATGTTTAGGTGTTCCATATTCATTTATTAATGGTATTTGTCTCTTATATGTTTTCAAATCTTGAAAGTAGAATCATTAAAGTTAGATAAGTTCTCTTGCTTCCTTGCTCCACTGGATTATTTATCTTCAATGTTTATTTGTTTAAATTATTTTCATTGAGTAAATGGTGTGCCCTATCTCATGATTAATATATTTTTCTTATCAATATTAAAGACCTCCCTGTTCATAGGTATTTGAAAAAGGATACTTTACTACCCTTTGCCCTAGCTTGGTTCCCAAACTTATTGTCCATTTCACCTCACACATAAACTTAAAAGATCCATTGACTACACTATATTTGCCCTGTGATGTACCCCAATTTGCTATCAAGATATAAATGACTTCATAGACTCCACTGCCCAATTTATTTGATAACCTCTCACTCCACCTATCCTACTTGATCATCTTACCCCAACCAAAACAAACAACAAATATACACTTAACAACTAGCCTAAAATCAATCATCCAAAGCGAACAAGTTCACATCCCTCGCGCATAATAGAGAGATCCCTCTCTGAGTCTAGGAAGGCTAGGTCCTAGGACTCCAAAGACTGTTCTAATGTTACCGTGCCATTTGGTTTACCAATCTACCAAATCACGGGACAATAACAGAGACATCGGTGAATTATGGCATAGAATATTTGGCCATTTGCACCATGGCACTTTAAATATCATGCAAAAAAATTATACAGTCCTTCCCAAAGGTGCACTAGAGCAGCGATATACATGCAAAGGGTGTACATCGGGGAAGCACACAAAATCCACCTTCAACGATTGGAACAATAAAGCACAAGCAATCCTCGAAAGGATTCACTTTGATGTGTGTGTACCTTTCTCGACAGCCTCCACTGCCAATAATAGGTATTATGTTATGTTTGTAGATGATTTCTCATATAAGTGTTGGATTTTCTTCATGCAAAAGAAATTCCAGACATTCTCCATTTTTTTTGAATTTAAAGAACTTGTTGAGAAATAAATTGAAAAAAAGTGAAGGCTCTCAAGAGAGATAACGGTGGAGAATATGTGTTGAATGAGTTTAAAAAATTGAGTGCAAATTAAGGCATTCGATGGGAGTTGAAAAAAAACCCACAACCAATAACAGTATGGGGTGGCTTAGAGGAAGAAAATAAGTTTTGTGGGAGCAGCAAGGGAGATGTTGCATGACCAAGGCCTAACACTACATTTGTGGGATGAATCATGCAACACAATGGTCTATTTGCAAAATAGGAGTCCTCACAGGATTCTTGGCATGAGTACACTAGAGGAATCTTTTTCAGAGAAGAAACCAGATGTGTCACACTTTAGGATATTTGGATCATCATTTTAATTTCATGTTTCCAAGGATGCAAGGAAAAATATAAAGTCTACAATTGAGTTGGGCATATTTGTGGGGTAAACAAAAACACCTCATAACTATCATGTGTACTTTCCATCTCTCGGGATGAAAATGGTAAGAATATGTGTAAAATTTTATGAGGAGAAGGCAATGAGGTGTTCTCTTGAGAGGGATCTTCAGTTTCATTCACGATATTTTGGCTCCAAGGGAAGAACCTCGCGAAGTTATGGAACAACCACGAGGACAAGAGCAGAGAATCGAGATATCCACTCAAGCAGAGACATCTAGGGAAAGAAGTAAGAAGACAAAGGAAGCTAAAATATTATTGCATGATGCTAAAGAAAATTTTAGAGCACCCACATCGCAACGTAGGTAGAGGATGTCACCAAATCAGTACACTAGCTACATGGCTATGATGACTGACCTTGTAGTGACTAAGCCATCCTCATTCAAGGAAGCATTGCAACAGACAATATAGGTTGATGCCATGGTAGAGGAATATGATTCCATTATCATAAAAATTGTTTAGGAAGTGGTCCCAAGACCAAAGGAGAAATGAGTGGTAGGTTCGAGATGTATCTGTGCAAGGTGAAGCAACCAGAAGATAGAAGCATCGAGAAATAGAAAGCCAGATTTATAGCCAAGGGATTCTCTCACGTGGAGGGAATCAACTATGAGGATGCCTTTGCTCCAGTAGCAATGTTCTCATCCATCATATCTACTCTTCCATTGGCTACATAGATAGGATGGAAGATTCATCAGATGGATGTGAATACAAAATTCCTCAATGGAGTGATTTAGGAGGAGGTGTACATTGAACAACTCGATGTATTTGATACCTTTTACATAAATTCGCATGTGTGTAGACTCAAGCGATTGTTGTACAGATTTAAGCAAGCACCACATGCTTGGTACACCAGGATCGACAAAAATCTCATTAGGCTGGGCTTCACCAAAAGTGAAGCAGATGCAAAACTTTACCATATTGTTGTGGAAGGTATATTATTGATTATCGTATATTATATGTCAATGATTTAATTTTAACCTGTGATGAGAAGTTGATCAAATTTTTCAAAGAGGATATTGCAAGAGAATTTGAGATGAAGGAAATGGGGCTGATGCATTATTTCCTCGGTTTGGAAGTATGGAAAGGAGATGGGGAAATGTTTGTCTATTAGGGGAAGTATGCCAATGAGATACTAAAAAATTTCCACATGGAGAGAAAAAAACCCATGGAGACTCCTCTAGTAGGTAATTAGAGGAAGGATGATGCTACTTCAGGTGAAGTAGTGGAGGCTATCATCTAGAGGCAACTTGTGAGTTCACTTATGTATTTGGTGAACACACAATCGGACATGTGTTATATAATTAAATAGCTTAGTCAAGCAATTTTTAAGCCAACCAAACCCTACTGGAAGACATCAAAGAACGTGTTGAGATACCTCATAGGCACTACCTCATTTTTTATTTGGTACAAACGAAGAAAGGGAATGAATAGGAAGCAGAGATTTTTTGCACTCAGCTTAGAAAAAGCAGAGTACATGGTTGCAAATCAAGCAGCATGTGGGGCTATCTATATGAGAGATATTATTGTTGGGTTATTTGGTAAGAAGATGGAACCTACTGTGATTTAATGTGAAAATCAGAGTTGTATCAAACTCTCTGAGAATATATTATTTCATGATCAATCCAAGCATATTGACATTCAGTGTCACCATCTACGATATTGTGTGCAGAGGTGGATCATGTTGTTGGAATACATTACTACATAGGAACAAGATGCATATATTTCGACAAAGTATTTGTCAAGAGAAAAATTTGAGTTTCGTAGACACATGATCGGGGTATACGATAATATCTTTATTTCTAATAATGAGTGTTGAAAATGCAACAATAAAATCTAGATTTTACTTTGCCTCAGTCAAACTAGTTTAAAATTTGAGTTTCAATTCTCGGAAAATACTCAACAGTACTTAACTAAGGTGGGATGGTTATTTTCACTCAGTTGAATAAGTTAATTCGAGTTTGAGACACTTTATTTTAGTATAGTATGATTAATTGCTAATTTTTAAGAATCTATTTCATTTACTTTGATTTATTGTGAGTTAAATTAGTTCTAACGGTTAGAGAACTAGTGGAGAGTCCAGTAGTGGGGTGTGTAATTCATTGATCAACCAAGAAATTCATCAATCAACCTAGAATAATTTATGCATGCGGATAAATTTAGTTACCCAGTTGATATTGGATTTGAAGGGAAGTGTATTATTAGTTGTATATTTTCCCAAGTTGTACACGTGGTGCATGTAGTGAGAGAAGTGCCTACGTGAATTGCACAATTCTCAATGAAAAATTTCCCTAAATAATAATAGGGGATAATTCCTTATTGAACAACAAAAGGAAATAGGATCTTGGGAAGGTGTTTTTTTGGTTAAGTATTGACCAGAGTCAACTTGTGAGGTAGTGAGATAGATTATACTAGTGCAGAGGTTGCGCAAGCTTGAGCAAGCATTGTGTTTCTTCTCTATTTTCTGATTAATGCAATACAAATAGGAAGAAGTTTTGAGAAGTTTCTTTCCCCTAGATAAAATTTTGATTATGTGTATTGAATCTTGTCTCATGTTTATATTGTGATTTCTCGATCAGTTAATTGCTTTACCCTGATGAGTAGAGTAGATTCAATTCTTTTGTTTTAGTAAATTACATGAGCAATTTTTGAATCTACAAGGAATTTATACAGAAATTATTGGCATCTAAAAATAATTGTTTGGATGGATGTTGATAAAATGGAATGAATCTATAGAGGAAATCCTCTTGTAGTTGGATGAACTCTAAGTGATATAGTGGTCCATGTACAACATAATTAGTAAGATTCAGACTCACCTAGGATTATCTTCGACACGAGGATGCTCACTAGATGATATCAAGGGCGTATCATAATTAATAGCTCCAACTTCAACAAATCTTAATGCACTCTTGGTCGACTAGTTTTTTATCTCATAGACTTAATTTTTTTATTCTAATGATGAAAAACGGCTCTAGCGGCGTAATATCTATTTTTAAATTTCATATTTATCTATGTTGTTTCAGTTACTTTAGCCTGAATCAGTTATTCAATTAAAAATATTTCAATAATTAATATTTCCAATCATCAACAATAATTGAATATAGAAAATTTAATGCAATGACAAAGAATACAATCAACACATCAATAGCAAACACTAGATTTTTGTCAATGACCAAGGAAAAACCCACTATGGGGAAAACCCTTCGTAACTCTTCTTCTTCTAGATTGTCATACATTGTTCAGCAGAGAGTAATATGAGCCAATATAAAAATAATCCAACACAACTAACTCAACAACTTTCAGAAATATGTTCCCATCATCAATCTAGATTAGAGACAAGTTTTCATGTCTATTGTCAACTGCGATCAATTGTGTTCAAATGCCAATTTGTAACCCTAGATTCGAACGGCATGGAGGAAGATGTGTGCATGAAGTTGAGATATTCCAACTGCATGAATGTGTTTGTGTACTTGCGGTTATAGACAAAAAATTTGTGTGTCAAGCCTGAAGTCAAAAACCAAAACCCTAACACACATGCGAGCATCAGACCCTGCAATCTCAAACCTATACAAATCGATTTCCTCAACCGAGCCTCATACCTATGTGGAAAAATAAATCAAGAAGAGAAGAAGAAGCTTCTTGGTGATGTCCAAATGAGCTTGAGTTCACTTGTATTTATAGGCTTCTAGGGGTTTCCAAATTCGTGTTATGGTCGACTTGTAATTTTTTTCACGTGTGGGATTGTCTTCAAAAATACACTTTAACTTGTCCAAATTGAGCACTTAAATAGTCAAAATTGGTCCTCTCCAATAGAGGAGTATCGTACCATGGTTGAAAATTTTCACTGATCTGCCAAATTCACACTCCCTCTTATTTAGGGAGAAATTCCAATTGCATCATGTGATAGTCATATGTATCCTATTGTCATCATCCATGTCCCATCTCTGGTCAACTCTATCTCTATGCTGATCTATAGGAGTCATAACATAGGGGAGCTAACATCTTCAACCCTATGTCGATTAATACAATATATCATCCATCATATTAATATATGATCTTCCCAACAATGACCCTCAAGATTAATGTGGTAGAACACCTGCATCATTGTAATACCCCTATTTACAACTTTTATATTGTGTGAATAAACCTAAGGTTTATGTGGACTTAGGGAATAATTACATATGAACGTATTTATTTTTGAATTAATGAATAAATTGTGAATTAAATACTAATGTGTAAAGACAGAGTAATGGAGACTGGGAATTCTTATCCATGAGGATAGACTAGAATCCCATACATTCCCAAAACTCTCCAGAAATCCTTAGAGAACAATTAAATAAATAATTTTATTATATGGGAGGAAAAGATATAATAAAATCCTTAGTAAAGTGGAAAGTTACTAAGAAGAGGTAAGAATAATACTGAGTTGAGGAAAAGCAAGTTTTAAAATGAGTTTTTGTGGAAAAAGTTAAAATAAAAGCCTACACTATGGGAAACATCATCCCATAATAACGAGATGCCATTATGGAAACATGTTGAGGGAAAGAAGGCTTAAAATAGCCATCATTAGTGTGACAAAGGGTGGTCTAAACTAGGGAACATAGGTCTCTGCTCAAGGGAGAGCTGAGGAGAAGGTCGTGGTTGGGAGGATAATTAGTCTTTACACATTAGTATGTGATTACTGTGATTTTATAAATATGTGCCTACTGTGAATTTCAAATTAAGTTCTACTATTATCGATTTGGGAATGAGTTTGAATTTATAGACATATGTCTGGTAGGAATAA
This sequence comes from Pinus albicaulis, assembly GCA_034641835.2. Classification (NCBI taxonomy): domain Eukaryota; kingdom Viridiplantae; phylum Streptophyta; class Pinopsida; order Pinales; family Pinaceae; genus Pinus; species Pinus albicaulis. The sequence goes on along the minus strand of CM076573.1, from coordinate 869,009,346 downwards.
GAAATATGATGGATAGGTATCTGTCAAGTTTTACTAGTAAGTGTTAACTTAGATTTGGTTTTAGAATGTTAAGTAAATACTTATTTGTGCATTTTCCAATGTCCATCTTGTCATGTGTATTTGACAGAGTCTCATATGTAAACAAATAAAGTTAAGTCTCCATTTCTATTACACAAACTCAAGACTTGATAGAAGATAAACAATCGGAATTTATAAACCCAAGGAGGGATTCTATTCTGATGATTATTATGAAGTATAATTGTATAACATACTTAGTAAAACATTATTATCAATAAGTAATAAAGTGTACTAATATCTTTAGGATTTCGAGAGAGACATTTATATATATTAGTATGCTTATTTGTACATTTAAAAAATAGCTTTTACATCATGTAGAAAACTATAAAATAAAGTGATATAAATCACTTCTTGCAAAGTAAGACTGAAGAAAAATTCATTTTGTAGAAACTATATGTTATGGTATAATGTAACATAGCTGAAAAGAAGTGTATGCAAATCAGACATACATATATATTTATAAATTAGCATAATAAATTAGCTAAGATAGTATATAAACAACAAATATTGTATTCCAAAGTTATGTACATAACCATCAAATTACTAGTCCTCTTGAAGAGAGTCTAGGACATTTCTATTACATGAATATACAACTTTAGAAGTCTACATGGAACAAGAAAATAACTATGTTCAGATAAATAAGTTCAAAGCCCCGGTATGGCCTTAACACCTAAACACAAACATGTTCAACTAAGAGAGTGCCACAAAATATTCAATGGTACAACAATCGACCCGTGAAGGAAATAATTTATCTATTAGCTGAAATTGAACGATGATAGATGCGACTCATATATATAGCAGAGAACTTGAAGGAAAACCTGAAGCAAAAAGGAAAATCTAAAAATCCATGAAATTTCTTACCTCACAGAGCTTGGAAGCGTAACCTTTTGTTGAGGGAATTTTTTTTTCAATATTCGTCAAAACAAAGGATAAATGTCACACAATAGCATGGGGGAGACTACCCTACTGGTCAAAAGTGAATGATACACTCCAGCCATGGTAATGGAAGATGATTCCAACATAAATTAACTGGGAGAAAGCATTGCAGGTTTGCCATGGCAGAGAACCCCAGAGCTCAGGGCAGCTACAATGAAATGTCGAAATGAAAAAATGAAACCTTAGTGGGGTAGTTCAAAAACCCTTAGGGTTATCCAAACGATTTGAACCATTTATCTCCTCAAAATATCACAAAAGTACAAGTGGCACCTCAAAGGAGGCAAGAGGGCCATGTGAAGTTGACGTGAAGTGGCCACTTGGAGGTCTACAACTGGCAGGATTAACATGGCGTGTATCCTGAATTAAAACTAAATTTAAAACCATAAAAATCTCTGTACTTACCTTATATTTAATACATGCCTCCAAATTATTGTAATATGATTAAGGTAAGGACCATACGTTATATTTATTGCAAAGGGTTATATAAATATAAGTTATTATATGGGGAATATGTTAAGAATGATTGTAATTATATGTTAGTATAGGTAGGGTATAGTTATATGGTAGTTAAATGGGGATGAGAAAGTGTTAGTTCTATATTAAGGGTTAAGGAATAATGAAATTATTAATTCAATAATAAAAGGAGGGAGTTAAAGCCCTAATGGGGATTAGAGTAGGGCCTGAACATGGTTAATGACAAAAAATGGAAATAATATTACATGAGGTAAAGGGGCGCCTTATGAAAAATAACTGAGTAATGCGAAAACTATTATGAGTATGATCAATTCATTTACATTAATAGTAGAGAAGCCAGAAAGACAATATGTTGAGAGGACCAGCAATGATTAAGTGAATAATAGTATAAAAATAAAAAATAAAATTGGGAGTTACTACAACTGGTATTAGAGCCCAAGATAAAAATTTGGGCTTATGGGTCCCAACACAAAGAAAAATATGTCGTTAGAAAATTAAATTATGAAGCAATTTCATATTATGTTTATGAGTTCTAACTATGTTTTATGCATCAAATTAAAGTGTAGAAAAGTTGCAGCTGTTGTCATGTCTGACAGAGACAATATTTATGTGGAACTGGGGGATGAGGAGGCCCCACCAGATCCAAATGCTCATATGCTAAAGCTTATTAATAATTTTCAACAGGAAATGGTTCAGCTAAGGACTAGCAATGAGCATCTACTGCAAGCCAGTAATGAGGAAGAGAGGTTGATAAGAGAATTAACCTCTAGATCTAGTCATCAAGAGGGCGAACTAGAAAGAAAAAGGAAAGAAACATAACCCAACTCAAAGAGGTCTGAGAGTGGGGAAGAATCTGGTAAAACATATTCAAAATAAAAAAATAAAAAGTAGGTGTAGGGGGAATTCCGCAAGATCAAGCCTCCAACCTTTGATGGGGAAAAGGAAGAGGATGTGGAAGCCTGGATTCTGAATATGGCCAAATAATTTCAAGTATATGAATACAAAAGTAGTTTGAAAGCAAGATTGGTAGTTTACCAATTGCAAGGTAAAGCCACACTTTGGTGGGAAGAGACCAAAATCATACACTTGCTTGATGAAAAGACTGTTTCATGGGAATAATTTCAAGAGATTCAAATCTCGATACCTCAGTGAGAGGTATTATGATGACCAGGAAAAGGAATTTCATGAGCTAAGACTAATACAACTCAACATTGATGAATTTGTGATGAAGTTCACCAATTTAATTTGTTATATGTCATACATAAGGGAAGAAAAAGGTAAAGTGAAATGATTTTAGAACTGTTTTCCCACTATTTACAAAGAAATAATTAAATTTGACAATTCTAAGACTATGGATGAGGCTGTTCAGAAATCACGACTATGCTACCAACAATTTAAAGGTAGGAATGACCAGTTGAAAAACTAGCTAAATAAGGAAAAAGGGAAAGCCGAAGCAAGTTCAAAAATATCCAAACCATCTTATTTGAATAATTACCGGAAAAACCACCAGCGAAAAAGGTTCAATAAGGGTGGTGAGAATCAGACAACCCATTCCCACACAAGTTCCAAGCCCATGGAAGGGAAAAAGAAGCAAGAAATTGTGGTGAAGACCAAGGAACCATTGAAATGTTAGGGATGCGGTGAGCCTCGTATGTTGCGGGACTGCCCACACAAAATTCGTGTAATTCAGAACATTCAAGCAGTGCGAGAAGCAACCACAGTGAATGACGTTGCCAGAAACATTCCCCAGATGAGTGCAGCATTGGAAGACAGAGAGGCTGAGCATAAATCAACTATGATTGAAATTGAATATATTATATCTGACAAACCTATGTCTATTTTAATTGATCTAGGAGCTAGTTTAAGTTATATTAGTCCACACATAGTGGAAAAATGTAAACTGAAAATAGAAAAAAACAGCACTCTTGGCTGGTGCAATTGGCTACAGGAACCAAACAAAAGGTCACCCATAAACTACCCAAAATTTCTCTCAATTTAAATGGGTGTATTATAGATTTCAAATTGAATATCCTTCCCTTAGGATATTATGACCTCCTAGTTGGTAAGGATTGGCTAGAACAATAGAAAACAATAGTAAACCGGTTAGAAAAAAAATTAATTTGTACTGATGCTCTAGGAAAGTCCATGATAGTCAAGGGGAAATCGAAACCTTTGTTGATTAGTTAAATTTTTTTCATTACAACTGAAGTGGACAACAAGGAAATTTTTTCCAGTGTATGCTATCCAAATTGAATATTTGGAACAGTAAGAAGAAAATGAACCTGTAGAAAGTTTATCGGTGATCAAGGAATTTTAGGATGTACTCCATGAAGAAATTCCCCAACTTCCCCCACGAAGAGATATTGAATTTTATATTGAGTTAGTACCAGGGGCCACCCAAATTTCCTGAGCCCCTTATAAAGTGAGTACTCCTGAACTGTGAGAACTGAAGCTTCAGTTACAAGAATTACTAAAAAAAGGGTACATTAGACCAAGTCTATCTCGAAGGGGAGAGCTAGATTTATTTGTCAAAAATAATGATGGAACCCTCCGGATGTGGATAGATTACAGATAGTTAAACAAGTTAACCATCAAGAACTGTTACCTCCTCCAATGAATAGATGATATGTTTGATCAAGTAAAGGGGGATATCGTATTCTTAAAAATTGACTTGAGAACTGGTTATCATCAGCTCTGTATTAAATATGAAGACATCCATAATACAACTTTATGAACTCGGTATGAACATTACAGGTTCATAGTTTTACCCTTTGGACTCATAAATGCCCCTGCTACATTCATGTGCCTCAGGATAAGTTTGTGTTAGTATCCATAGATGATATTCTGGTGTACTCTAATAACAAAGAGGAACACCAGGAACATCTTATAATAGTACTGAAAACACTAAAAGAACACTAGTTGTATGCAAAACTCAGCAAGTGTGAGTTTTAAAAACACAAGGTTCAATATTTGGGACATGTTATTTTCAAGGAAGTGTTAGTTTAAGTCTTTGCAGCCTTCCTCCAGTGATCAAACATTCTCTTAAAAAGTGATTTTAAGATGTCAAGGTCAAATTTTGTTATTTCAATGAGTTTTCAAGTAAAATTTGGTCACTAGGTATTAGGTCTAGGGTATGCTTTTACTCCTGTCAAAGTTTTCCAAATGTTGGTCCTTGTCACCATTCAGATGAGTGTACCATCATTCATAGGGTTTTTATCATCATGTCAAGTTCCAATGGGTCATTTTACACATTGTTCATGCTTTAGTTATGCCTAGGTAAGGTTCATTTCCCTCTCCTAGGGTTTTGAAGGTAATTTCTCTTGGATGGTCAAATCATCAGCAAAACTTGTATCCTGATGTTCATACACCATCCCCTATCCTTAATGTACCTTATTAAACACTTCCCATCATTTAGATCTCCCAAATTCCTCATTTTCGCACAAACCCTAGTTTCTTGCTACAACTTGGCAATTTTCTAGGCTAGGCCTGTGTTTTTCCCTTTTGGACCCCTTCCCCTCACTCAATCTCTAAAATTCCACTTTACTCTGCTTCCTAACATCCCTCCCTACTTCCCAAAATTTTCTCAAGAATTTATAAGCCCCTTATCCCCTTCATTTCGCTTTATTTCGAAAAATCCCTTGTTCCACACATCGGGATAGGTTTTACTCCAATGATGTTCCTGATTAATAAAAGATCAATTTCAGAAAACTGAGAGATTTTTTTGTCCAAAATAGGCCAAGGAAGAAAAACCTCCTTCACCTTTTACACAAGTGTCATGGTTTTAGAGAAATGTCAACAATACAGTCACCTCAGGAGAATTGATGCACCTCTGAAGTGACCTTGGGAAAATCAAGCTTTCTCCTAGCTTGGTTTGCCAAATGACTTGCTTGATGAGTAAAATAATAACTAGACACAAATATATTTCCAATGAGCTATCATGAGATCAATTTGTAGTTGAGGAAGACCTTCAAAAGTTGACTTCAACAGCACTCTACCTTGAGGCAGCCTCATTCTACTCATTTTGACCAGTCTTGGGAGATTTGATTTTTGAAATGCTAAATAAACTCCAAATTAAAAAATTCAAGTTGGGTTGGAAAGTAGACTCAATAAGCTTTCCATTGAGCTATCCTGTGCCCAATTTGGACACCAGGAAGGCCTCTAAAAGCCTCCTTCAAAAAGGCGCTATGCATTGGGTTGTGGCGCTACGCATTGGGTTGTTGCATGACGCACATGGCAGAAAGAAACTTCATTGCTATTTCTTCCAACTCATAAAATTTTCCTGGTTTCTCTTGGTCCAAGTAATTCCATGCAATCACTCCATTTCTCATGAACAAGTATTTGGTGTTGATTATGAGAATGATTAGGAAGATTTTAATACAAAAACTCAAAACCCTATTCTCTTGTTTTAAGATTGCTCCTAGGGTTTTAAAACTTGTTTTGTGCCAAACACTTCCATTCTCCACCTTGTTTTTTCCACCCCCTCACTGTTATATTATCATAGCAGCTCATCCCCTATCCCCTTACATTATTAAAGTCAATTATTTCTCTCCCATTCTCATTCTTATTTTTGTGTTAAACTCTTCCATTCCCCACCTTGTTTTTTCCATCTCCTCACTGTTCATTTGCTCACCACAGTCCCCTTTTCCTATTTCACCTTACATCCCTAAATTCAATTATCGCTATCCTATTCCCATTTGCCCCATACCATTTGTGAATTTCCCTCAAATCCCAAGTTTATCCTAAGAAATCAAGTGGCTGTCCCTTGTCCCTAAACTTATCAAATTAGAGTTTTCAAAAGGAAAATTTCACTTGATAAAAGTTCATTATTCCCATTATCCTATTCCTCCATATTCCCTCCCATATTACCTCATATTTGGAAATCCAAAGAAAAACACCAAAATTTTCATACAAGACAACATAAACCTTACATAGACTTGGCAAACATGGAGACAAATACCTCTTATGAAGGAAACACAGTGACTCTACAACCGAATTGCATGCACCAAGGTGACCAAAAGATGTTGGAGAAGGCCAAAAAGGAAAATAACATGCTCAGGCACATGAAGAATCATTATTTCACGAGAAATCATGTTTGTAAGGCGCGAATCAAGATCCTGAATGCAAAGTTAAAGAGGGAATTAAAGCATCGCAAAAGGCATGATAAACTCCAAATTTTGGTGGAAGTTTCTTTGGCTCTACATAGCACTTGATGGTGGAAATTCATCCCAAATTTCAAGAAATTTGGGAAACTTTTGTCAATTTTGAATTTTTTGGTCTTAACACAGATTCTTCCACCCGACGCGTAGCGCCACTTGGCGCGCGCTTATAATTGGCAGCTCCTCTTGAAGAAAACTTTGCATTTGTATATTTTTCATGAAAATTTATGCATTCCTCCCATTACCTAACGATTTTGAAAAGTTTTTGGTTTCCTAAAGTGTCAAAAACACCCTAAAAATGACCTTTCTGCCACTTTTTGGACACACAGGAAGCAGTGTTGGGAAAATTCATTTTTGGATGGGAAAATGGAAACCAAATTCAGAAATTCCACTGGGGTTAGAAATTAGACAAGTAGAGCTTTCCAAAAAGCTATCCTTCACTCAATTTGGACTCTGGGAAGGCCTCTAAAATCAGCCTCAAAGTGGCGCGACACATAGAGATTTCAGGCGTGGCACATTGGGAATTTTGGCTCCTTTTTCACTCAGCAGCTCAGATTTTCGCCTAGTTTTGGCCAGTTGGACTTTATTATCTCCAAATGTGAAACTCTTGATGTAACTTGATGTAATTTCATGACTTTTATGTAATTTTTGCACATTTTTACTCATCCAAGTAGATTCATTCACCAAAAAGTGAAATGTAACTGAATGAATCAGTTTCCTATCTTATAGAGGCAAGCTATTTCATTGCCTATTTTCCAGTTCTTAGTTTAGATCTTGTTGAAACAGCTCCTAAAATAGTGAGCTCAACCCCTAGAGGCATCGGAATGAGTTAGGCTTGTCTATATCTTGTATTTTCTCAGTCATTTTCAGAGGTTGGACACTTGGGATTGCTCTGCACCTCATTGTACATTTCATCTCTGCAATTTTGGCAAAGGAATAGACCAGGGTTTGCAGCACTCTTTGGGATCCATGTGGCTCTATGTTTTGATGGTGTGTTTCTCTATGTGATTTGTAAGTTTGCTGATGTTTTATGTGTACCATTTCCCTTCCTATTTTCTTCTTAAATTAAACAAATGAGTGATAAAGGTGGAATTCATTAGATTGCTTTGCTCTGCCTTGAGTTTTGTTTAATTTTCCATGTTTTCATCTGTTTGAAGAGGATTCTTGAAAGCATCTTGCCCTCTTCAGCTCCTCACCGGTTTGAACTATCCATTCATTCAATCCAAAGCATCAAAACAATTTCCTTACTTGCCCCTTTCAAAACTCTGCAAAAACTAGGTTTCATCCCCGAACCTAAAACTGCCTTTCCCTTTGATTCCAACAAAACCCTCAAAATAAAAATCAAACTCCTTTACTTATATACCTAGCCTAAAATCAGCTTTTATTTAAATTCATCTCAAGCCCTATTGGTTATCTTTGCTGAGATTGACCCGGAGAGAGCCCTCTCCTAATCTGGTAGGGCTAGCTACCAGACTGAGTGTGGTTTGATGTTACCCTGAACTCTGCCTTCCTTCAGCCTGAGGTAGATTTAGGTAATAACATAGTGGTGACTCCACTGGGGAATGACTATTTTGTTGTTTGCTTTATAAACTACAGATGGAGCCTGAAGTTAGCCAGGTAGCCTTCGAAATGCTCTTGCTTTGCATTAGTGAAATTAGATGAATGTCGCTTCAGTCAATCTCCGATCTAGTTTATGAACTGAACATCTGGTTTCCTTAGTAAGATCTAATCAAGTTCAGATGTGATTATTGATGGTGGAAAATGATCAGACACCGCAAGGCTAAAATCATTCACCTGGCGACTGTAAATTAGTTTTGAGATTAGATCCAAGGACTCCACTGGAGGATGAACCCGACCAGCAGAAACATGAAAGGAAAATATGGAAAGATCAGGTATTCAAGTTGGAATTTCATCTAAGAAATTTTGTTCTTTGTCACAAATTATTTCTTCTCTTTTCCCGAGAATGTCAAGAAGGCTTTGCAAAGTATATTGTATTTGAGAAAAGATCCTCGGCCTACATTTGATTCCTTCCCTTTGAAGATTGTGAATACCAAAGATTTTCATGCTTTTGAGCTTGATCAAGACCTTTCTTTCGAATCTTGTGATGATCATCTTCAAAATGATGAGCCTCAAGAGACCAAGACTGATTCTGCAGCATTTGTACATACCCCTATACCTTGTAAAATTCCAGATCGATACAAGCCTCTGAATTTACCTCCTATATCTCATGCTTTCCCTAAAAATCATGATCTATATCTACCAAGATTTGATGGTGAACGCGACAACATCACTGCTGAGAGACATGTTCTGAATTTTGAATCTTTTCTTGACCTTTTTGAAGTTGATGAAGAGGATGTCCATATTAGGCTTTTTTCTCTTTCTTTGTAAGGCAAAGTCAAGAGTTGGTTCAAAACCCTACCTGATGCGAGCATCTCAGTTTTCCAGCAGTTCATCAAAGTGTTCCTCGATAGGTGGGTGATCAGACAAAACCCTTTCTTGATTATAGAAGAGTGTAACCAGCTGAAAAGACTACCAGGGGAGACAGTACAATAGTTTTTTTCCAGATTTAACCAAGTTTATTATTCGATGCTAGTTGATATAAGGCCTCCTCCTGTATCTGCTCTGTTGCACTACCCGGGTGCCTTTGATCCGGAAATGGAGTTTCAGCTGAGAGAAAAGAATCTTGCAACACTTGAAGAGATGCATAATAGTGCAATAAATGTAGAGGCTCATTTTCTAATCCGAAGGGAAAAGTTGAAAGAAGAAGAGATGAAAAACATATATCCAGAGAAATCGACATCTCTAGAGGTAAAGTTTGACATGTTGGTAAGTGCAGTGGAAGAGATGATGTAGAAGATCACCACAAGGAATGAGTATAATGTTCAAGCCCATGGCTCGCTGACTGAAAAAGAACAAGTTGTTGATCCAAAAAAATTTGTTTCTTATCCCAGTTGTCATAGATCTGATAATGATTGTTTTGTAGATCATCTTGGAGAAGAGAGATCTGTTGATATGACATGTATGCTTGATGATGTGTTTTATACTGATGATTTCCCTCAGTTTGATCAATATGATGATGATTATTTTCTCCAAACAGAAGCTAATCTTGCAGACAAATCAGCAGCTAGTTTGTGGAAGGAGGAAGTTCACTTTCAGCAGCTTGAGTACAATCACCAACTGATGCATATCAGCTATGAGAGTGACGAGGAAAGTGCAGCAAATTTTGAAGTAAGTGAAGGATATTTGCCTTTTTTTTTTATTCGTTTCAGTTCATCAGAGACAACTTCCATGCAATCAAAAATCAACTGTTGACAAGTCTTGATCTGGACCATCTTGAGGGCAATAAAAACCTTGTTCAAGACTTCTTATATCTGGATTTGCAGCCCCTGAATGCCATTGATTGTCAAGTTGCAGATGAATACTTGGAAGATGACACATATGATCAAATGATACAATATGATTCTGTACCATTTTGTTTTGAATCATTTCAGTTTTTGAAGGGTAAATTGCATAGTAAATCTTCAAATTAGCAGCCCATAGGAAATCATGTAATCTCATCGGAACCAATAGAAAATGGGTTGTAGCAGTATTTTCAAGTTTTTCACGATCCAATAGCTGATGTGTGGGATGATGTCTGCAGTCAAAGTCCTTCTCCATTGACTATATGTAAGCTTGAAACGTGTGTTGATATAAACTTGATCCGGCAGCCGGTCTCTTTGTCATTTTTAGCAAGATTCTCGTCACAAAGCTCAGATCAAAGCTTAGATCAAAGTTTTCATTCATGGTATGAGGAGAAGAAAATTAATCCATTGGATGAGCTAAGTCCCACTGTGCATGAACTTCAAGATCCTTATGCAGTGTTTTTGGAGGCGGATAGAGAATCCATAGTATTCAACGGATCTGTTTACAAGTTTTTATGGGAGTTGCCTTTCAGTAGTTCTCTCTTGTTTTTCATAAGCGAGCACTTGTGGAGAATCCAAATAGCAGCTGTAATACTTACTTGGTTGCATTGGTTGTTTCATTTCACTTGATCAGGTGATCAATGGAACAACTAGAGTAGGTTGTATTGAATAAGCTTCATATTGAGCATATTTTCCAGTTCGTCGGTTGTATTTAAGTATCGAGTCAGTTTTTAGTTGAGTGAGAGTCAATTTGTGTCGTCAAGTCATCAGTTTTTAGTCATGCATTTCAGCTTGAGTTTTTGACTCCATTGCCCAATCGATGAAGGCACTGTCTGCTTTCCAAAGATCTGTAGTTCTTGGCACCTCCAAGGAGCTACCATCCCCATTGGAGCCAATTTTAGTGTCAGTATTTGCAGCCTTCCTCCACTGATCAAAAATGCTCTTACAAAGTGATTTTAAGATGTCAAGGTCAAATTTTGTCATTTCAGTGAGTTTTCAAGTAAAATTTGGTCACGAGGTATTAGGTCTAGGGTTTTCTTTTACTCCTGTCAAAGTTTTCCAAATTTCAGTCATTGTCACCATTCAGATGAGTGTACCATCATTCAGAGGGTTTTTATCATCATGTCAAGTTCCAATGGGTCATTTTACACCTTGTTCATGCTTCAGTTGTGCCTAGGTAAGGTTCATTTCCCTCTCCTAGGGTTTTGAAGGTAAATTCTCTTGGATGGTCAAATCATTAGCAAAACTTGTATCCTAATGTTCATACACATTCCCCTATCCTTAATGTACCTTATTAAACACTTCCCATCGCTGAGATCCCCCAAATTCCTCATTTTCGCACAAAACCTAGTTTCTTGCTACAACTTGGCAATTTTCTAGGCTAGGCCTGTGTTTTTCTCTTTTGGACCCTTCCCCTCCCTCAATCTCTGAAATTTCACTGTACCCTGCTTCCTAACATCCCTCCCTACTTCCCAAAATTTTCTCAAGAATTTAGAATCCCCTTATCCCCATCATTTCGCTTCATTTCGACAAATCCCTTGTTCCACACATCGGGATAGGTTTTACTCCAATGATGTTCCTGAGCAATAAAAGATAAATTTGGGAAAAATGAGAGAGGTTTTTGTCCAAAATTTGCAAAGGAAGAAAAAACTCCTTCACTTTTTACAATGGTGTCATTTTTTTAGAGAAATGTCAAAAATACAGTCGCCTTAGGAGAATTGATGCACCTCTGAAGTGACCATGGTAAAATCAATATTTCTCCCAGCTTGGTTGGCCAAATGACTTTCTTGATGAGTAAAATTATAAATAGACACAACTATATTTCCAATGTGCTATCATTATCTCAATTTTGAGTTGAGGAAGACCTTCAAAAGTTGACTGCAACAGCACTCTGCCTTGAGGCAGCCTCATTCTGCTCATTTTTACCAGTCTTGGGAGATTTGATTTTTTACAAAGTAAATAAACTCCAAATTGAAAAATTCTAGTTGGGTTGGAAATTAAACTCGATAAGCTTTCCAACGAGCTATCTTGTGCCCAATTTTGACACCAGGAAGGCCTCAAAAATCCTCCTTCAAAAAGGCGCTACGCATTGGTTTGTGACGATATGCATTGGGTTGCTGCGCGACGCACATGACAGAAAGCAACTTCATTGCTATTTCTTCCAACTCATCAAATTTTCCTGGTTTCTCTTACTCCAAGTAATTCCATGCAATCACTCCATTGCTCATGAACAAGTATTTGGTGTTGATTATGAGATTGATTATGAAGATTTGAATACAAAAACTCAAAACCCTATTCTCTTGTTTTAAGATTGTTCCTAGGGTTTTAAAACTTATTTTGTGCCAAAAAATTCCATTCTCGACCTTGCTTTTTCCACCCCCTCACTGTTATCTTATCATAGCAGCTCATCCCCTATCCCCTTACATTCTTAAAGTCAATCATTCTCTCCCATTCTCATTCTCATTTTTGTGTTAAAATCTTCCATTCCCCACCTTGTTTTTTCCATATCCTCACTGTTCATTTTCTCACCACAGTCCCCTTTTCCTATTTCACCTTACATCCCTAAAGTCAATTATCCCTATCCTATTCCCATTGTCCCCATACTATTTGTGAATTTTCCTCAAATCCCAAGTTTATCCCAAGAAATCAAGTGGTTGTCCCTTGTCCCTAAACTTATCAAATCAGAGTTTTCAAAAGGAAAATTTCACTTGATAAAAGTTCATTATTCCCATTAGCATATTCCTCCATATTCCCTCCCATATTACCTCATATTTGGCAATCCAAAGAAAAACACCAAAATTCTCATACAAGACAACATAGACCTTACATAGACTTGGCAAACATGGAGACAAATACCTCTTATGAAGGAAACACAGTGACTCTACAACCGAACTGCATGCACCAAGGTGACCAAAAGCTGTTGGAGAAGGAAAAAAAGGAAAATAACATGCTCAGGCACATGAAGAATCATTATTGGGTGAGAAATCATGTTTGCAAGGCGCGAATCAAGATCCTAAATGCAAAGTTAAAGAGGGAATTAAAGCATCGCAAAAGGCATGATAGACTCCAAATTTTGGCCAAAGCTTCTTTGGCTTCGCATAGTGCTCGATGGTGGACATTGAACCCAAATTTCAAGAAATTTGGGAAACTTTTCGTCAATTTTGAATTTTTTGGCCTTAACACAGATTTTCCGCCCCACGCGTAGCGCCACTTGGTGCGCGCTTATAATTGGAAGCTCCTCTTGAAGAAAATTTTGTATTTATGGATTTTTCATGAAAATTTATGCATGCCTCCCATTACCTAAGGATTTTGAAAAGTTTTGGGTTTCCTAAAGGGTCAAAAACACTCTAAAAATGACCTTTTCTGCCACTTTTTCGACACACAGGAAGCAGTGTTGGGAAAATTCATTTTTGGAGGGGAAAATGGAAACCAAATTCAGAAATTCCACTTGGGTTAGAAAACAGACAGGTAGAGCTTTCCAAAAAGCTATCCTGCACTCAATTTGGACTCCGAAAAGGCCCTCAAAATCAGCCTCAAAGTGGTGTGATGCATAGAGATTTCAGGCGCGGCGCATTGGGAATTTTGGCTCCTTTTTCACTCAGCAGCTCAGATTTTCGCCTAGTTTTGGCCAGTTTGACTTTATTATCTCCATATGTAAAAATATTGATGTAAATTGATGTAATTTCATGACTTTGATGTAATTTTGGCACATTTTTACTCATCCAAGTAGATTCATTCACCAAAAAGTGAAATGTAACTGAATGAATCAGTTTCCTATCTTATAGAGGCAAGTTGTTTCATTGCCTATTTTCCAGTTCTTAGTTTAGATATTGTTGAAATAGCTCCTAGAATGGTGAGCTCAACCCCTAGATGAATGGGAATGAGTTAGGCTTGTCTATATCTTGTATTTTCTCAGTCATTTTTAGAGGTTGGACACTTGGGATCACTGGGCACTTCGTTGTACATTTGATCTTTGCAATTTTGACAAAGGAAATAGACCAGGGTTTGCAGCACTCTTTAGGATCCATGTGGCTCTATGTTTTTATGGTGTGTTTCTCTCTGTGATTTTAAGTTCACTGATGTTTTATGTGTATCATTTCCCTTCTCTTTTCTTCTTAAATTAAACAAGTGAGTTATAAAGGTGGAATTCATTAGATTGCTTTGCTATGCCTTGAGTTTTGTTTAATTTCCATGTTTTCATCTGTTTGAAGAGGATTATTGAAGCTTCTTTCCCTCTTTAGCTCCTCACCGGTCTGAGCTATCCATCCATTCAATCCAAAGCATCAAAACAATTGCCTTCCTTGCCCCATTCAAAACTCTGCAAAAACTAGGCCTCATCCCCGGACCCAAAACTGCCTTTCCCTTTGATTCCAAAAAAACCCCCAAAATCAAGATCAAACTCTTTTACTTATATAACTAGCCTAAAATCAGCCGTTATTTCAAGTCATCTCAAGCCTTATTGATTATCTTTGTTGAGATTGACCCGGAGAGAGCCCTCTCTTGATTTGGTAGGGCTAGCTACCATATTAAGCATGGTTTGATGTTAACCTAGACTCTGCCTTCCTTCAGCCTGAGGTAGATTTAGGCAATAAAATAGTGGCGACCATACTGGGGAAGAAAATTTTGTTTTTTGCTTTATAAACTACAGACGGAGCCTGAAGTTAGCCAGGTAGCCTTCGAAATTCTCTTGCTTTGCATTAGAGAAAGTAGATGAATGCTGCTTCAGTCAATCTCCAGTCTAGTTTATGAATTGAACATATGGTTTCCTCAGTAAGATCTAATCAAGTTTAGATCTGATTGTTGATGGTGGGCAACGATCAGACACCACAAGGCTGAAATCATTCACCTGGCGACTCTAAATCAGTTTCGAGATCAGATCCAAGGATCCACTGGAGGATGAACCTAACCAGCAGAAACATGAAAGGACAATATGGAAAGATCAGGTATTCAAGTTGGAATTTCATCCAAGACAGTTTGTTATTTGTTTTAAGTTATTTCTTCTCTTTTCTCGAGAATTTCAAGAAGGATTTGCAAAGAATATTGTATTTGAGAAAAGATCCTCTCCTTGCATTTGATTCCTTCCCTTTGAAGATTGTAAATACCAAATATTTGCATGCTTTTGAGCTTGATCAAGACCTTTCTTCCGAATCTTGTGATGACCATCTTCAAACTAATGAACCTCAAGAGACCAAGACTGATTCTGCAGCATTTGTACATACCCCTATACCTTGTAAAATTCCAGATCGATACAAGCCTCTGATTTTACCTCCTATATCCCATGCTTTCCCTAAAAATCATGATCTATATCTACCAAGATTTGATGGTGAACGCGACAACATCACTGCTGAGAGACATGTTCTGAATTTTGAATCTTTTCTTGACCTTTTTGAAGTTGATGAAGAGGATGTCAGTATTAGGATTTTTTCTCTTTCTTTGCAAGGCAAAGTCAAGAGTTGGTTCAAAACCCTGCCTGATGCGAGCATCTCAGATTTCCAGCAGTTCGTCAAAGTTTTCCTCGACAGGTGGGTGATCAGACAGAACCCTTTCTTGATTGTAGAAGAGTATAACCAGCTGAAAAGACTGCCAGGGGAGACAGTACAACAGTTTTCTTCCAGATTTAACCAAGTTTATTATTCGATGCCAGTAGATATAAGGCCTCCTCTTGGATTCTCTTTTGCACTACCCGGGTGCCTTTGATCCGGAAATGGAGTTTCAGCTGAGAGAAAGGAATCTTGCAACACTTGAAGAGATGTAGAATAGTGCGGTAGATGTAGAGGCTCATTTTCTGATCCAAAGGGAAAAGTTGAAAGAAGAAGAGATGAAAAACATAGTTCCAGAGAAATCAACATCTCTAGAGGTAAAGCTTGACATGTTGGTAAGTGCAGTGGAAGAGATGATGCAAAATATCACCACAAGGAATGAGTATAATGTTCAAGCCCATGGCTCGCTGATTGAAGAAGAACAAGTTGCTGATCCAAAACATTTTGTTTCTTATCCCAGTTGTCATAGATCTGATAATGATTGTTTTGTAGATCATCTTGGAGAAGAGAGATCTGTTGATATGACATGTATGCTTGATGATGTGTTTTATACTAATGATTTGCCTCAGTTTGATCGGTATGATGATGATTATGTTCTCCAAACAGAAGCTAATCTTGCAGACAAATCAACAGCTAGTTTGTGGAAGGAGGAAGTTCACTTTCAGCAGCTCGAGTACAGTGATCAACCGATGCATATCAGCTATGACAATGATGAGGAAAGTGCAACAAATTTTGAAGTAAGTGAAGGATCTTTTCCTTTTTGTTTTGATTTGTTTCAGTTCATCAGAGACAACTTCCATGCAATCAGAAATCAACTGTCGACAAGTCTTGATCTGGACCATCTTGAGGGCAATGAAAACCTTGTTCAAGACTTCTCATATCCAGATTTGCAGCCCCCGAATGCCATTGATTTTCAAGTTGCAGATGAAGACATGGAAGCTGGCACATATGATCAAATGATACAAGATGATTCCGTACCATTTTGTTTTGAATCATTTCAGTTTTTGAAGGGTAAATTGCATAGTAAATCTTCAAATGAGCAGCTTGTAGAAAATCATGTAATCTCATCAAAACCAATAGAAAATGGGTTGCAGTAGTCTTTTCAAGTTTTTCACGATCCAATAGCTGATGTGTTGGATGATGTCTGCATTCAAAGTCTTTCTCCATTGACTATATGTAAGCTTGAAACGTGTGTTGATATAAACATGATCCGATAGCCGGTCTCTTTGTCATTTTCAGCAGGAGTCTTGTCACAAAGCTCAAAACAAAGTTTGCATTCATGGTATGAGGAGAAGAAAAGTAATCCATTGGATGAGCTAAGTCCCAGTGTGCATGAACTTCAAGATCCTTATGCAGTGTTTTTGGAGGCGGATAGAGAATCCATAGTATTCAACGGATCTGTTCACAAGTTTTCATGGGAGTTGCCTTTCAGTAGTTCTCTCTTGTTGTTCATAAGCGAGCACTTGCGGAGAATCCAAACAGCAGCCAGGATGCTTACATGGTTGCATTGGTTGTTTCATTTCACTTGATCAGGTGATGAATGGAACAACTAGAGTAGGTTGTATTGAATAAGCTTCATATTGAGCATTTTTTCCAGTTTGTCAGTTGTGTTTAAGTATCGAGTCAGTTTTTAGTTGAGTGAGAGTCAATTAGGGTCGTCAAGTCATCAGTTTTTAGTCATGCATTTCAGCTTGAGTTTTTTGACTCCATTGCCCAATGGATGAAGGCACTGTCTGCTTTCCAAATATCTGTAGTTCTTGGCACCTCCAAGGAGCTACCATCCCCATTGGAGCCAATGTTAGTGTCAGTCTTTGCAGCCTTCCTCTAGTGATCAAACATGCTCTTAAAAAGTGATTTTAAGGTGTCAAGGTCAAATTTTGTCATTTCAGTGAGTCTTCAAGTAAAATTTGGTCACTAGGTATTAGGTCTAGGGTTTGCTTTTACT
Source organism: Pinus albicaulis (assembly GCA_034641835.2). Lineage (NCBI taxonomy): Eukaryota > Viridiplantae > Streptophyta > Pinopsida > Pinales > Pinaceae > Pinus > Pinus albicaulis. The sequence continues at coordinate 868,991,816 of CM076573.1, read as the reverse complement.
CCTGTCAAAGTTGTCCAAATGTCGGTCCATGTCACCATTCAGCTGAGTGTACCATCATTCAAAGGGTTTTCATCATCATGTCAAGTTCCATTGGGTCATTTTATAGCTTGTTCATGCTTCAGTTGTGCCTAGGTAAGGTCCATTTCCCTCTCCTAGGGTTTTGGAGGTAATTTCTCTTGGATGGTCAAATCATTAGAAAAAATTGTATCCTAATGTTCATACACCTTCCCCTATCCTTAATGTACATTATTAAACACTTCCCATCACTGAGATCCCCCAAATTCCTCATTTTCGCACAAACCCTAGTTTCTTGCTACAACTTGGTAATTTTCTAGGCTAGGCCTGTGTTTTTCCCTTTTGGACCCCTTCCCCTCACTCAATCTCTGAAATTCCACTTTCCCCTGCTTTCTAACATCCCTCCCTACTTCCAAAAATTTTCTCAAGAACTTAGAAGCCCTTTATCCCCTTCATTTTGCTTCATTTCAACAAATCCCTTGTTCCACACATCAGGATAGGTTTTACTCCAATGATGTTCCTGAGAAATAAAAGATGAATTTGGGAAAACTGAGAGAGGTTTTTGTCTAGAATATGACAAGGAATAAAAAATCCTTCACTTTTTACACAAGTGTCATGGTTTTAGAGAAATGTAAAAAATACAGTCGCCTTAGGAGAATTGATGCACCTCTGAAATGACCTTGGTAAAATCAATATTTCTCCCAGCTTGGTTGGCCAAATGACTTTCTTGATGCATCAAATTATAACTAGACACAAATATATTTCCAATACGCTATCATGATCTCAATTTGGAGTTGAGGAAGACCTTCAAAAGTAGACTGCAACAACACTCTTCCTTGAGGCAGCCTCATTATGCTCATTTTGACCAGTCTTGGGAGATTTGATTTTTGACAGGGTAAATAAACTCCAAATTGAAAAATTCTAGTTGGGTTGGAAATTAGACTCAATAAAATTTCCAACGAGCTATCCTGTGGCCAATTTGGACACCAGGAAGGCCTCTAAAATCCTACTTCAAAAAGGTTCTACGCATTGCGTTGTGGCGCTACGCATTGGGTTGTTGCGTGACGCACATGGCAGAAAGCAACTTCATTGCTATTTCTTCCAACTAATCAAATTTTCCCAGTTTCTCTTAGTCCAAGTAATTCCATGCAATCACTCCATTGCTCATGAACAAGTATTTGGTGTTGATTATGAGATTGATTATGAAGATTTTAATACAAAAACTCAAAACCCTATTCTTTTGTTTTAAGATTGCTCCTAGGGTTTTAAAACTTGTTTTGTGCCAAACACTTCCATTCTCCACCTTGTTTTTTCCACCCCCTCACTGTTATCTTATCATAGCAGCTCATCCCCTATCCCCTTATATTCTTAAATTCAATCATTTCTCTCCCATTCTCATTCTCATTTTTGTGTTAAACTCTTCCATTCCCCACCTTGTTTTTTCCATCTCCTCACTGTTCATTTGCTCACCACAGTCCCCTTTTCCTATTTCACTTTACATCCCTAATTTCAATTATCCCTATCCTATTCCCATTGTCCCCATACCATTTGTGAATTTCCCTCAAATCCCAAGTTTATCCCAAGAAATCAAGTGGCTGTCCCTTATCCCTAAACTTATCAAATCAGAGTTTTCAAAAGGCAAATTTCACTTGATAAAAGCTCATTATTCCCATTATCCTATTTCTCCATATTCCCTCCCATATTACCTCATATTTGGCAATCCAAAAACAAACACCAAAATTCTCATACAAGACAACATAGACCTTACATAGACTTGACAAACATGGAGACAGATACCTCTTATGAAGGAAACACAGTGACTCTACAACCGAATTGCATGCCCCAAGGTGACCAAAAGCTGTTGGAGAAGGCCAACAAGGAAAATAACATGCTCAGGCACATGAAGAATTATTATTGGGCGAGAAATCATGTTTGCAAGGCGTGAATCAAGATCCTGAATGCAAAGTTAAAGAGGGAATTAAAGCGTCGCAAAAGGCATGATAGAATCCAAATTTTGGCCAAATCTTATTTGGTTCAGCATAGCGCTTGATGGTGGACATTCAGCCAAAATTTCAAGAAATTTGGGAAAATTTTTGTCAATTTTGAATTTTTTGGCCTTAACACAGATTTTTCCGCCCGACGCGTAGCGCCACTTGGCGCACGCTTATAATTGGTAGCTCCTCTTGAAGAAAAATTTTCATTTCTGGATTTTTCGAGAAAATATATGCATGCCTTCCATTACCTAAGGATTTTGAAAATTTTTGGGTTGCCTAAAGGGTAAAAAACACCCTAAAAATGACCTTTCTGCTACTTTTTGGACACACAGGAAGCAGTGTTGGGGAAATTCATTTTTGGAGGGGCAAATGGAAACCAAATTCAGAAATTCCACTTGGGTTAGAAATTAGACAGGAAGATATTTACAAAAATATATCCTGCACTCAATTTTGACTCCAAGAAGGCCCTCAAAATCAGCCTTGAAAGTGGCGCGATGCACAGAGATTTCAAGTGCAGCGCATTGGGAATTTTGGCTCCTTTTTCACTCAGCAGCTCAGATTTTCACCTAGTTTTGGCCATTTTGACTTTATTATCTCCAAATGTGAAAGTCTTGATGTAACTTGATGTAATTTTGGCACATTTTTACTCATCCAAGTAGATTCATTCACGAAAAAGTGAAATGTAACTCAATGAATCAGTTTCCTATCTTATAGAGGCTAGCTGTTTCATTGCCTATTTTCCAGTTCTTAGTTTTGATCTTGTTGAAACAGCTCCTAAAATAGTGAGCTCGACCCCTAGAGGCATGGGAATGAGCCAGGCTTGTCTATATCTTGTATTTTCTCAGTCATTTTTAGAGGTTGGACACTTGGGATTGCTCGGCACTTCATTGTACATTTCATCTGTGAAATTTTGGCAAAGGAATAGACCAGGGTTTGCAGCACTCTTTGGGATCCATGTGACTCTATGTTTTGATGGTGTGTTTCTCTATGTGATTTGTAAGTTTACTGATGTTTTATGTGTACCATTTCCCTTCCTATTTTCTTCTTAAATTAAACAAATGAGTGATAAAGGTGGAATTCATTAGATTGCTTTGCTCTGCCTTGATTTTTGTTTAATTTTCCATGTTTTCATCTGTTTGAAGAGGATTCTTGAAAGCATCTTTCCCTCTTCAGCTCTTCACTGGTCTAAACTATCCATTCATTCAATCCAAAGCATCAAAACAATTGCCTTCCATGCCCCATTCAGAACTCTGCAAAAACTAGGTTTCATCCCCGAACCCAAAACTACCTTTCCCTTTGATTCCAAAAAAACCCCCAAAATCAAAATCAAACTCCTTTACTTATATACCTAGCCTAAAATCAGCTTTTATTTCAAGTCATACCAAGCCCTATTGATTATCTTTGCTGAGATTGACCCGGAGAGAGCCCTCTCCTGATCTGGTAGGGCTAGCTACCAGATTGAGCGTGGTTTGATGTTACCCTGAACTCTGCCTTCCTTCAGCCTGTGGTAGATTTAGGCAATAACAGGAAGGATTGTTGGTAGATTCATAAAATGTACAAGAAATTTTAAATTTTCCAATACCCACCGATGTACTACCAATACGATCATATATGGGTATTGTCAGACATTACCACAGATTTGTAGAATTATTTTCTGCATTGGCTTACCCCATCACATCTTTGCAGAAAAAGGGGGTGAAATTTGAGTGGATAGCCAAGTGCCAAGAGAGTTTTGAGTAGCTGAAACAAAATTTAACTACTGCCCCTATCCTAAAAATTGTTAATCCAACTAAATAATTTTTTTTGTGTACTGATGCTTGTATAGAAGGTCTAGGAGGATTATTGCTACAAGATAATGCAATAATAACCTACGAGTCCCAAAAATTAAAGAATCATGAGTAGAATTATGCAGTGTATGACTTGTAATTGGTTGTTATCATACATGCACTAAAAATGTGGCGACACTATCTATTGGCTAAGAAATTTGTTTTGATGATTGATCATATTAGCCTGAAGTATTTCTTTAATCAATCAGATTTAAATGCAAGGGAAGAAAGATGGTTAGCTTTCCTTAGTGATTTTGATATGGAAATAAAACACATAAAAGGAAAGGAAAATTGAATTGTTGATGCCTTAATTAGACATTTTCATAATTTTTTTTCATATACAGGGATTAGTGTAAAATTTGATGTGGGAGAACAAATTCAAGAAGTGTTATCACAAGATTCTCAATATTTGGAATTGCAGGAAAAATTACAGTAAACTAAAATTTTAGGATACACCATGAATTTGAAAGGATTGATCAGTTACAAGCAAAGGTTATATATTCAAAATGTATCTACCTTGAAACATGAAATCGTAGATGAATACCATAAGAGACCTTATTCAGGTCATCCAGGTTATCAAAAGAGGGTGACAACCTTGTGGAAAAATATGTTTTGGCCAGGAATGAATAAGGAAATAGTTGAGTACTTGGCAAGATGTTTGGAGTGCCAACAAGTTAAAGTGGAGCATCAACATCCTGCCAGTTTATTGAACCCTCTTCCTATTCTAGAATGGAAGTGGGAAGTGGTATCCCTAGATTTTATTACTAGAATACAACGTACCAAATACCAGCATGACGCAATTATGGTGGTGGTGTACACATTAACCAAGGCAACACATTTTCTTCTTGTACAGTCCACTTTTGGGACAACAAAAGTAGCCAATGTTTTCATGAAATAAATCTTTAAACTCCATGGAATACCAAAGATGATTATCTCTGATATAGATGAAAATTTTACCTCTGCATTTTGGAAAACACTATTTGGAGGAATGGGGACAAAGCTGAACTTTAGTACAACTTACCATCCTCGAATATATGGGCAGAAAGAAAGGAAAAATCAAATATTGGAGGACATTCTTTGCATGTATGTGATGGACAGACCCACCAATTGGAAAGATTTTCTACATTTGGTAGAATTTTATTACAATAACAGTTACCAGACCTCCATTAAAATGAGTCAATCTGAAGCTTTGTATGGCTAAAAATGCCACACTTCACTTAGCTGGAGTCAACCAGAGGAAAAACTAGTACTTGGACCTAACGCACTACATGAGCTAGAGTGGACAGTAAAACAAATCCAACAAAACATCAAATCATCTCAAGACCACCAGAAGAGTTATGCGGATAAGAAAATAATTCACAGACAATTCAAAATTGGAGATCATGTGTACTTGAGAATTAAACCTTGCAAAAGTACTTTGCATACCGACAACACTGCTAAGTTAGCACCTCGATACTGCGGACCCTTTGAGGCTTTGGAAAGAGTGGGCCTAGTAGCTTACAAATTGGCTCTACTTAGTCATATTAACGTTCATAAATTTTTTCATTTATCATTGTTGAAGAAATATGTACATTACCCTTCTCACGTGGTTGACTGGACTTTGATACAAGTGGAAATAGAAGGAGATATCTTCCAGAAGCACTTCATATATTAGAATGGGAAGAAACTGTGCTCTAGAATAGAATGGTAGCTCGAGTGAAAGTGCAGTGGAAGCACTTTCCACCTGAGGAAGCTACCCGGGAGAGGGAAGAAAGTATGAAGGAAGCGTATCGAACGTTGTTCAATAAATAAGCAGAGAAATATGCAACACCGAGGACAATGTTTTTGTTTTAGGGGGGTACTATGTAATACCCCTATTTACAAATTTTATATTGTGTGAATAAACCTAAGGTTCAGATGGACCTAGAAATTAATTATGTATGAACATATTTATCTTTGAATTAATTAATAAATGTTGAATTAGATATTAATGCGTAAAGACATAGTAATGGAGACTAGAAATTCTTATCCATGAAGTTGGGCTAGAATCCCATACTTTCCCAAAACTCTCCATAAATCCTTGGAGAAAAATTAAATAAATAAATTTATTAGATGGGAGAAAAATATCTAATAAAATCCTCAGTAAAGTGGAAATTTACCGAGAAGAGGTAAGAATAAAACCATGTCAAGGAAAAGCAAGTTTTAAAAGAAGCTTTTGTGGAAAAAAAAAAGAGAAAATCCTAGGCTATGGGAAAAAAAATCCCATAATAATGGGACACCATTATGGAAAAAGGATGAGTGAAATAAGGCTGGAAAGCGCCATCACTACTATGACAATGGGTGGTCTACACTAGGGAACATAGGTCTCTTCTCACGAGAGAGCCAAGGAGAAACTCGTGGTTGGGAGGATAATTAGTCGTTACACATTGGTATGTGATTACTTTGATTTTCTAAATATGTGCCTACTATGAATTTCGAATTAAATTCAACTGTTATGGATTTGGGAATGAGTCTAAATTTATAGACCTATGTTTGGTAGGAATAAGAAATATGATGGAAACATATCTGTTACGTTTTATTAGTAACTGTTAACTTAGATTTGGTTTTACAATGTTAAGTAAATAATTATCCGTGTATTGTACAATGTCCATCTTGTTATGTGTATTTGACAGAGTTTCATCTGTAATTAAATATAGTTAAAGTCTCCATTTTTGTTACACAAAGTCAGGAATTGATAGAAGATAAACAATATGAATTTATAAACCCAGGGAGGGGTTCTATTCTAATGACTATTATGAAGTATAATTGTATAACATACTTAGTAAAAAATTACTATCAATAATTAATAAAGTGTACTAAGGTCTGTAGGAGTTTAAGGGAGAAATTTATATATTCTAATATGCTTATATGTACAGGTAAAAGATAGCTTTTACATCATGCCGAAAACTAGAAAAGAAATTGATATAAATCACATATGGCAATGTCAAACTGAAGTAAATTGCATTATGTAGAAATTATATGTTAAAGTATCATGTAATATAGCTTAAAATAAGTATCTAAAAATCAGACATACATATATATTTATAAATTAGCATAAAAAATTAGCTAAGATAGTATACAAAATAGAAAATATTGTAGTCCAAAGTTATGTACACAACCATCAAAGTACTAGTCATCTTGAAGAGAATCAAGGACATTTCTATTACATGAATCTACAACTTTAGAAGTTTACATGGAACAAGAAAATAACTTTGTTCAGATAAATAGGGTCAAAGCCCCAATATGGCCTTAACACCTAAACACAAATATGATGAACTAAGGGATTGCCACATAATCTTCAATGGTACAAAAACCGACCTATGAAGGAAAGAATTTATCTGTTAGGTGAAATTGAATGATGATAAATGCGACTCGTATATCAAGTAGAGAACTTGAAGGCAAACCTAGAACAAAAAGGGAAATACAGAATTAGAGTCAAATTGACAACATAATTAAATAAAATAAGAAAACCAGTTATATGGTGAAGAGTACATGTTGCAAGAGTATGTCACCTAAGTATATTCTTCATAACTTTGTTCTTCCCTTGTACTTATACTGAGGGAATGATGTAAGTAAAGGTGACTGTAATCATGAAAAAAAATGCTAACTAAGATGTCAATATAAACTCAAAGACTAACCTGAATGAGGAAGCATATAGGCATGTTGGAATGTTGGACCATCCTCAAGGAAAGGGAGTAACCTGGTTAGTGGTTACCCATGTTAAACTCATAAAATAAAATTTTAATCTAAGTACAAAACATAGAAATAAACATGCAATTGATTTATGACTTATACAATGGAGAGAGCACTCATATATAAAAACAAACAAGAGGGATATTATGTCAAACCTCTGCCCAAAAAGAAAAATGCATTAGCAGCCTACGTAATCCCTTGGTAGGTACACATTTCTTCTAAACAATAAAATGAATGAGAAGTACACACAGAAGAAATAACGCAGAAGTCTTAGTCCATTCACCAATGTGAAAGAAGTAACAGAGTATTGAAAGTGAATGAGTATGAACCAATTGTATGACCAAAATGAAACTAAACCAATCATACCAACATAAGTAATATTTAGACCTAAGAATATTAACATGAATTAAATAGCTTGATTCATGATATACATGGGTAGAAGAGTTTCATGTAAATATGTATAGTATGTAAAGATTTAACATAGTAAAACAAAACATTTGGTTCTAGCCAGATAATTATCTATAGTGGTTGAAATAATAGCATGTGGAGTAAGCATAATCCACTGAGGTAAGAATCTAAAACCAAGTATAGTTCACAATAAGACTAGTGGTACCATAACTACGTTGGCTTGAACATTTACGCATAACCAAACATTAAAGAAAATAAATCTAATAAATTTAAACATTGTAACAAAATCAGCCACAAAAACATCATGGAGATGAGGTCGTGATAATGCGTACTTCCCATTGGATACCATACACATGGTATAACTAAAATGATAAATTAAATAACAATGAAATCTACAACAAAAAGGAAGTAAGCAGGAATTTTGGAAAAATAGTGCTAACCCAAAATTTTAAACCAGAATGCTACACTATAGGAGACAAATTTCACTTAAATAAGTTAACATTATGGAATACATACAGTATCCATAACCACTCTGGAGATACGAAGATACCAAATCTTAATGGACGTAGAGACAACATCTAGAGAAAGAAATAGTAACTGATAAGTTACGCAGAACATAAATTATTACAGTCATATAGACAAAATAGTCATAAAGAAGAAATAACCTAAGCCTATGTAGGGGTTAAAATAGTCCAAAATTAATGTTATAAACCAAAAAAATGATACAATGACTGATAATTTACGCTGAGGACACAAAAAACCAAAAATCGAAATGGGCTTTGCAATGTAGCCATATAATTTTTATCCATCACTAAATTAATACCTGAAAACCCCAAATCCAGAGTTTGGAAAATGAAGGTATGCACAATACCCATAATTTATCCATACAAAGGTGTATGAAGAGGGAAAACATGATTCAAGACTAATACTCATAATATGTCGATATTTTCATTTTAAATACAAACATATTGGTTGTTCTGAGAAACACAGAGTCACAAACAGAATAACCCAAAACTAAAACATGGAGAATTCAATTTGTAAAAGGGTTTGATTGGAGAGGCTTACCTATGTGCACGTTGGATAGCATCTAAGCTTGATGTGGTAGCTGCGGTGTGGTTAGGGGTAAGCATCCTAGCTCTTTGTACAGTAGGAAAAATACCCTCTCTACCAATAAAACCACACAACCATAAGAAAGGAGCTCTCAACGAAAAATGTACACAATAAATGAAAACCAAAGGTTGGGGATAAAGAAATACCTGAAGGAGCATGGAGGGAAGGATTGAGCCCCTGTCAAATTGCTCCCACAATCTTCCATTTTCTCTACAAACCAACAGAAGTAAGTTAGGATAAAAACCCTCAGTAAACTAAAGGAAAAACATGAATTTAATTAGTGAAATCCCTAAAATTGCTTACCTCTTGAAGCTTGGGAAAATAATGCTCTGTTGATGGCAACAACGTCCCAATATTTATAAAAATAGAGGATAAATTTCGCACAGTAGCGTGGAGGAGACTACCCTACTAGTAAAAAATGAATGATACACTCCAGCCACAGTAATGGCAAAGGATTCCAATAGAAATTAACTGGGATAAAGCGTTGCAGGTTTGCCATGGTAGAGAATCCTAGAGCTCAGGGCAAACGCAACAAAATGTTGAAATGAAAAAATGAAATTTTAATGGGGTAGTTTGAAAACCCTTAGGGTTCTCCAAACAATCTGAACCATCGATCTCCTCGAAATATCACAGACGTACAAGTGGCACCTCAAAGGAGGCAAGAGGTCCATATGAAGCCGACGTGAAGTGGCCACTTGGATGTCTAGGAGTGGGTGTGATTAATATGTGGGGTATGTTGAATTAAAATGGAATTTAAAACCATAAACATCTTCGTACTTACCTTAGATTTAATACATTCCTCCAAAGTATTGTAATATGATTAAGGTAAGGACCATACATTATATGTATTTCAAAAGGCTATATACATATCAGTTATTATATGGGGAATATGTTAAGAATGATTGTAATTATATGTTAGTATAGGTAGGGTATAGCTATATGGTAGTTAAATGGGGATTAGAAAGTGTTAGGTCTATATTAAGGGTTAAGGAATAATGAGATTATATGTGCAATAATAAAAGGAGGCATTTAAAGCCCTAATGGGGATTATAGTAGGGATACAACTTGGTTAATGAAATAGAATGGAAATAATATTACATGACGTAAAGGGGGACCTTATGAAATATAGTTAAGGAGTAATTTGAAAACTATTATGAGTATGATCATTTAATTTACGTTAATAGCAGAGATGTTAGTAATACAATATGTTGAGAGGACCAGAAATGATTAAGTGAATAATATTATAAAAAAAATAAAAAATTTGGGAGTTGTTACAATCATAATCAACTTGGAAAACTCACCTCCAAGAACTTTCTCAACTTGTTAGCCAAATGGGGAGTGGTAATCCCAATAAACCCAACTTGTCGGTATGATGCCAAATTAGGTATTCCCTACATAAACCAAGATAGGGGAGAAACATTTTCGACCCTATGGGTAATAGATGGGGGTGATACCCTATTTTCTATATATCCTTCAACCCCAAGATCCCTCCATCTCAATTCCTCACCTTGGGAGCTCAGAAAAGGGGGAATATTTGGTTCAGTGTTCTCAATTAGTAATTTCCCTTATCAGAGGAGGTCACATCCATCAATATAAGCTGCTCTCTAAAGACCAAGAACTTTCCTTTCAATAAAGCCTTGGTGAGAATATCGACAATATGTTCATTTTTCGATATATGATGGAGTCTAATGACTCTTCTCTACACCATTTCTCGAATGTAATGATATCAAATATACATGTGCTTGTACTTGTCATGAAATATAGGATTATCCAACGGAAGGATCCCACTCTTCTTATCGCAATATATCATTGTAGTATCTAGGACCTGCTCCCATAGCTCTCCAAAGAGCTTCCTCAACCAAACTTCTTCTCAGCCATCCATGCTAACGAAAATTTCATTTTCTTGGTGGTACTTAGTGCTACAGACTTCTACTTCATTCTGATCCAAGATATTATGGCAAATCCAAGGCTAAAACAACATCTAGATGTAATCTTCCCGTCGGCAATGTTTGTTACCCAATCAACACTAGTATATCCATGAAGTCAAAAATCTTCCTTTAAATATGTTAGATCAAGGGGATCATTCCATGTAAGTATCTCAAAATGTGTTTGGAAGAAATCGAATGTGCATGGAGACACTCGGTCATGAATTGAATCAATGTGTTCACTACATAGCATATGTTTGGATGGGTGTTCAGTAAGAACAATACAACCCGAATCAGTTTTTTATACTTGGATGGATTTGTCAAATTGGGTCTTGCAACTCCACATAAATTCTTCAAATTTATTTCCATCGGTGTGGGAAAGGACTTGAATTATGTCATTTAAAATGTCTCCAAATACTTCACAACATATTTTCCTAGTGAAAGGAAAATATCACTGAGCCTTTACGACACCTCAAAGCCTAGAAAGTAGTGCATGAGTCTAAGGTAATTCATCTTGAATTCAAATGATAAATCCCTCTTACACTCAATCATCATGGGCTCACTACCTATCAAGAACAACATATGAAACAAAAATTAGTGACATATCTTGGACTACATTGAAGTAGAGGTTGGGATCAACGTTTCTTCTTATGAATCTCGACTTCACCAAATAATTTCTTTTGAGAGCATAACATGCTATGGGGGCTTGCTTCAAACCATATTATGAATTCTTCAACTTGAAAACAGGTGTCTTTCGATCCTCTACTTAAAATCCTTATGATTTCTCAACAAACACTTCTTCCTGCAACATGTCATGAAGGAATGTTGTCTCGGTGTCCATTTGATAAAGGTTCCTTCCTTTACTTGTGGACAGAGAAACTATCAAATGAATGGTTGTATATCGAGCCATAGGTGCAAATATATCATCATAATATTCTCCCTCTTTTTGGGATAATCCCCAGGCTAGAAACCTTTCCTTGTATTTATCAATGCTTCTATCGACTCCATGTTTGATCTTGAATAGACATTTTTAAGTCACCATATATTTCCTTTTAAGTCTCGGTACAGCATCCCGTATGTAATTTTTCAAATTAATTCATATTATTTTTCCAAGGGATCCTTCCAAGCCTTTTCTTTCGAATATTATTCAATGGTGGGAGGTTTGACTTGAATTATAGTGCCCATAATTGCAACATAACCCCGATACATGTATTTCTTCTTGCATTCTCAAAATGATATTCGAATGAGAGTGTGTCTCTCATCATCCTATGGTGTGTCATGAAGCCAAAGTGGCCTCTTCCTCATAGAAGGATCACATGGAGGAATATCTAAGGGGTCCATGGGTTCCATGGGATCATCAAAAATGTTTCTCTGGGATTCAGGCATGGAAGGACCATCAAAATTATCCATATCATCATTCTTCCTCTTAGGAGGAGGAGGTGGAGGAAGGTCCGTTTCTTTCCCAAGGGAAAACTATTCATTGAATGTTACATACCTACTAATTTCAACCTTCCTTTGACTAGGAATATATATTCTAAATGCTCTAGAAATTTCACAATATCCAACAAGCGCACCTTTTCTTTCTATGTCTTCCAAATTATTTCTTTTGTCCTTTGACAGGTGGAAATATATGGGGAAACCAAATATAGAGAGATGGAAAACATCGAGCTTGATACCTGTGAAAAATTCTTTGGGTTTCTTGTTGTCGAATTCTTAATGAGGGACCCTATTTTGAACATATATGACAACATTCATTGCTTCTCCCCAAAGGAAAATTCAACAACGTTTGATCATGGAATGACTTCAACAATAGACATATTATTTATTTCAACTAATCCTTTTTTTTCAATATTATAGGGCACACTTATTTATTTCTTCATATCTTCCTTCTTCAAAAATCGTTGAACTCATTCAAAATGTACCCTCCACCATTGTCAGACTTGGATATCTTAATTCAATTCCATGTTTGATTTTCAACTAAAGCTTTGAACTCCTTGAACATTTCAAATGCTTCAACCTTGTGCTTCAAATAATATATCCATGTCTTATTTGAGAAGTCATCACTGAAGGTGATGTAGTAGATATGTACACTAGCATAATTTATCAACATCAAACCACTTATATTAGATAAAAGAGTTGGAGGATTTATTTTTTCTTATTCTCGCTAGAAGGGAATGGTCCCCTTGTATTCTTTCCACTGGAACAACATATACATACTGCACCATGTTGTGCTTGAACATTGGAATACCAGAGAAAAATTTCTTCAATTTTAAAAGAGCATCATAATGTAGATGGGTCAATCTTCAGTTCCATATCTCGCTTAAATTATTATTATCAAGGACCAATCCCAGAAGAGGTATACCAGTGACTCTATAGATTCCTTCAAATATAAATCATGATGTAAATGCATCTCTCATAGGGGATCCAAGAATACAAGTAAGAAAATTTCCCTTGATGAAGGAAATCCTCATCCCTTTGTCTTCCAAAGAAGATATTAATACCAAATTCTTCCCCAATCTTGGCACATACATCACATCATGGAGAAAAACAGATTCCTTGGAATCTAAATGAAATTTTACAGACCCAAATCCTTTAACAGAATGAGTGGATTTGTCTTGAAGAATAATTTTCAAATTGAATCCCACTCTACCAAATTAGAGAGAACCTCCTTATACCCAGATAAATGATAAGTGGCCCACTATCAACCAACCAACTATCCCTCGAATCTGGAGGAGAGGAACTAGTGAAGGAAAAAATAAGAATATACTTAGATTTATTGACAACCTTACTTTAATACCTGGAGTATCTTGACTTCTTTTGAGGACGATTATATTCTACATGATCACCTAGAGCATCTCTTCTTTTTTCATTTCTCCCATTATTATTCTTCCTTTGGTAATATCTTCTTGTTATATTATTAAACAAGTTATTGTTTATTCTAGTATTATAGCATGGACAATTTTCTTCTCAGGAAAATATCGAGCATAATGACCTTTATTGTGACAATTGTAACATTTAATGTGTGATTATTCTCTATCATTCCTTTTCTTTGAGTTTCGAGGAGGAGGCTTCCTTGAATTTGATGGACCTTATTTTCATTTATTCTTCTTGTTTTGAGTGATGAATGTAGCGAGATATCTTTCTTCATGATTTTGAATGCTAACCCTCGATATCATCCTTGATATTTCTTGAGTAATATTTCCAAAAATATCATCAAATTATGGGAAAGTATTATTGTTTCTTAAATAGAATTAAATAAGGTTTCCCAAATTGGAGGGAGACCTCTAAAACTTACAATCACCAATTCTGTGTCAAGAATAGTTTCTCTAAAACTTTGAAATTGATATCCAAGATGAGATATCCTCATAACGAATGATTGCACAAACTCTCCTTTATTCATATTCATATCTTTGAGTTGATATTTCAAGGAGAGGATTTCATTCAAATTTTTTACATCATACATGGCAGTCATCTTATCATACATGTCATTGGACCTCTTCAAATTTATAACATATAAAATTAAATCAAATTCAAATCATCATCTATAATTTTCTTTTCTTTTAACTCACCTTCCTTGTGCTTCTTCTTGGAAGTAGCGAAAAAAATCTACATCGCCTCAAGTAATTTTACTTGAATGAATTCCAAAACATCATTGTTATAAATTATGATCTCCAACCTGATTTTACATGCAACAACGTTAGATAAGTCACCAAAATTCTCATGTTACTTGAAGAAAGAAGAAGACATATTTAATTGATTATATATTCTCCTTCAACGTTCGAAACATGGCTTAAAATTTTTTCTCCTTTTGGGATTGTCCTTCACCTAAGCTCTGATACCATGTTAAATTTTAGACTACTCTATGTTATTTAAATTACTTTATCCCAAATGAGTTCTTAAATTGATAATATTTCATCAGTAATAAATATTTCCAATCATCAACAATAATTCAAGATATAAAATAAATGAAATGAAAAATGAGACAATCAATACATCAAAAAGAGACGCCATATTTTCATTCAATGACTAGGGAAAATCCCACTATGGGGAAAACCCTTTGTAATTATTCTTCTATTAGATTGTCATAAAAAATTTAAAAGAGAGTAAAATGAGGCAATATAAAATCATCAAGAAAAACTCGCCCAACAACTTTCAGAAATATTTTCCCAACATTAATTCAGATTAGAGACAACTTTTCCTATCTATGGTAAACTGCGGTCAAATGTAAATTTGTAACCTTCGATTTCAATTGCATGGAGGAAGAGGGGTGTGTGTGTGGTTGAGAGCTTCAAACCACATGGATGGGCCTGTGTTCCCATGGTTATAGCTAAGATTTTCTTGTGTGAAGATTGCGGTCGTAAACCAAAACCCTAACATGTGCAAGTTTCAGACCCTGCAATATTGGACATGTATGAACCAATTTCCTCGACCCAACCTCACACTTTTTTGAACCAATCAATGAAAAAGAGGAGATTAAGATGCTTGGTGATGTCTAAATGAGCTTTATGTCACTTGTATTTATAGGTTTCCAAGGGTGTCCATTTTCCTGTTAGGGTTGACGTGCCCTTTTGTGCACATGTGGGATTTTCTTCAAAAATATGCTTTCCCTTATCCAAATTGAGTAATTCAATAGTCAAAATTTGTCATCTCAAAAGGAGGAATCTAGTCCCATAGTTGGAATTTGTCACTAAGCTTCCAAATTAATATCTATAAATATTTTTTGTTCTTTTTAGGTACGAATTCAGTAAAATCTTCATTTTTGTTTTTTGAGAAGTCCAATTTTGTGTTTCATTTGGTTTCCCTAGAAGCATACTATTAATCAGGTAAATCCTCTCTGTGGATAGAGTGGGTCTAGAAACAAAGATACATGCTAGAGTGTAGGTTCGTAATTACTGAATGAAAAGAGGACATGGTAGATCGACCTACCTAGAGTCCAATGCTATCGTCGCAGCTGTAGTGGTGGTGGCCTCTCACTCCTGCCTCAGCAAGTCATAATCCTTCTGCAGTTATGCTGGGATACCTACACATAGATCAACAAACAAGAACATCATACGAAATAATAACTTCATTCATAACTACTAGCCAGTCAAAGAGGGCTAATCATATTTCATTAAACAAATTACATAATGCAAAATGGGAACCAAACAATAGTCACGTATATGTATTGATATAAGGAAGAGTTACAACCAAATCTTTGACGTCGTAGTCTTCTCCAGCGAGGTTCAGCCGAAGTGCATCTTAGATGCTCGTCAAGGGATTCAGATGGGATGAGGGCATGGACTTAAGCTATCTCAATGAAGTTCATTATTGTTATATCTCTTCAACAATTCATCTATAGTATACTCAGTTCTCCATGTTGAGCTAGCTTATGCAAGGAGAGATAGATTCCTTTTATAGAGGAAAAGGAGGAGTGTGGAATCTGTACAAAGGTGGAATGTAGACCTATCCTTTAGGAGGTTCCCACAAGAGGTGGAAACCATAAACTAAAGGAGGGAGTCCGTGGTTATTTATTCCAACCACTCCCAATGACTCATCCTTGATGTTGTTAGAGTGGAATCTTCACCTCTATTTTTTTTAAAAGCATTCCATAAACATCTCGGTGTGGGTGGCTAACTGGGACATATTAGGAACTGGCACAGGGCCCGGTGTTAATCTTCCTCATTGGCGCGAGGGCAGAACTAGCTACTCGCTCCAAGGCAAAACAGGGGTTTATGAATATCTGCTCAGGGAATTGTCAACAGAAGGAATATTGCTCTCATGTAAAGGGGTACAATGATGGTCTTTGCAAGGCATGACACTTTTTATTAGTCATAGAAATGACCCTCTAATGTGCAATATGGGGATTGTAGGGACAGTGACAAAATGTTGTGTAACAAATGCCCCCTAAAGCATGAGGTCTGAGGGAGAGGGAGGGGCGAAATGATTTACAAGAACATGTTTGAGCCAAACACCGCTGTCATAAAACCTGCAATTACAAATACAAATGATATCTCTGATACATGAACATGTGGTATGGGCACAGCCATCCATAATAGAGTACATAAAGACTGAGATCTGAGGTATGGGCGCAGCCATCTAGCAGTAATGATAAAAAAATAGACTAGGTATGGTCGCATCCATCCAATCAAAAGAGTCATGCAATAAGTCATCAAAATCAACGAGAACCTGCAACCTGGATTCTATTAGATAAAACCTAGGGTCTTGTGCTCCATTTTGACCTAAACAAGTACAAATTCAAGCATATGAATATATGAGCTGAAGTCGAACATGCAAAAAAAAATTCTGATTACCAGCCAATGATGAAAGTTGTGAACAGACGCAAGAGAAACCACCAATAATGACAATGGACCTCAAGGTACAAGAGGTACAATCCACGGACGGTGAATAGTGATCTAACATCGAAGACCCACGAAATCATTCGATCGAAGGCCAATTATGTGGACCATACGTCAAATTCAAAGAACCTACCATTGAGGCATGCAGGATCCAAGGTACCGGAAGGGAGTCTCTAGATCAGATTCCTGGATAATGAGCTGAAGTCGACAGGATGTGACCTGGTCGAAGGAGGGCCATAATGTTTCCCACATCATCGACACAATAGAGAAGAACATGATGATAGTGAATCAGTACCAATAGAGAATCAGAGGGAGGTTGAAAAATGCAGAGGAAAACTTCTTTTGAACATATCAGCAACACGACACTGGATTTGGCAGTATTTGACATCAAGGGATCTGAGGTCATGATGATGTGGAAAAGAGAAAATGAGAGTTCAAAAGAGATTACCCATACCCATGGAGGAAAAAATGATGAAATGAGATGTCCCCAACCCGACAAGAATGCAGACAAGTGCCATGTTCAAGAGAGACATACTGCCAACATAACTAAAAACTAGTTCCATTTTCCCCCACCATTTCTAGCGAGTACCCCAATTATTTTTTAAAACAAGCTTGAAGGGGATAGAATATGCTTGCAATGTAAGTTTTTCCTTCTGAAAAATCCAACCTAGTACATTTTACGAGCCCTAGGAAGGAGGAACTCGAGTAATGTCATGGTGACAAATTCTGATGTCATCAGCGTTTAACGAGTCTAACAAAGGGAAAATCGACATCTCTTCATGTTTAGAGAGTTTGAAAAGAAAGGGGAAAAGAAAAATCTAACATGGCCCTTTTCGTAAATAGTCTCTTAGATCGAAAAAGGTAGAAAACAATATCTGAAAGAACCTCTTAGTCAAGATAGGCTAAGGTATTTCTTTTTCGTAAATAATCCATCCCAGCTCGAAAAAGGGGTAAATATATACTAGGTAGATATTGTTTCGCAGCCATTTAATGAGTTCAAAATGACAATAATCTCGGAAATATTTTCAGTTTTAGAGAGTCAAAAAAGAGCTGAAAGATGACTCCAATAGTGACTTTTTCGTGTTTTTACTGAGTCTGAAAAAGTATAAAATACAGCTTGTTACTTCATCACTATCACTTGAAAACTTGTCGTTGCATAAGAGATACATGTAAAACCCATTTCTCGAAATAATATAATAAAATAATCGAAAAATATGTCTTGAAACCTAATTAGGGTTGTGAAGAGTTATAAAATGCCAAAAATAGTAAAAATAATTACTTTTCACTTTTTACCTCTTGTGGAGCAATAGTTACCCATTTTACACTGTGATTTTGCGGCGACGATAGTCGACGATCCAGTAGACCAATCTCAAATCCATCAGTTCCACGTAAGAGCCAACATCCTTCCCTTCATTTTAAGTCCTATTTTATTGCCTACAACCCTCAAATTTTATTTTTGAGGAGGAAAATGCAAATCCTCTCTGTGGATAGAGATGATCCCTGTAACCCTAGAGTGGGTCTAGAAACAAAGAGACATGCTAGAGTGTAGGTTCCTAATTACTGAATGAAAATAGGACATGGTAGATCGACCTACCCGGAGTCCAATGTTGTCGTCGCAGGGTAGTGGTGGTGGCCCCTTGCTCCTGCTTCAGCAAGTCACAATCTTTCTACAGTTATGCTCGGATACCTGCACATAGATCATCAAACAAGAATATAATAAGACATAATAACTTCATTCATAACTACTAGCCAGTCAAAGAGTGCTAAGCATATTGCATTAAATAAATGACATAACACAAAATGGGAAACAAACAATAGTCACGTATATGTAATGATAGAAGGAAGAGTTACAACCAAAGCTTTGACATTGTAGTCTCCTCTAGTGGGGTTCAGCCGAACCACATCTCAGATGCTCTTCAGGTGATTTGGAAGGGATGAGGGCATGAACTTAAGCTCTCTCAACAAAGTTCCTTCTTGTTCTATCTCTTCAACAATTCAGTTATAGTATATTCAGTTCTCCATGTTGAGCTAGCTTATGCGAGGATAGATAGCTTCTTTTTATATAGGAAAAGGAGGAGGTTAGGATCCCTACAAAGGTGAAAGGGAGGCCTATCCTTTAGGAGATTTCCACAAGAGTTGGAAACAATAAACTAAAGGAGGGAGTCAGTGGTTATTCATTCCAACCACTACCAATGACTCATCCTCGAAGTTGTTAGAGTGGAATCTCCACCTCTATTTTTTTAAAAACATTCCATAAACAACTCAGCGTGAGTGGCTAACTAGGATAGAGTGAAAACTGGTGTGGGGCCCATTGTTAATCTTCCTCATTGGTGCGAGGGCAGAACTAGCTACTTGCGCCAAGGAAAAACAAGGGTTTCTGAAGCTCTGCTCAGGGAATTGTCAACAGAAGGAATATTTCTCTCATGTAAAGGGGTATAATGATGGTATTTTCAAGGCATGACACTTCTTATTAGTCACATAAATGACCCTCCTATGTGTGAGATGGGGATTGCAGGGACAGTGACAAAATGCTGTGTAACACATACCGACACAGAGCT
Source organism: Pinus albicaulis (assembly GCA_034641835.2). Lineage (NCBI taxonomy): Eukaryota > Viridiplantae > Streptophyta > Pinopsida > Pinales > Pinaceae > Pinus > Pinus albicaulis. The sequence goes on along the minus strand of CM076573.1, from coordinate 868,971,934 downwards.
ATAGATTTTTGATGTAAATTTTTCTATAATGAACATAAAATTAAATTTATAAAAATGAAGAGAAATAATGTTCATCATTATAAAAATAATAAAAATGCAAATGATTTATTATAATTTTGAAGTTCTCCAAAAAATGTGAATTTTAAAAACTATGTGGAAATTGAGATGTCAAGTTTTTATAAATATTTATAATGGTGGAACTTCAATAAGATTTATCATGCACTAAAATACAATTTATAGGGAACTTTTTACTTTCATATATATATATATATATATATATATATATATATATAGAGAGAGAGAGAGAGAGAGAGAGAGAGAGAGAGAGCCCTAAGGGTTATATCAATTAGTTAAGCTCCTACTATTAAAGAACTTGTGCTATTGAGATATCTTGGTTTCAATTTTCTTCATACCCTTGGGGTTAGGCTCCATGGTTGAACCAACTAGAAGTGATCCCTTCGAAGGGATCTCCCTAGTACAAATATTTTGTGGATGTAATAGTTATCAATAATCACTCTCCATAGACCACATAATATATATATATATATATATATATATATATATATATATATATATAACATATTAAATAACATATTATATCTTATTTAATGTTTCGTATTTCATTTTTTATTTTTTGAAATTTATTATATTGAAAATCGCAATTTTAAAAACGTATTAATATTATTTAATATGTTGAATTTGTATTTCATTATATATTTACCATTTGAAAATTTCATAAATATTAATAAATGGTTTTTATTTCCAATAAATTTGCTAAAAAATTAAGAAAAATTTTTTATTCCCAATAAACAACTTAGCTTTTAGTGTATTTGGATAGAAAGTTGTATATTCTAATTTTTATTTTCAATAGATTTGTTAAAATATTAAGAAATAATTATAGTGAAGGTGTTCCTATGATGGGTTTGGCTGGGAAGATTTGGCCAATAAAATATTTGTATTTTTGTCCACCTCTCTCAAAATACAAATGGACACATGGCATTGTAATGATGTTGTGAAATTTGTTAAGAAGTGTGATGTCGTTTTTTCGCATTAGAATCATTTTTCATGCGTCATTGTTTCCTCATCGTGGAAATGTTTCTGAAGTGAATCCATTGTGATTCAATGTGAATCAATAGCGGTTTATTTTATTGGTTTGTAAATGAAAATACAAACTAGTTTTACTTGGGTATTGTAGGCATCTCATTTTCCTCCACTTTTCCCTCTCATTAATGGTGTTTGTCTGCCATATTTTGATTCCTTCAAGTAATGCTCAACTAATTTCTTACACGTACTGTGCAATGTAAGATTCTAGGAAGATACATGTTACAGGCATGACATGATCTCCCCTCACTGTTATCTTAAATGATGTCATGGTGCTGCATCTAATCATGTTTTGAACCTGTTGATTTGGCGCATATAGCAGCAAGGCCACATAGTAAGCAGATGGACAGATTAGTTAACCATATTTTCTCACCCTTTTTTTGGGGATTTTACTACCCATTGTGATTGGAACTCTATACTAGAAGGCATCTCCATGGGCGCTCCTCTCATGGGTGTTCCTCTCATATGTTGGCCATTGTTCGTGGAACAACACTTCAACGCGAGACTTATTGTGGACAAAGTGAAGGTTGGAATTGAATTTTTTTTTGTAGAAGAAAAAATGATACTTCTTATACTAAATAAAAGGTAGTACAATAGACTTGAGACATATCACCCTTATACAATCAACTCTTTCCTCTATTATTCACCAAGAAAATCCCATACTAGTTCACTTCTTTTCATCATAACACTGCTACAAAGTATTACATTTAAACAAAGTGTGTTCAAAATGAGGTTTATCTTCTTAAGAAGAACAATTTACATCAAAAAATAAGTTATATATGATCCTAAAATTCCTACTTTGAATGCTTCATTCTATTTCTTTGTGTTATGAATAACTGAAGGTACCTGCATTTACCACCGATCTGTGATCATGTGCATTGAAAAAGAAATTACCAGATTCTTTACCTATGCCTCTTTTTTAGAGTAGATTGATTGTTCCATTATGTTCCTTGTACAAATACTCGAAGCTGACATTTGTGAAATTCCTTATCAATTCTTTGATGCATGCCATCTAGTTACATAGAATAAGTTGGTTGAAGTCAGTATAGCCTTCACCCAGTTAATGGTTCCTTTTGCATCTCCATAGATTTTTATCTGTTCTATACCCAACCATTCGATGGCACTCAACACCCCCCATAAGGCGATAATTTATGCTCTATTATTCGTTCCTTTACCCCCCTCCCATGAGAAATGATAAGAAACCTCCTTTTCTAAATAAATGACTACACCATGTTGAAAAGTGTAACTAGGATCAGTCTTCATATTAACTATGTAACTATGTATTTATGTAAATAAGAAGACAAAGATAATAAAATACATTTCTGATATGATTTCCTCATGGGTTTCATGAGCAAGGTTTTATTATAGTTCAAAGGACTTCTTCTTGAGGTCCTTTAGGGATTTTTCTTCTGGTCATAAATTTTCTATTTGAGTCATGTATATGAAGTGTCTAGTAAATAAAGTATGCTCTAAACCTAGTCACATAATCCTTGAAAGTTCAGCGTTAAACATCTCGTAAAGGAAAGCATATAAGCAGTGGATAGAGTTTGCCTAAAAGCCAACCTTCTCCCAGATTGGAAGGTCGGCCTAAATTAAAAGAGGATTCCACAAGAACACGTGCAAGTTTAAGGATAGAAAGAAGTGTGGATATACTTGATTTCTTCATAATGTTCTAAAGGAAGCAGTTCAGATTATTTATAGTGCTAATAAGCAAGGAAAAAGAGCTAAGTTTTCTAAGCCTATAGTCCGTATTTGATGCACAGTTTGTGGCTTAGGATTTTGGTAAGTCTGTGACCTATATCCAGACTACAGTGTGAGAAAGGAAGGTAAATTTGTGATTTACCTTCCTGATATACAGTGCGTAAAGTAGAAGTATTATACCTTAAGTGAAGAAGCCTCAGGTTTATGCGAAGTAAAAGGTTACAAGTGACCTTGTCTAATATTTAACATAAATAAGTTTGTGGAAAAGGCATTACTATGAAAATTATAAAGACTTTCTAGAGTAGCAAGAAATATCCTAGAAAGATAGACATAGAGACCGAGCTCTCTAGTGTTGGTGTAGGGCAGTGAAGGTTGGTGCAGAAAAGAAGAATAAGTTTTGAAGGGCAAGAAAGAAGCAATGATAAGGTCTTGGAGTCATACATAGGTCAAGGTTCTAGGTCTTGGTCATGGTACTTGTCATTTTAAAGTCTATAAGAATAAGTTCTTGTGGGTTTTCCCCTCCAAGAGGGAGAGGTTTTGCCCTGGCTCAAAGAGCCTAAATTTGTGTCTCTTGCTTTTTGGTATTTGACTTGATGAAACACTAAATAAGCTAAGAATAGAAGACATAAGTAAAACAAGTAAGCTCACAAGTGATTATCATGGAGATAATTTCAATTAATCACCACCCCTCCAAAGTCTCAACATGGTATCAGAGCTAAGGTGTTGAACACAAGGGATACTTGACAAGAAGACACTCAAGGAAGCAAAGATCAAAATTTGGTTAAAAGGTCAGATCAGTTTGCAACAAAGATTCTTCAAAGGATCCACTAATCAAGCAGAGAATCTTTGCTACCAAATATTTATGACATTGAAAACATTGTTAAAATGATCCATCATCAAGTTCCATCCCTCAATATCCAACACCTTTGAAGACATCATCTATCTTTAATATTCCATCATCTACATTGGATAATTCAGTCTAAGAGGAAGTTCTTGACTTCATCTTCATCATCATCAAGGAAGCTTCTTGAAGGAAGAAGTCACTCTTATCAAGTAATTATCTATGACCTTATTTAAACCTGTAAAAATGACTTATTGCAAAGAGAGCAACAAATTGGTTGGGTCATCAAAATTTAGTGAATAGAAGAAGCAGAGAAATTTGAATCTTATTGAAGACGTGCACTACATCGAAGGATATACAATTAAATTCTCAAAAGAATATTCTCTAGCTCATGCCAAGTACACGAAAATAGAAATCAGAGCCGAAAGGATTCTCATAGAATCCATTAAGGACTCATTCATATCTTATGTATCAAATCTGAAAAATTGTAAAAGAAATGTATGGGGGACTGGTGGAGATATTCTCTGTGAGTATTGGAGGAGAAGCAATCTCTCTAAGACAAAATATATATAAAATGAAATTGTCAAGAGAGGAAGGAGTCACTTCATATTTTATGAGGATTTCTGAAATAAGAGACCAACTACATGAATTGGGAGAAGTAATGTCTGATAGTGAGATGACTACAGTGGTGCTAAATTCTCTATCGGAAGAATGGGGAAACTTCACTTCAAGCTTATACGGGAAGAAATGAGCAACGACATTCCTCAATTTATGGTCCCTATGTAAAATAGAGGAAAAATTATTGAAATAAGGATCAAGTGTAAGGAATCAAGCCATTACAACCATGTCCAGGAATAAAGGAAGATTCGGTAAATTTGGTCCTCGGAATAAAATAAGAAATATGGACAAAGCACGATGATTTGGATATAATGACTTTGGGAATTAAAAAATATTGTCCTAAAATTCAGAAAGGACAAGAGGATAAAGGAAGAAGACTATGTCACATATGAATGGAAAGAACCTAATGCAAAGAAATATAAGAAAGAAGAAGAAAAATATCTCTATTATGATTGAGATCGTCTTTCTGTTTAATTGATTTCTGATTATTGTAAGATAGTATGATAAGAAGCAATGTATATTAAAAGCATCATGATATATGCATGGGAGGAGCACTTGAAGAAGGATCGTCTAGAAACCTCATTGATAAAAAAACATTGATGGAAGGCAATCATCAAGATCAAGGGTTATCATTCAATAATAAATATGGAAATAGGTTTTGACATTCTATAATGGATTTCTCTATGGATTCACTAGTTAGAAAGAAAGTAGTAAGGTTTCATAAAAAATTCTATGCTACAAAATTCTAGGGTTGGGATATGATGACATATTGATGAAGAAGTTCAAGGGAATGAAGTTCTTCATTCTAGTAAAATTGCTACAGGATGACTCAAAGGGAAAAGGTATGAGGTACATATATTGATGTGCTGACATTGGATGTTGTGAAGTCATGTCATATGGTTGCACGTAATAGAATTATATCTTTATAATTATGACCTATGGAGGAGGATCTCTTATGGTGCACAGGTTGCCACTACTAGATGAAATTAAATATGTCTTCATATGGAATATGAGGTAGTTGTATACAAACAAGGAACTGGATACTGGAAGTTCCTGGGTATGAAGTTATGCGTAGAAATAATTGAAGATATCATGAAGTGCAACCATGTAAAGAGGCATTTATCATCTAGAAGCCAAGAAGATGTGACTATGAGATCTCCTGGGAAGATATGTGGATTATAATAAAAGTATGGTAAATAACAAGACCCTTGATAAGACATATCTTTAGCAGATGTGTCAATCTGAATAAAGGAATAAAGGATATTGATGCCTACAGGAAGATGTCATGGTGAATATTATCACTGAGGTAACTTTTAGAAAATCATTTGTATGTGTTTATCTGGATGATTTTATGCAAGGATTGCAATCATGTGGAGGGATGCAATATGCTTGGGAGATGTTTTGAAAGAAAGAAGCATGGAATAAAGGTGAACTACATAAGGAAGCCTGACAAATCACTTTCTAATTGTTGACATGACTCATGCATGAAAGTGATGCATGATCTATGCCCTATGGAGCCAAAAGGTTGAATATTCCTCAATATAAAAATCCATGACATCGAGGGGAGGAACTCTTCATGAGCTATTAGGTGTCTCATCATTGCTGCTGCAGGTCCCTAGATGAGAGGGAGCGTGGTTGTAAGTTTCTTGCTTGGAAGAAACTTGAAATATGTCCTTCCTGAGTCAAGAGGGAGTGATGTATATGATTATATAGTACACGTGTCATGCACTAGACCAAGACTAACAACCGTAAGTCTTAATGAAGGCCATGTAGAGAGAATGGATAGACAGATCATTTTTGTCTTCACCTAGAAGACAAAAATGAGGATTGGGTAATCATCTGGCACTCGATACTTTTTGAGAATATTTGGACGATACAATTCAGATAAGTCTGTGATTAAGTACATGAACAAGTGAGGGTTTAAGGATAGAAATAAGTGTGGATATCCCTGTGATATCACATCATGACAAGTGTTGTGTTCCACTATGTTGAAGTGCAGATTAAGGTACTAATCAAGATAGTGTTAAAATGTAGACTATTATGAAGCAAAAGTGTGGATATATCAGAGTTCCTCGGACTATTCTAATGCAAGAACTTCGGGTGATTTATAGTGCTAATAATCAAGGAAGAAGAGCTAAGTTTTCTAAGCCTATAGCCCAGATTTTATGCGAATTTTCTGGCTTAGGACTTTGGTAAGTCTGTGACCTATCTCCATAATATAGCCCGCGAAAGGAAGGAAGGTAAATATTTTTTTTACCTTCATGATATACAGTGCGTAAAGAAGAAGTATTATAACTCAAGTGAGGAAGATTTAGGGTTATGTGAAGTAAAAAGTATCAAGTGACCTTGTCTAATATTTAACATAAAGAAGTCTGTGGAAAAGGTGTTACTATGAAAAGGATAAATATGTTCTAGAGAAGCAAGAAATATCCTAGAAATATAGACCTAGAGACCAAGCTCCCTAGTGTTGGTGCAGGACGGTGCAAGTTGGTGTAGAAAAGAAGAATCGGGTTTTAAGGGCAAGAAAGAAACAGTGACAAGGTCTTTGAGGCATACATAGGTCAAGGGTCTGAGTCTTGGTCATGGTACTTTTCATTTTAAAGTCTATAAGAAAAATTTCTTGTGGGTTTTCCTCTCTAAGAGGGAGAGGTTTTTGCCCTGGCTCGAAGAGCCTAAATTTGTGTCCCTTGTGTTTTGGCAATTGACTTGATGAAAGACTAAACAAGCTAAGAAGAGAAGACATAAGTAAAACAAGTAAGCTCACAAGAAATTCTCAAGGGGAGAATTTGAATTAATCACTGCCCTTCCAAATTCTCAACACACCACACCCACACTACCTTTTAGCACTCGCTCCATCAAAGAAGGCCATAGGGAACGTTTTCCAAATTTCCTTGGGTATAAAATATCTGTATCTTTTGACAATCTGTACATCTCTGACTTCATTGAAATAAGAAATCGTATTACTGATTTCCTCATGTGCATCAATTTCCTTCTGTTCAAATATGATGGCATTGTGTCTTCTCGAGATGATCCATATCATAAAAAGCAATAAATCCTTGTATTTCCTATCCGTCGACAATGCCTGTAGAAATAAAGTGAGATTATAATAGGAACCTTTAGATGAAATATTATAATATCCTAGAACTCCATCCCAAATGGTAGTAGTGTATGGATAATTAACAAACATGTGATTAATCTCACTTCCCCTCCTGCACATAACACATACACTCGATCCATGTTCTCCTTTTTTTGCAGGTTATGCCAAGTCAAAATCTGGTTATGGTAATCAATCCCTCCAAAGCATTAAGCTTTATTGGAGCCTGCCACTTCTAGATGTTTTAGAAATTTGTTGTTAACGATGTCCCCCTGTTAAAAAAGGGTAGTTGTAGGTATATGTCCTTGACCATCAGCCTTCCTTTCTTTAATTTTCCATCCCAACACGTCTTATATTCTCTGTTTGAAAAGTTTATCCCTTCTTGTCTCAAACCGCTGCTATATATCTCCCATTGCTTATGTAGGATAGCAGGTAGCCCCAACTCCTCTGCCAACCTCCAAATCTAACTGCCTAAATTCTATGCTCCCGGTCGTGAAACTTGATTCAATAGTGAAATTTGATAGTTGTGTAAGTGGTGTAAGGAATGCATTGATAATGTGTGACAGGTGGTCATTGCATTAATGGAATCCAGGCATACCTGTATTGTAGTGCCAACCCCTACATCCCATCTCACAAAGCCCATAAGTAGTTGTAAAACCTAATGCATACATTTCCATGTGTAGGAGCTTTGGGTTTTCGTTTTGGCGCCACTAGTAATCCAGTTGGTGAAGGAAAGCCCATAAATATATTTGGATTGTATGATGCAAGACCAAATACCATTGCGCTCAACAACACACCACATACTTTTGATAAGTAATGCTTTTTTGAAGTTGGACAATTCTATAATACCCTATCAACGCACCTCAAAAGGTTTGGCGATGATGGACCACCGAACCAAATGTATTTTATGCTCAATAGTATAACCCAATCTTGCACCAAACCATAAGAACCCACTCGTGATTGCTTGGATATAATGTAAAGTTTCCTTTGGTAGCAGGAATAAATGCATCCAATATATGGAGAGGTTTTGAAGGACCGACTTGAGCATGATGAGTCTACTGCCCATAGTCATCCATTTATGTGTCCAACAATCTAATTTATTTTTGAATCTATCAGCTATCCATGTCTAGTCCTTATTTATGTAGCCTGAGGATTTTAACACGAATTGAGGCTGTGAAGCGTGAGGAGGATGAAATGGTTACAAGGGACGAAATAGAGAAGTGTGTGAGGAATCTGATGGATGATGATCACAATGGAGATGGAAGGGTAAAATCGTTGAAGGAAAATTGTAAAAGGGTTAGTGAAATAGCCAAAAAATCTGTATCCGAAAATGGATTTTCAACAAATAATTTTGATATGTTTGTAAAACACATTCTCTCACTGCAAAATAAGAAGAAATACCTAGTTTCAAATTTCATGTAATTGCATTTTCTACAACAAAAATAATGAGCAAGTGATAATAGAATGGATGTCATTTTTAAACCATTTTTCCCATCCAATACTTAAAAGAGCTATCTTGGTAGAAATGAAAATGGAAAGGTTATTGTGGATAGTTATGTAATAAATTTACATGACTCTTGAAGTGTTCAATACATTGCAATGTATGGCTATTGCTTTGGTAATTGTCCCTAATTTACGATGTCGCTAAAGTGTTCAACACATTATCAATGAATAATAAGAATAAATTAGGGACAAGTGCCCGCAAATATTCGAGTTTCATGAGTATCTCTGTTTCTCTTTTTTTAATGGGTGAACTTCTTTTTGCGAGATCCTTCTCTTTAATTACTCCTCCTTCCCATTGGAGCTCCTTAAAATCCTCTTTAACTTGAGTGTTAAACTCCCATTCAAGTGATAATGTCAAATCATATAAATTCATCATCATAACTATGCCCAATAGTTTGATATTTTATTGCATACCACAGTTTCGTTTCAAGCCTCTAAAAGCGATCATGTATGTAGCCCAGTTGAAATGAGAGGCCATAGAAAGTTGCCTATGATAAAAAACCCCAATGGAAATTGCATTTAAAACTACCTATACTCCATAATTTCCAAGATAAATTGTCCAATTAGTTTATAGCAATGTGTTATTAATTTCAAAACCATTAGATAATAAAGTATTGCTGTATGCAAAAAGCATGGCCATCATAGAAAAGTAAAGTTTCCAGGTGGCATTTTTGTCTTGATACTTAGCTTTTCTGGGTTTTCTATAGTATTCTTAGGTATTACCCTTTCAAAATTTGTGATAAACCCTTATATCTGTTACTATGATTTTGTTTTTCAAGATAATCTTCCCAAATTTCTATTCCTTCAATGTTCCTTTACAATTTTAGAGGTAGCTGCTAGCTTTTATTCCCAATAAACAACTTAGCTTTTAATATATTTGAATAAAAATTTGTATATTCTATTTTCTTATTTTGAAAAAAAAAATTATTATTTTAAAAGTTTATTAATAAAATATTTTAATCAAATTTCACATTTTGTCTTTAGTGACTTTTTCTCTCATATTTCAAATAAATAATTTGAACATAAATATTTCTATTTAAAGATTTATATAATTTGAACATAAAATCAAATATATATTATGAAATTCAAAACCAGCCACTACCCTTTTTAATAGACAGATAGGGGAACTTCGCCTTTAAAAAGTTGCAATGGCGTAAAAAAACTACGTATTTTTTAAATTTTAAACTCGTTATACAAAAAAATTAAATATTTTAAAATTTCTTATTAAATCAATGATTATGATTTTTAGATAATGTTTTAAAGCCTCAATCGAAATTAAAGTTACAATACTAGGTGGAAGGCTTAAATTGAAACTATCCCTCCATCTAGAGTTTTAGGAGATGCATGACCCACTTTAATAGATCGTGAAAATGTATGTTAAAATCGTCCGTATATGTCTCTTGTAATCGACCAAGTTACATGGTATTTATCAAATCAATTTTAGGATAATGAAGCATATCCTAAAGGAGGCCTATCACGTTTAAATGAAAAGATAATATTGTTTATTGTTTGGCATTAAATTGAAAGGAAGCTGAGTAAATGCCAAACCAGGCAGATTTCAACCTTATCTCGTAATACGACGTGACCATATTTATGATTCAATAACTATCTTTTTCATATTGACGATCACAAAGAAGGAAGAAAATATACAACTTCAAATTTCAATTAGGGAAACCTCAAATTTCAACTTTCGAAGTTTTCATGGGCGGGAAAGTGAAAAGCACCGCCAACGGAGGCATTTCAAATTAAATGTTACGCAGAGACATAATGATTTCCTGGGGATTATCTGCCCTACCTGTTTTAGAATCTTGGACCTTTGAGACTGCCTGTTTCTGATTTTCAGCACATTCTGAGAGTCTACAGATCGAAGACGAGGTATTTATTAATTACAGTAATGAAAAGCACTCTCTGCCTGTTGCCATGCGGTTTAATAAGCACTTTTAAACGCCTATCCGCTGCATATGAATGTTCGTCATCGGATTACAGGCAGCAGCTGCAAAAAGTGTAAGGTTGGTTATTCATCTCCATATACTAGGAAAGGTAATGACTTTCTCTTTCTGAAAGCTCCATGAATGAACAATTGTCTCTAAAGTTAAACTTTTTGCTTCCTTTGAAAGATTTTATTCACTTTCCTTTGAAAGATTTTATTCACTTTCGAAATGATTGAAGATCCATTTCCAGGTTGTCACGTAACTTATAAAATTGCCAATTTAGGCAACTTTTTTTCTGTTTATATAGACTGTTGATTTTGTATATCTACTAAATGTGGAACAAAGTCAATACTTTAACTAAAGACACAGAATTTACAATTGCAATAGAGATGCCCACAAAACGGTAAGCTTCATTATGATTATCTTGAGTTACTCATCCCAACCCGCAAAGTTATAATAATTCTTTTTCATTCAGTTTCCTTAGTGTTCGGCAATTCTAAATTACCGTATTTCTATGGAATTTATAATTTTCACTTTCTGAGCACGCTTCATCATACAAATAGGATCTATAATTTGTATTATAAAGCTCGGCCCCACCACTTCCCGCTTCCAGTATCAGCGCCAATGATTGGGATCTATAGCTGGGCCACTTCCACTTCCACCCAAGAGAGAGCTATGTCTCGGTGCCATGCACACACCGCGACATAATACCCCTTTGACTCCTCGGACGCATTCATTTTTTTCCTAGGCCACCCACACCACCGTAACACCTGGTAGGGTCACCAAATCAACACTTTTCCACAATGGTGTTAAAATATTCCCCCGAGCCCGATGACGAGGACCTCTGAACCCCCTTCCCGCTCTATACTAGTCGCCCCGCCCAGGTTTGACGCCTGTAGTGAACACCACCCTTTAGTTGAGGATATCAAAGGCAATAGCCCACCAAATACTACACACTTCTGCACCCTTAAACTGAGTAGCCACCCAATACCACATGACCAAAACAACGATAGGTAATTGGGGTAAAATCTTCCCCAATTCCCCTATAAAATTCCACTTAGCTCCTCCAGCACATCCAAGAATGGACTGGATAATAACACTTGCAATAGACCGCAATTCGGTCAAGTCACCAAAGAAGGGCCACCGACGGGTTTGTCTTCATAATCTTGCTCAATCAGGAGGGTGCCACAGAGAGAAGCAAAAGGCATACAAGAATAAATGGTTGACGAATCCCTTCTACAACCGGATTCCACCTCTGTCATAATCCAAAGAGAAACGAGTCGCCTTATCCCCCCTCCAATACTCATCAACAGGGCATGTCTCTAAGTCACACGCCTCAGACTACCATCGACAAAGTATCATTACAATGCCCATCGAGTTATCTAGAACACTTATTTCCCATCAACCTCCTCTTAAATTCAAACAAGCGCAGCTAGCTGGGTTCACATGGATCGACTGTAGTGTAACCTGCCACGTATTCCTCTTGCATGTCATGCACAAGGGAATTACAGGAGGAGGAATGCCACAACCTCTAATTTCCTCGGTTTAGCCACCCCCATCTGGGTCCTAAGGTCATTCACAACGAGTCACCCAACTCTTCCATCTGTCAATCAGAATGTGCCGGTGGTCAGGTCTGCAAAATAGTCTACTTTACAAGCTCACTGCCCCAATTGGCCAGCTGATATGCCACTTGGTTTCCTTCGTGCCACACATGTTCAGTGATGACATATACGAAGTTATGGAGATGGCTTTGGATTTTCCCAATAAGAGCCTCGAGGCGCCTACTTTCCCATAGTTTCGAAACCGAGGTTCCACTACTTATTTTTAGAATGAGGGTCATCGCAATTTGGAAGTCTCCAGTGATTTGAAGATTGATGAATCTCGCCTCTCGAGCTATACTTAGATTTCCATTGGATTCAGCATAAGACCGTTAGTGTCGCACCTCGATTAGAATGAAAGACAACTTCGAGGTTGTCTTTGCATGGGTTCTCTTTGGAAGCTCTGTCGAAATTTAACTTGGTGAACCCTTCACGCTGGAAGGTGAACCTGTTGATAGATCTAACTATGTGGGGTGGGGTGCAAGGCCTAAGTATCACCATCCCCTCCTTAAGATCTAACTAAGTTAATATGCTTGCATCTAGACCTTCAGCCTTTGAGTTGTCGGTATACCATATGTACAACATGAGAGTTTCCATGAGACTATGTCGAATGGTTTCGCAATGCTGGCTTCCAGAAGATTTCTTATCATGAAATATTTCTCTATTGTGCTCTTTCCAAATTTTCAGCAAAATAAATCCTTGGACAAGGATCCAAGCTCTGCTGACAATCGAGTTTTTAAATAACTTCAAGTGCGATAAGTCTAGAGATTCCTTGACGCAGTTGGGGGACCTATCATTGTGCTCGAACAGGGGGAGTAACTTATTCCATATGTCCTATGAAAAATCACGTTAGTTAAAAATATGTTCTAATAATTCCTCACCCAGCTGACAAAGGGGGAAACGCGAGTGTCCTAATAATCCTTTCTTCCTAATACGATCCAATGTTAGTGGTCACATGTGACCTATAAACCACATGAAAAAGGATATTTTAGGCCATAGTTTGTTTCCGAGAATGGGTTTCCATTGAGGTTCAGATTCCACTTCCTACCAGGTTGTAAGGAGAGTGTAAACCTCTTTGATATATAAGGGTCCACTTGTATGATAACCCCATCAGAGTTTTTTAGGTTCATGACTTTTGTGAATTGTTATCTCTTGGAGTGTAGACAACAATGAATCCAATGGGAGTGACTGTTTGTGAATCGACTAATGCTCAACTTGTTTCCATGCTCACCATTCTAATGTGGGATTTTTGTCTATCCATAAGTGTGCTACTATAGAGGCTCCACTATCCGCAATGAATTCCTAAATTTCTTTGAGCTCCTCTTTTTCTTGTAACCAAGGAAGCTGCATCCAAGTTTCTTTCCACCAGAGAGTCATTTGGTCATTTCTAACATCCCAAAAATTGTGGTCCTAGATAAGGGATTGGTTTCTTTGTGCCATATTCCACATAGAATAAGCATTTGGAAGGTCTTTCCCCATGAGAACCATTCCTGCATTCAGATTTCGAGTGTACTTGTGAGACCATATATGTTTGCATAAATTTGAACCACCTTGCAACCATATCCACTATAATTTCCCCCCATGACATGATTAAGGATTGTTGGATATCTTAACCTTACGCTTTCTTGTAGTTTGAGAAAGAATTCCTTATCCTATGCGACGAAAGACTATTTATTCCTTGTTTGAACTCCCTTCCAAAGGAAGTTCCAAAATATTTAGGCCATATCTTTAATAATGCACTGGGGGGCGGGAGTGCTGACAATTGAAAACTGATACACTTTTAGATATTGTAAGATGGATTTTAATAGTGTAACCTTGCCTTCCAAGTTCAAAGCCCTGAATTTCCAGTTGGTAAACCTTTAATCTATCATATCCAATAAGTCGCTCGAATAGGCCGATCGGAGAGAGTTGATGATAAGATTCACTCCAAGATATTTACTCAGGAGGGAGCCAATCTAGAATCCAAGAGTCCAAGCCAAAAGAGTTTGGACACGACGGTTAGTGTTGAAGGAGTAAATGTCTCATTTATCCCCATTAATATTAGTCCCTTATGCATCATAGAAACCTTCTAGGATAATCTGAAATATCTGATCCTCAAGAAGATTGGGTTGACTGAACAACATGATGTCCTCAACAAATTGTTGGTATGTTATCGGGGGCATGGGTTCCCAATCTTAGACCCCTGATTTCCCATGTGCTTGTTGCATCTTTTATGTATTGACTTCACCCCTCAACAACGATGATGAAAAGGAATGATGAGATTGGGTCACCCTCTATGAGGCCCTAGAACCTCAGAATGTGCGGGTGGGGGATCCATTCATCAGTATGGAATAGAATGAGGTTTTGATCAAATATTGAATTCATTTTTACCCGTTCGGCCGAACGAAAAAGAAAAAAAAAACACAATACATTGAGAAAATAATTCCAGTTAAGGCGATCATAATCTTTGTATAGTCCTAGTTTATCATCATACCTGGCTTGTGGGAAGTTTGTAGCAAGTGAGCATTTCATGAGTCGTAATGATGCCATCCATGATTTTCCTTCCTTCCACACACCCTGATTTCTTATAGCCAATGATGTTCTTTAATAATTTCTTTAATGGAAAAACCATAACTCCTCAAATAATTTTTTATATCGCATTCCAAAGAGAAATAGGATTGAAGCTCCTTGGGCGTGTCGCTTCTTCTTTTCTAAGGATTAATTTTAGGAAGGTAGCGTAAAGAACTCACCAAATAGTTTACTTTTGTTGGGACTCCTCCATCAGCGGGAGAATATCATGGCCTAATAAGGGCCATCCTTCTTTAAAAAACTTTTTTGTGAATCCATCTAGGCACGGGGATTTGTTACTGGGGAGGGCTTTGAAAAGTTCCTCCATCTCCGAGTAGGACACTTCCCTCATTAGAACCTTGTTTTGATCTATAGTCATTAGTCATAGAATGAATCATTTAACCTGGTTGATCGCGTCCTCTTGTAGGACATCCAACTCAGAGAGAAAATTTTGGTGGTAAAAGATGAGCTCGTCTGCAATTTCTTCATGTTGAAGAAACCTTCCTCCCTCTGAGTTGGTCAAAGAAAAAATCTTGTTACCTTTTCTACGTTGTAGCATCGATCTGTGGAAGAATTTAGTGTTACGTTCCCCATGTTCGCGTAACCATTAAATTCTTGATTTTTTTTCATAATATTTCCTGCTACTTTTGTCATTATTCAAGCTCCTGAAGGACACACCCCTCTTCTTCAACTAGCTGCTCAGATCCCCCTTCCTGGATGATTTTTTGTTGTATCTATTGCATCATTCCCTCAAGTCACTTCTTCTCTCAATGAATGTTACCAAAGTACCCCTGGTTCAATTCCTTAATATGTTTCTTCAACTCCTTTAGCTTCCATTGGAATTCCTGCATGTTTCATCTTCCATGGATGTGAATATCGACCCACGTAGATAGAAGTCTTCAAAATGAAATGGGCGGTTCCTTGGAGCAATTTAAATATCTATTCCCAATTGAATAGGCAAATGATCGGAGCCTAGGTATTGGCAGACGACCGCTTCAAAGCACATATCTAGATGAAGTAGGCACTTTGATAAAAATAATGTGTACAACCTTGAAACTATCTGATGCTGACCACCCCCCCCCCCCCTCGGCTGAATATTCCAAGTGAAGAGCCCATTGACAATGTCTACATCCTCAATATTTAGTTCTTGTATAACTTCTTAGATAATCTAAGAAGAAGGATCCAAGCGACGAAGGCTTAATTTCTTCTCATCCAGATGTCAAATCATATTGAAGTTCTCGACTACAATCTAATACCTCTCTGTCTGAATAGACCAGAGCTGAATGAGATCGCAAAGGAAGCCCTTCTTATACCCGAGGGTGATAGGGCCATTAAAATTCGTTAGACATATGTTCACCAATGAGATGATGCATCTAAAAATACCGCATAAAATGTGAGGGAATGCCACCCAGTCCAAGAAGGTGATGGTTCTGGGATACCACAAGATTACCAATCCCCTAGTGCTTCCCCATGTATCCAAGGCCATGCACTCTTCTTAGGGCTAAGAGTTCCCTAGTAGATCCCACAACTTTTCTTTGGAGACTTTGGTTTCCTGAAGTAACATGATATATGGATTTTATTTCTTTATTCTCTCCTTGAGGTACCTCATCTTTCCCTTGGAGTTGAGGCCCCTAATATTTCATGAGACCATCTTCATTGACGGTTAGGATTGGATATTGAAAAGTATTTCGTGAGCACATTGGTTTGGCCTGAATTGACCAAAATGGCCCCTGCTTTTCGAATCACCTATTGCATTGTTTCTCTCCCTTTTCTCCTTCTTTCTCTTCTCGATGAGGCATGTGGGCATGTGGAGTGACGTAGATCTCCTTTGATGATGAGGGAGGAGCTAGTGTTACATTTTGAGGCTTGATGTCTCTTGTCCCATTCAATGTAGATTCATTGGAATTGGTTGATTTGCTTATTAGGAATGTTTTCGACACCTTCCTTGGCCCAATTGTTTAGGAAAGAAAGCATTATAGTCTCTTAAAATTTTAACTAAGTAGCATTTTCCATTTGTTCCAGGAAGACTAGGCTTGCATTAGGAGCTACTCGATATCCCTGACCTCATTGGTTTCTTGCGGGGTTTTCTGTTTCACCACTTTCTTCTCTTTAAGGTTCTCTCGAAGTCCTTCCAGCTCCGTTGGTTATTGGGCCTGGGGAGCTCGGTATGACCGTAAACAGTTGTCCTGATCTGAGACATCTAAAAGGATTGAGAATGGGTTTGAATTGGGATTTGACTCAGAGGTGTTCCTTGAATTTGATTGGATTTTGCTGCTTGTCCCTTTCCCTCCATGATTCTTCTTATTGGATACTTCCTAAAACCCATTGTTCATCACTGCTGGAGCGAGAGCAGGGTCTTCATTATGCTGCTAAGGGAAATATATGAATAAATATTCGTATTCATGGAAGAGTCTAGACTGGAATGGGAAATTATCATAGTCCAACTATGGGTTCCACACTTCAACTTGATACTCAATCTCCATCAACTCTAATAGGGGCTTCGATATGTTCATGTATACACAGATACAGGCATAGGGGGCTTGTCTTCGTTTCTTTGTAATATCTGAAATTTGTACAAAATCTCCAATGGAGTTGTCGATAGATTATAGTATATCTAGCTCCCAAATTCCTCATCCAGAGAGTAAAGATGAACGCATATGGGGGAAGCCTGGAGCTACTCCTTATCGGGATTATAGTAGGGCTCTTAATATCCCATGAATAATCCAACATTGTTAAGAAAATACGGGCCACATTCGAACACCCTTTTCCAATCTTCCAGATCATGGAAGATGACAATAGAAACCCTTTAGCCGCAATCATAGTTCGATAGGTGCGTTCAACGGACATTTTTGTTGGATCCATATAAGGATCTCATGTTATTTGGGCCATATGCTCGTGAAGTTGCAAATAATTGCATGGTCCTACATAAACTGGCACAATTTTTCTAGACAATTGTTGGGTATGACCACTCATGGGTTCGTAGCCGCCATTGGTAAGCATCGTTCTCTTAGCCTTGACTAATAATGTGCGCCCAAAGCGAGGGTGTCCTGTTGCATAAAGAAATCCTTCTATCCAGATCCATCATCCTTTGCAAAGGGGGATGAGAGCCCTCAGGAACATTCTTAAAGGAGGGCATTGGACCACTCCCGAGGGACTTGACATGCAGCCAATAACCGAAAAAATGGCATTCTTGCGAGTTCAGAGCTATGCAAAAACCCTAAACCTCAAAACCCTCGTTACAATGCTCGCAAAAAATATCAAAATACTTAAATTAGAGTAATAATTATTATCATCTTCAATTACAATTATATTTAATATATAAAATAATATTTTTAAAATATTACTTTAACATTCCATAAAATATCATATTAATATTCACAAAATATACACTAAATTTAATTACAAATTTAAAAGTTTCATCTTAATATTATATATATATTTTTAATTAGTTATTATAATTATTTTATTTATTTTTATTTTTATTAACACTATTAAATTTATTAATAATATTAATATTATAATTATTTATATATAATTTATTATCTATTTAATTTTTATTATATATTTTTATATTAATATTATTATAATTTTATTTTACTTATCATTTCGATTATTATAAATATTATATTATATTATATTACAATAACATTCTCTTACTCTCACTATTATAATTATTATATTATATTTTGTTTCAATTACGTTCTGTCATTTACATATAATTTTTTGAATTTGAAATATAATTAATATAATTTATTTATTTTATTGAACATTTAATATGATTTATTTAATTCTATTCAATATTTAATGTCTTTTTCATCCGTAGTTTATAGTGCGATTTTTTGAAGGCTTTTACAATAGTCTTTTGCGATCTAATTTCTTTAAATTCTAGTAGGAATTTATTGAAAATAGAAGTTGGATAGGTAACTTTGCACAATCGAAGTGCCCTAAGAGTTTTTTAGGGTGCTGAATCCATATATACAATCAAAAAACCAATTTAAATAACAGAAATGAAGATTTTACCTCAATTTTTTTCACCGAATTCCGACACCTAAAACTCCAAAAAATCGCACTAAAACCAACTCTCTTTTTCATTGCAATAATTGAGAAACCCCATCAATAAAAAATTGTGTGATGGGACTTAATGACCTGTTGGCGATGAATAACTCAATTGCGAAACCAAGTCGATGAAAACAGTGTTATGCTGAATAATGGCCTCTCGGCCGTGAATAAGCTACTTCCAATGAGACTGTGATTCATAGATGAAATGGTTTTTTCATTGGAATACCGTGATACTATCTCAAACAATATTATGAATTTTTGCTATTTAAAAGATAGTTACTCAATTTAAATTAGAATACTAATTTTTAAATAAATAAAAAAATTGACAAAAAATATTATAAAATATAAATATTGTAAAAGATGAATAAATTAATTTTTTTTCAAAATAAAAATAAAATAAAATAAAATTTTTGAGTAATATTAGTATTTATTTCCAACATAATACTTATTTTAAATATAACAAAACAGTATTGCAAATTTGAAAAGTAAATAAAATATAATCATATAAATAATAAAACTCAATTTAAATTATATTGTAAAATTAGAAAATAAACTAAATATAATAATTTGATAACAAAAAAATCAATCTAAATTTATTAGATTAATCTTTGTGACATATTACAAAAAATAAACCCTTCTAATTAAATTCCAAATCATCAGTTATAATAAACATCTATCCTCCAATCTGCTAATAAATATCATTCAAATAAGAATAAAAAAAACTATTTAAAGTTTTTGTAATTTTCTGAATAAAAAACTTACCAAATTTTTTAATTATAAAATTTCTATAATATATGTTAATATGAAATTAATTATTTTTCACATTTACTAGTTTATTGATAAGATAAAAATGGTAAGACCACTCTGAAACGTTGATGTGCACAGTGGCATCGCTATTACTATATATATTTTACCATGGGTGTGTGCTAATTGATGAGTGGAGGTTGAAAAACTATTTCCCAGCATCGTTCTCTCAGCAACGTGCGATCTGGAGATAAATAAGAACGGGAGAACCATGGGCACTGCTAAATTGAAATTGAGGAAATTTTGATTTATTTTGGGTAGATATGGGGAATTTGGTAATTATGGTTTAAATTACATTTTAATGTAAAAATAGATTTAGTATTTTGAGAAATCTCTGGTACACTCTGAATACCATATACTAAACAATATATATTAAACAATTGAAACTTCTGTTTTTAAAAATTTCTACTAAATTTTAAATTAAAACTATTTCTTTTTATAAGTTAAAGGTCGGGCAATTAATCACGGAAGACGTTGAAGACAGGTTGGGTTCTAAATGTTAGGTTCTTGGGTGGGTTAGAGATGGTTCAAATGAGTAGAATTGAAATGTTAATATAATAGAAACATTTAGATAATGTACGAGGAATAATCCAATGTCAATATAATAGAAACGTTTAGATAATGTACGAGGAATAATCGATGATATTATAAAAAATAAGAAACACTAATGTTTTTTTTTATCAAAATTAAATTTATTATAAACTATATTTTTTATAATTTTACGAGGTGATATGTACTGGTTTTCTTTTGAATCATTATAATATTTATTACAATTATATTTATTATTATATGGTATTATTATATTTACTAATAATCTAATTATTATTATATTTTTATGTATTATATATATATATATAAAATAGTTTGTGATTTATTAACTTTATATTGTAATATTTATTTTATTTATTATTATAATTATTATATATTTATTTATTTTGAGAGAACTAGAAATGATGGGTTTTGGGAAGGGTTATATGTTGGTAGTTATTACAATTATGGGATAGATGGAGTCAATAAATATCAGCTTCGTACTCTTCTTTCCATTTTTTTGTTGCGTTTTGGTGTGCGAAAAGAATTTCGGGACTTACTTTTCAGTGTCAGTATAAGGTTTTTGTGAGGTCGATAGAGTTTGAGGTTAGCTTTAGCCTGTCTCCATCTAGTGGTGTTTGGGATTTGAGCATCAGTTCAAGGTGTTGTTTCTTTCGATGCTTTTGTGTTGTCTTTTTCATGGTGGGTTGAAGTTTGCAACAATTAGCGGTTCGGTTTTAGGCTCTTGTTCTCATTATGAAGGATATTGTTGATTATTCTCCAAGTCCATTGGAATCAGTGTCCATCTGGTAGTCGCCTCCACATCGGATATTGGGTCTTGAAGAAGGAGAGACACCTGGTGCTCCAGGGTTGGAGGAATTGGTGCTAGCTAGACTTTTAGTAGTTGAATATTCTTCATCCCTATTTCTTTCTAAAGGTTTTTTCGTTGATCTTCCTCCATTTGTTTCTTATTTTCATATCCCGTATGATGGGTTTTTCATGAAGGGGGTTTTTTATCCTATAGTATTTGGGTTTGTTCCGAACAATTCTCAAGTGGTTCTCTCTCAAGCTAAGTCGGTTTTTTTTCTGATCAACTATTCTTGGTAACTGGTGTACCACCAGGGGGATCACTAGGTGTTTTAGAGTTTTTTACTTTGATTCCTACGGTGGAGGTAGTGTTTTAATCTAAAGGCTTTGTGTAGGAAGTTTTCTCTTCTCAATATTTTCCTGTCTCCTGTGTTGGGTTCTATGGTGGTGTCAAATTCGTTTCATTGGGCGTTCTGGAAGGCTTCTTCAGATCTTCGAAGGTTTTTTCCCAAGGGAATCCTTTGGGTAATTTCCTTGGCCTTGAGAATGTCGTAGGATATTTGGGGACTCACTGTGTAAATAATGAGCAAGGGTTTGTGGCGAGTTTGGTGGCTGACCCCTTAGGTGATGCAAGGGACAATCCATAGGTGGAGGCCTCTATAAAAAAGACTAGGAAAAAGGTAAAGTGCACAAAGGTTAGGGAGGGGGTGAAGAAACTAACATTGGGGGTTGGGTTCTGTCTGGATTAGGTTATGCCAACGACCAATAATATTCTAGTAGGAATAGTTAGGGGTCAGAAGTACTCAGCGAAAATATGGAAACTTTGGGTAAAGGAAGAGTGCGTGAAAGTCTTGTTTTCTCTTCATGTGGTTAATACCCTGATTAGAGGATGGTTTTCACTTCGGTTCTCCTTAGACTAAGAAGCTAGTTGGGTTTTGTCACGTTCTGGGAATATAGAGGCAACCCCCACTCTGTTAAAGTGATGGTCCCCATTATTCAACCCAAATAGGGAGTAGTGGGAGTCAGGTCAGTTTGGCTGCACATTCCCGATTTTTCAAAGCAACTATGGTCATAAGAAATGAGCTTGTGACTTATCTAGATTATGATAAATCCTATAGGGATACATGTAAGATGTCTTATGCTAAGGTTCTGGTAAATTTGGATACCAAGGAGGGTTTGGTGGATAACTTAGATTTAAATTATCGGGATTTTTCCAACCGGAAAATGTTGGACTATTAAGCAGTTTCGTTTTGGTGCGGGAGGTGCCACGAGGTAGTACATGTTCTGGCAGATTTCCCTTTTTCTTATCAGGGAAAATTTGGAAAGAGGGTGTCATTTTTTGTTTCTGTTGGAGCATCAATCCATCTCTTAGGTGTTTCAAAGGAGCTAGTGGGTGACATTTCTATGCAATTTCATCGAGAGGATGTCATCTCATCGGACTTGAATGCTATGGTGGAAGCAACTTGGGATGCTTTTTCTCGTCCTCATTCACAATCTTCTTATATCAGGGTTTCTTCCATGGGTGCTTCTTCCATCTCAGCTACCTTTCCTACTCCACCTCCCTCTTTCGTTGTTAATAGTAGCTCACCTTGTCCTTTATTTCTTTTTGTCTCCCCTCCTACTTCATGCATGGGTATTATTAAAATTTCGTGTCTGGTTGTATGTGTCCCTGTTTGTTGTCCTACCTCCTCTGCTTCCCTCTCTTCTAGTAAAATGTTTCTTCTGTAGGGTGAGCCCACATATTTTTTAATATCGGTGTAAAAATCACAGGTCCCTCTGGATTCTCAAGGAGACCTCGGTCCTATTTCTCCCACAAAAGTGTCCAAGCCTCTAAGTGGGAATCAGTTAAACATCTCCAAAGTGAAGGTCTAGGCTAGTATGGAGATTATGGTAGTCAGAAAACTATCCTTAATTGAGGTCCTTATAGTGTCATGTCCCACTATATTTGTTTCATAATGAATTTTATGCCCTTGAATTGTCAAATATTGCCTAGCTCATCTAAACCTCTAGCCTTGAAGTAGTTATATGCTTCTTCTTCCTTGGATGTCATTTTTTTACAAGAAATTTGGGGATTGAGCTTAGATGTGGAGACAATTTTGGGTGGCCTGATGCCGAGTTGGAGTTTTTATGTTGTTGATGCTCGTGGTCGGTTTGGTGGTATGACTATGGGTTTTAATCTAAAATCAATTAATGTAATTATTGTGTGGGGTTGTGAGGGAGTTGTTGTTGTTGACATATTTTTTGTATAATTTAGAAGAGTTTTTAGGATTATCAATGTATATGGGCAATGCAAGATCAAGTCCCCTTCTAGGATGCCCTATCAAAGAAGGATCTTTTATGAGTGGAGAATAGTATTCTAGGAGGGGACCTAAATTTCTGAGTGGGTGTGTCAGAAATCTAGGTGAACACACCCATGAGGAAATTTTGTCATATTTCTTTGTGCATTGGCTTGATATAAATATTTTTTTGGATATTTATTTGGTTAAAAATGGCCCGACATGGGAGAACCAAAGTGTAGGGGAAGAGATGGTTTCTCGAAGGCTCGATCGATTCTTGTTAAGGCCTGCTTTGTTCTTGTCTTTCCCCTCCTTCCATCATTGGATTGTCTCATGAGGTGTTTCTGACCATTTTCCAATATTCCTAGAGTTTAGGAATGACTCTCAGAAGTCAAAATCCCCATTCAAATTTAATTCGAGTTGGTCGAAAGATGAGGAGTTTAGAGCTTTGGTTCAGGAACATTGGTGGCATCTCTTTCAGAAGGGTGAGGGTTCGTATGCTACTCAATTTTATAATATTTTTTTGTTGCTTAGAAAGGACATTATGGCTTGGGCTAAGAAGAAGGCTCAAAAGGAGGAGGAATCCCTTAGGAGGATCGAGGTGGAATAAGAGAAATTGGAAGATATTGAAAACCCTAGGTATGGTTCTTTGGACTCCAAGAAAAAAATTCATTCAATTGGAAGTCTTAGGGAAATATTTTGAAGGAAAATGAGTGTTGGTTGAACAAACAACAATTTTTCTCCAGGTTTGAGATGAAAATACAGAATTGATTTAAAACTTTGCAAGAGGAAGGAAATAAGTTAATACTATTTTGGAGTTGGAGGATCCGACAAGAGTATTAATGTCTAGTTTTATGGATTAGGAAAGGCTAGGTAGAAATCATTTTTGCGGGCTTTTTAAAGCCAATCAGGAAGCTTCATTGGCCGATATTATTTCCAAAACTCATAATTTCCCTCGTTATGCATATGTGGAAGTTAACTGGGATATGTTTTCTCATATTACTGAAGAGGAACTAGGGAATGTTTTACATAGCTTCAAGTGTGATAAATGTCTTGGGCCTAATGGGCTATTGAATGTTTTGTGGATTTATATGAGTTAGTAGGGACATAAATTTTGAATGTTTTCGAGGAGAGTAGAAGGTTGGGATATATGTATGTGGCCTTCAATTCTATTTTTAGCGCTCTCGTTCCTAAGTTTGAATGACTTCCGACTAATCTATTTATGCAATAATGTTTATAAAATTATTGAAAAAGTAGTTGCATGCCACTTGAAGAATGTTTTTTCAAATTTTATCTCAAAGGAACAATTTTACTTCTTGGAATGTTGGAAAATCCATGAAGCTATAGGGGTATATCAAGAGGTTTTACACAGTTTGAAAACTAGGAGATTCAACGGTATGGTTTTCAAAATTGATTTATCGAAGGCCTATGAAGAATCTAGTTGGTTATTCATAAGGATATTTCTTACCCATTTAGGCTTCAATTATGAATTTATCGGTTGGGTAATGACATGTCTCTCTTTAGCCTCTTTTATATTATTAATCAATGGGCAAGCGTCAAATTTATTTCATGGAAAAAGCGACCTTCAACAAGATTTTCCCCTATCCCCTCTCCATTTTTTATTTCTTGTTGAAGGAATCAGTCAGTGTATTGACTATGAAAAACACAATGGTGATATAAAAGGTGTTATGGAAGTTGAGGGTATGTTTTTGTCTCATTTTTTATTTGTTGATGATGTTTTATTATTCAGCGATGGGTCACGAAGAGACTTGTCTTGTGTAAAACATGTTTTATACCTGTTATGTAAAGCTATTGGGATGGAAATAAATTCTTCAAATACCTCATTATGTGTTGAAAAATTCTCTCATGGTGAATTAGTTAGTGTAGAGTTGAATTTTACTTTAAATAGGGTGGAGCTTGAAGACAACTTAAAATATTTAGGGTTTCATTTAAGGCCTAATAGTTACATACTTTTTTATTGGTATGGATTGTGGGAAAGATTGGGAAGCGTGTTAAGTTGTGGTGTCATGGATGGATATATCGAGCAGGAAGATTGGTTCAAATGAAATTGGTTCTAGAGGAAATGATGGGTTTTTTTGGATGGCACTAGATTGGATTTTGAAGTGATTCTAAATAAGATTAAAAAATATTGTTGCATGCTTTTGTGTAAAGGATCGCAGAAAGGAAAACCTTTCTCTTCGGTAAGTTGGGACAAAATTTTCCTTCCAAAGAAATGGGAGGCTTGGGTTTGAATAATTTGGTGGGTTTTACAAAGAATTTGACTATGATGGTAGGGTTGAGGCTCATCTCTTATCACAACCTATGAACAAGGTAGTTATTCAAAAATATATTTGCTCTGTTTATTTGGAGGACGAGATTTAGAATCTAATTAAACGTAAGACAAACATCTATGTTGTGTGGAAATATTTGTTTGATTCCTTGCCAGTTAATCATAGTGGCCTAGCCTGGAGAGTGGGTTAAGGTGATCGTATTAAAATTCGGTTGGATCCTTGGATGGGATGTAGGGATTCTTTTCGTCTCCCTGAAGGTTTTTTTGATGCCCTAAGTGCCCAAGGAATTAAAATGTTGAATCAATTAGTTGATGCTGCCCCTTTTTCAATTTGGTCCTGTGGGTGGATATCGGCTCATGATTTAAATCTCGCAGAAGAATGGCACACAACTTGGTCTGCGTATAGAAGATCCCTCAATATTTCTCATGTTAGGATCCAAGATGGTTCGGATGAAATTTAATGCAGCCTTTTGATTTCTGGTGAATACTCTTCAAAGGATGGCTATTTATGTATCTTTACAGAAAGGGAGCCAAGTGTTTCGGAGTGGTCATGGAAGCCGCTATGGAATCTAAAAATTCCATCAAAATATTATTTGTTGCAATGGTGTCTTTTGGAAAACAAAGTGCCAACAGGGGAAAATTTGAAGAAGCTTATTTTTGTTAGTGCCTCTTGGTTCCCTTCTTGCAGATCTTTTGAAGAGTCAGTTGACCATTTATTTGCATTTTGTTCTTTTTCAATTCATATTTGGAAATCTGTCAAATCATTTCCCTCCCTCTTTGTTTAGTGGCAGGGTCTCAAGAGGCTTGGTCTTCTTGGTGGTGACTGGTTCCAACTCATAAGATGAGAAATTTTCCTCTTCTAACCAATTGGGGCATTTGGTTGGGCAGAATTGGAATTATCTTTCGATACAAGTCTCCTTGTGTAGATTGACTCATGGTTCAAGTTATCACTATATACAAATTGATTCCAGAGGAAGAGGAACCATATAGAACAAATGTCATAAGAGAAAAGTTATTGAAAGGTATTTGCCATGGGATTATTCCTATGGTTACTCTAATAGAGACATGATGTGTGGTGGTGGAGGTATTCTCTTTTTGGCTGAAAGCCACTCTTTTAGTCAAAAGAGCGAACTGACCAACGGTTCAAAAAACATTGTTGAGTTATTTAGTCTCAAGCTTCTCCTTATCTCCACTCTAGAAAAGGGGTTATGATAGTTGCAATTTTTTGGGGACTTCCATGTGATTATAAACTAGTTCAATGAAGCATCAAGTTGGCATGTGTTCTCTCTCGGGTCTATTTTGCATGAAGTCCGTTCATCAAGAAATTTTTTTATTTTATTTCCTATCATCATACCTACAGGAAACAAAAATCCATTTACGATGCCATTTCCAAGGAAGACATGCAATAGGCTTGGGGTTCATGGCAGGTTTACGAGTAGATAAATGGGTATTTTCTAGTCTATGATCATCGTCCCTTCATAGAGGGACTTTCTCAGAATGATTAGAAGTTATGTTTTCCTTTCAGATATCCTTTTTCTGTGCTCTTATGGGTTTCAAATTTTTGTCCTCATTTTATATGAGCAGAGAGTCAAATGACAGCTTTATGTTATCAGATTAACGATTTTTTATTATGACCTTTTTCAGGTCTCTAGCAGCAGTCCCTTTGGGTAGTTTTTTGTTTTGTTTTGGTATCTGAAAATGATATCTATGTTTTGTATGAAGATTCTCAGTTATGTAGTGTTCCTATATTTTTGATATCCTTTTTGGGATCTACAAGATGTAACTTTCATTATTATCTAATGAAATTTACGATTTTTCCTTCAGAAAAAAAATTATATTTTTCATTATAATTTTAAAATACCATTAATATTATTATTAATTATGTCGATAGGCATGTCTATTTTAGAATTGAGCTGCAATTATTTTAATTCAATTATCAGTGTTTATTAGGTGGATGATAAATATTTAATCTCTATATAATATTTCATAATATTTTTAATAATATAAGGTTGAGATTTATGTCCAAAGTATTAAGAATTTTTTGTTTTTTTAATTAAATTTATTAATTAAAAATAATGTTATGTTAATAAGTGTCATAAAAAATGAGTTACTTTTTTTTAGACATGTTGTATTGATAATCCATGGTATTGTAAAAAGTGTATTTACATATGAAGAATATCCATGGTAAAGTTGTAGTAAGTCTCCATGGATAAGAATCTTGTCCCGTTTTTTCAAAGGTATACATGCTTAACTTATATATTAATTATTTTTAAAACTTAACAACAACAACAACAACAATAATAATAATAATTTAAAAGCCCCAAGGGTTAGCTCAATTAGTTGAATTCTCCTTGCTAAGTACCTTGCCAATTGGGAAGTCACGGGGTCAAATCCCCTCGAGGCCCTTAGGGTTAGGCCCGAGCAGATAAGATGACAGGTAGATCCCTTCGGGTCAATATTAATAATAATTTAAAACACAATTATAATTTAACTAGTTTTATAATTTATGATATTTTTAATTTCAATTTTAACAACTTGAAATGTATTATGAAATGGTTTGATGCTTATTATAATTTAATCTTAGTATTAATGAGTTTACTTCAACATTATTATTGTTCCCAGTTTTTTCACTCATATCTTGCTTCTCATATTAAATTTTATGCAATTATACCCTCCAACTATTTAACTTATATGAATCTCTTTTGAATTTGAAAATTCAATAATTAATAAAGAAAATTGTGGATAATTATAATTTCACTTTACAAATTCATTTCATTATTCCATTTCTCGGTAATTTTATTTAATGGCATATTTAATTCAGTAATAATAAAAGTAAAATCCAAATTTGGATGACCCACAAGTTTTTCAAGTAAAAATTTCATTTCATACTTCTCAAAAACAGAAATATATGCTATGAAAATATGGAGTTTGAATAATTCAAATGCACATTATTGCATATCAACAATAAAGTATGCTAGAAAATACTTAATGAAATATTTTCTACAACTCAAATGGTTCAAATCAAATACAACGAGAATTAAAAAAATACTTTCGATAAAGAAAAATATTCATTCAAGATATCTATTTTAAGAACAAGGGGAAAGTAGTAATGCCATGGTATAAATGGTTTAAAAAAAACATATAATGAATTAAAATTGTTGCCTTTTTAGATGATATATTGATTTATTCTGAATAAAAACAATTGAATGAATGGTTTTTCTTATTGAAATTAGATTCATTACATAATGCATATAAAAACTACAAAAACTATGGATGGAGAGAAGATTCAAGTGATTGGAAGTTATCAAACACTAATCACTTTTGAAAAGAACTATGTGAAATTTGAAAGGATATTAAAACGTGAGAAACGTTTCCAACACTTGGAGCATTTATTTAGAAGTGCACCAATAAATGAGGATTCCACTATGTGTATTAATGCATGAAAATAAGTTCTTGGTCGAGTCTTTGTACAAAATCACCAACTAACATGTTATAAATCTATGTAATTGAAGATGTATGAGTAATTATGACATTCATGACGGTTGGAGCTTGAGTGTCATTTAGGGTAAAAAAGGGTGAAATTTGGTTAACTAGTCATTGAAATATTAAAATATTTCTCTCTATATAAATGAAAAAAATTAGTGTTAGGGGTTTTGGTGAGGGGTGGGATGGGATTTTGAGTTTTTATCTTTGTTGGAGTGATGCGTAGGGTTTTTGAGTGAGAAGAGGTTGGAAGGCTATGTAGCCTTCTTGCTAGCATGGCAAGGAGGGAGGCATGTTATGTAAATTCTTATTTCTGTTAATGAAATGAAGAATCTATACTCGAATGTCCAGTATTTGGAGGTGTTTGTTTCATTTTCATTTGTTTATGTGTAATGTAATTTTTGGTTTAATTTGTTAGTTTTTTTTTGCCCCCGCATTGGGTTTGTTTCCGCAATTCATTTTTATTTCTTTTTTTGGCCCTCCTAGCTAGAGGGTAAAA
Source organism: Pinus albicaulis (assembly GCA_034641835.2). Lineage (NCBI taxonomy): Eukaryota > Viridiplantae > Streptophyta > Pinopsida > Pinales > Pinaceae > Pinus > Pinus albicaulis. The sequence continues at coordinate 868,942,254 of CM076573.1, read as the reverse complement.
ATTATGCCAACAAATTTTCACCAACCAAGAAAAGCTTGGCTCCCCTCTGCAATTGGGTGGTAGCAACGATGGAGAGAAGCATATGTGGATTAAATTGTGGTTAGAAGAAAGTTATGGTCCTCGCCATTCTGTAGCCTCAAGAAGAACGCAAAATCATTAAATTTGTTGCTGGAACTTTTATGGGTTTTTGGTGGGTAACGAAGAACAGGTAAGGTCGACTCGCTCCCTAGATGACTAGTGGCATGTTTTTAACATTTCGCAGGGAAATGTTTGAAGAATTTCATGCATGGATAGAATGAAGTACTGTGCAGGTATATGGACACTCGTTGCATAATACCCCACATTGCTAGAGTATTGTGACACTGGAAAATTAGTGGTGTTGCATTTTTCTAAGAGAAACATTGAGCTATTGATTCTTTTCAAGTTCCATAAAATTAAATGGAGGTGGTAATATCTATCACTCCATCCTATGGAATATCCTGGTTATTGTGAGAGAAGAATGTGGTGAACCACTAAAAGTATTTTGACAAATATTTCCTTCCACATTCATATTATCATTTCTTGATTCACTCTACAAAATGAAAGATTAATTATATTCCCATGGAAACGAAGGTTGGGAGAAACCTCAATTCTTTAAAGAAGGGATTATAAGGGATGGTAGTAATGGTGACTAGCACATCATTGGGGCTTGGAAGGGAGTTTGCATTAAGCTCTGTGAGGCACTTGTTCCACATCATGGCCATTTCTTGAAGAACCCAACTCTTGATTTCTCTCTCTAATGAGATCAAGAAGCTCAATACTTCATCACTTGCCTTAACATAGGGGGATTCAAAAAATATACCACCCTTAAAATCCATTGTGGTGGAGATTGATATTAGCCAGATCAATGTAGATGTTAATTCAACCATGGGAGTTGCTTGGTAATGTTTCAGCAGAATCAATGTGCTTATTAATAACACTTGAATTAGATGTAATGTGAATTATTCCCTAGATTTTAAGGAGGATAAATAAAACATGGTTGTAACAAAAAATTTGATAGGTACTTGGTTAGTGTCCAAGGAATTTGAAAGTGCATGTGTGAAGCAAATAGGGTGGGTCAATCATTAATATTTCATCCATTAGTGGCCTCTCACATGGGCATTTACCTAGAGGACTTGCATATTAAGCCTCTAAGGAAGGAATAAATGAAACGACAAAGGTTATTTTGTTGGAGCTTGAGATGTACAATATTTGTATTAATGTTGTAGCAGCATGACTCTATTGATCTAAAATTACCTATGGCCAAATGGAGAAATATTGGTTGAACATCATGGCAAGAAAGATTGTCCCTCTACAAACATGGGGAGGATGGTACTAATTGTTGTTGTTGATAAAGAGACCAAGTAATTCTAGGGCATATAGGTCAATTTCATGTTCATAATTTTGTATCGAATTGTGTCAGGGGGAGCTACAACCTAAAACATAACAAATCTAAAAAAATTAAATTTTGTTACAAGGGCTTATTTTTATAGTAAATTTTCAATAAATTTGCATCAATGGATATTTTTATGTCATTTTGTTTTTACTATTATTCTTTTGTGGTATAACACTAGTTAGTTATTGGAGACCTGTGCATACCTGAGAATAGGAAGTGAGATCCCCAACAACAATAGATAAATCCAATAGAACCAGAAACTGACACAAAGGAAGGAATCTAAACAAGTGCGACAAACATGGGAAAAGGAATAAGGGGGAAAAATAGAGATATGAATGCAAGTGGCAGTATTTAGCTGTGGGATACTGCAATTAGAGTCTAGGACACCATGGGAGAAGAGCAGAGATGGGGTCTTGCGACCTAGAGGGTGGGGCTACCACAGAAAGAAGAATAGGTGCAGAAAGAGGGAGAGCATAGTAGAGTAGAGGTTAGTGTGCAACCCGCAGTTCATCATTTGGAGGTGGATTAGGATTGTGCAGTAGTAGTGCAAGCAAGCGTGGATGCTTGATTTCACTTGGATTGGGACGAGCCAATGATTTGTGCCAGGGACTTGTTGGATCCCAAGTGTGATTAATGGTACACAAGGGTGAATTTGGGTTAATCAGAAGGTTGAATGTAAAATGACATGTAAATGTAAATGAAATTTAAAGGACATGTAATGTGAATTTGTAACAGAGAGAAAAACATTTGATATATTTTCATTGAAATATTAAAATATTTCCCTCTAGTTTCATGAAAAAATTAGGTTCATGGGTTTTGGCATGATGTGGGATGAAATTTCGAGTTTTTCTCCTTTCTAGAGTATTTCGTAGGCTTTTGGGGTTGTGTGAGAAGAGATTGGAAATCAACACAACCGCCCTATTGCCATGACAGGGAGGGATTCATGCTATGTAAATTATTTCTTCTGTTAATGAAATGAGGAATCTAAAATTCAAAGTCCATTATTTGCAGTAGTTTGTTTCATTTGCATAAATTTGTGTGTAATGTAATTTGTTGGTTTAATTTTTTGTTAGTTTCATTTTTCGTCCCTGCATTGGGTTTGTTTCTACAATTCTTTTGTGTTTTCTTTTTTTGGCTGTTTTTGTGAGAGGGTAATTTTTTTTCCAACAATGACATAGAGTTGTTATCCATGGTGCATACTTAAAAAATTGTTAAGGCATTACTTTATGGGAAAAAAATCGGAGTTAAACATAGACAATGGTGTTTTGAAATACTTATTTGGAAAAACATCCTTGAATGCAAGGCAAGGGAAATGACTGCAGTTATGTGTTAAATATGAATTTAAAATAAAGCACAAAATAGGAAAAGAAAACAAGGTGGTTGATTCATTCAGTAGTAGAATACATGACATACATACTATAGCCACTATCATTTACAATATATATTTAAAAATAAAAATAATTTGGGCTCAAAAATCAAATCAATAATATGTTAACGTGAATAAAGTGATACAACAAGACAAGCTACAACCAACAAATAAATATTGTGTTAAAATTTGATGGAATTATTGTATATATGGTCAATGCGTGTGTGAAATTCACAAGAGCCTAAAATTTTAATTTTTAAGGAAATGCATGACATTCCTTACATTGGACATCTAGGTTAACATAATACCATTACATCCATGAAAGTTCAACAAATTGGGCTTGGGATGAAGAAATATGTGTCTTGTTATATAACTAAATGTTTGGAATGCCAAAAGTAGTAGGCTGATCTCAAACACCTATTTAGTTTATCTCTAAATGCTTGGAATGCCAAAAGGGGTAGGTCAATAATGAACAACTAATTTGTTTTTTATGGTCATTTCCTATTCCATAATGGAAACAAGAGAAATTCATTATATATTTCATCACTCATTAGAGAAAAATTCAGCCTAAAAGTGGTATCCTAGGGAAAAATAATAAAATAATTGTTAAAATAATAAAATAAAAGTTATGAATTTTGGAGGGAAAAGACAAAAACTGTTTGTTAATTGTATTTCTGGCTTATCTTCTGGTAGGTTTACTCAAATTTCAAGTGTAGACACTCTTTGGATGCAAAATTAAATTGTAGATCCAACGAGAACCCATTATGCATGCTTTTGAGAAGTCCCTTGTTGATAAAAATGGAATATACATTAAAAAAGTGCGTTAGTATGAATAATAGATTCACATTTTTTTTATGTATATTCAATTTGTATCAATGGGGGTCTTCTCAAAAGTATGAATAATCGATTCAACGCACTTTTTAATGTATCTTCAATTTTCATGAATGGGGATCTTCTCAAAAGTATGAATAATGGGTACTCGTTGGATGTGGAATTTAATATTGCATCCAACGAGTGTCTACATTTCAAATTTGAGTAAACTTATAAGGAGATAAGCCAAAAATATAATTAAAAAAAGAAAAGTTTTTCTTATTTCTGCTCCAAAATATTTACATGTAACTCTTTTTAAATTTAAAGGATTTTTACTGGTTTACATATTATGACATGGAAATTACATGAAAATTTCATGGGCACTTTTAGGCTAAGATTTCCTCTAATGAAATTTTTTACAAAAATGAAGAATCATGATTCAATCATGGATTTAATGGAAAAGTTTACCAGAGAGGACAATTTTATTATAGCTAAGATGAATAATAAGGTAGTAGGCATAGAAAAAATATATATGAAATAAATGGCCAAATTACATGGATTGCCCAAGGTTGATGTATCTAACAAATATTATAAATTTGACAAATATTTTAGAAAAGGATTTCTTGAGGGGCCAAAAATAAATTTCAAATTCTATATAATCTATAATTTATATAATAGATGGTTAAATATAAAGGTTTCATTATATGATTGACGATATTCCCAAATTATATATAATGGAAAAGCCATTAGAATGAGAAAATTATTTACACTTAGTTGATTTTTCCTACAATAACAAGTGTCAAACATAAGTAATAATGAGCACATTTGAGGCATTATCTCGCAGAAAATGTAATACACTATTTAGTTGAAATCATTTAGTGGATATAATTTTTCTTGGAATACAAATGAGCATGGAAATATGGAAACAAGTAACAAAATTAAATAGAATTTTCACACATCTCAAGACCGAGAAATGATTTATGCAAAATAAGGTAGAAGAACGAGAAAATTGAAAGTGGTTTGCCATGTAATCTTGAACGTGATGCCAAATATGAGCTCATTTAAATTGGGAATATGTATCAATTTAGTAGTTAGATATTATGGGCCCTTTAAGATATTGAGTAGAAATGGGCCAATAGGATATGGAATTGAAATACCTATATATATCCATGAGTGTAATGTATTTCACGTTTCATTCTTGAAAACGTATGTTCATGATCCTAACGATGTTATTAATAAGACTATGATTCAAGTAGAGCTCAAAGAGGACTTTTAGGTCATGCCAAAGCCTATCTTTGACAAGAAACTCCAAGAGCTTAGGAACAAATCCATAGCGCTAGTGAAGGTACAATGAAGTTTCCATGACCTTGAGGACATTAGGAAGAAACTGGAAGGTGTCATATGAGAGGCATAACAACAAATATTTTGAAACTTTATTGTGTAAATCGTATATAATGAACCTTGTATAGTATGCACCAAGGATAATACAAATATATGAGGAAGAAGAATGCATCACCCCTAATTTGGTAACATAATTGTACAAAAATAATATCTCTGTGTGTGTGTAGGTCGATAATATGTTGAAGGGCCAAATTGTGTAATGTAAAATATGTACATGACCGCAATCCTTATAAAATACACTATTGGTTGTTGGATAAGGGGATTCAGAAACATGTTGGCCTATAACTCTATCAAAAGGGAGTAAGAGGGGGCTAAAGAAAAAGTTGCAAGACGACAATATTTTATTAAATTATAAAGTACCTTAACCTTATAAAATTTCATCCTTGGGATTGATTCCTACGTATTTTGGAAATATGTTCTCCTTGTGTGAATTATGAATTTGAATAGATGCACATTTAACCTTTTCTTTTGTGAGTTGAGAATGCCATTCCTTGTTCATTCTATGGGATAAAAACCTTGATACCTAAGAGTATGTATGGCTTCCTTAGTGAGAGACATAAGATTGTAAATAAATATAAAATGGATAATATTCTAATGTATAACTACCATAGAGGCATCCCTGGAACCAAAAATTGAGATTCTCCAAACCAACATATAGTGTTGCCTTGATAGGAGGTTAAATAACTTGAGTTACTTCCTGGTAGAGAAGGGTAACCCATCTTGGGCTGTGTTGGTTTAAGTGGAGAAGAGCGCTGGAATTGGAATGGTTGTTTGAGAGGCCACTGGAATTGTTGCGCTGATTTTTTGAGGTAAAATTTTTCTTGATGGTGTCATAGCGCCATCTTAAGGGCACCTTACTATTGAGAGTCCTAGAATAACACCTCCTAAGATTGGTAGAATTTTTCTATGTTAATATCCATTTGTATTTTAGTTAAATGTAAGTTTTAAATAATTATATTTGTTTTCTTACTAATTTATATGCCTAATTATGTGTTAATTTCTACAGTGGCATGCATATTATAGTTGTGTTCATAATCATGAGTGGAAACACCTTACGTAAATTCGTAGGAATTGATATGGATGAAGGATTCATCTCTGCATGAGAGAACATTCCATAAATCAATTTAATGATATTAAATAAACTAAAGAACTCTCTATACAAGTAGTGGAAATGTATTAAATAAATTAATGAGTAGGTGTCTTTTACTTCCTTAAGCCAATAATTGAGATGGATGCTATGTACTTCTTATTGATATTTCATTAGATAAGTGAAGAGTTAAGTTATTAGATTTTTTTTTAAATTTTTTTACACCTTCTTTTTGTTTTGCAAGTGTATTTTCGATATGTCAAGCTAACATTCCATGAATCATGAAAATTGAAAAAATATATTAAACATAAATGTAATTCACAAAAATATTACTATGATTTATATCCAAGTATGTGAATGATGATATGTGACCAAATAATATAATGATGATGGTTCTTAACATCTATTGATACCATAATTGGTATATCATCCTTATGAAAGCCAAGGGATTACTTGTATTTCTTTATATTTTTATTTATGTGATAGAAAAACATTAAGATAAGTGTTCTAAGATCACTATAGTTATGATGATTTGGAATATTAGAGAGGATGGTATCTAATTTGGGCATACTCAAGGCACTTAAAGAGAAAGTCGTTTTCCTCTCTTTTAGTGCCACAAAGGACAAATTATTTTGTCACATTGTGTTTTTGGTATACTCCAATATTCTCTTTAAATTCATATGTAATAATATTTGTTATATTATAAGATTTTTTTCAAAATTATTCTTCAAAATTATTATTTAGACATAATAATTTAACTAAAAGTTGGCCTCTTTATGACATCTCTCCTAACCTGAAAATCGTTGCAATTCTTTACTTGCAATTCTAAAGAACCTCTTGTCATCCATGCTGCTTAAATTGTTCTTGTCCATACTTACATAGTGATATTGGTCCTTTCAATGAAGAATAAACTCACTTGCAAAATAAATAAAATATAATAGGTATTACTTTTGATTGCTAAGTATTACAGTTCTATACAATTCTATTTTTTAATCTCCTCTACCTTGACTCTTATTATTATTATTATAATCCACTCTTATTATTATTATAATAAAAATTAGCAACTAGAAGGATAACATATTGGCAGGCCATTCCCACTATTACAATTTACAACTATGACTTCTAGTTTAAAAAGGTAAAATATCATCAAAGTGTGGAGCCAACTAGTATTAAATAAAAAGTTATTTAAGAGTGTACCATTTACCCACTATACCCACATCTTAACTTTCAAATTAATTAAATTATAAAAATACGTATAAATTACACTATGAAACCAAATGATATAACATTGACATCAATTTCTCCTAGCACTATGAATGGGAGGGTGCAGCACAATTTACATACAACATTTAAAACTATAATTTTTATTTGATTATATATATTTCAAATAAATATCATATTTAATACTTTAAATAATGGCCCCATAAAATTTAAAAATAGGAATTATCAAAATTCAAAATATTTGGGTCCCTATCTACGCACGGCCTTTAAATTTTTACCTCGAAAAAGCGCACGCAAGTCGTGGAAGCCAACAAAGAAGAGTCAAGGCAATCCGGCTTTTCTGTTATCGACTTGGATATGATGTGCCGGGTATACAATAAATATGACATCTTAGATAAGCTCCAGTGTCTACCATTTTATATTACATGAATTTTATAATAAAGTAATTAGGATTCTAGCACTCCATGACAACTGGCGAGCTTCTCGTAATTTGAATTTAACGGTTCCATTTTATCGTGAATTGACTTTCGAACATTTGGAAGTCCATAAGTAAATCATTTGTGTAACTCTCTCCAATATAAGTTTCATTGGCGGTTGCACAAGTCGTTGCAATTCCATTCGTTGCTCTCCTTGAATCTATAAATCACAGGAGCAGTAGCAAAAAACCGGGTTTAAAGTCCACTCCGAGAAAAGGTTTAGAGAGAACCTCCCTCCATTGTTACAACATGAATGCGAAGAAGCATTGGACCAGTATGTTCATAAAATCCAATTCGTCCACGTCCTCAAGCAATCAATTGCCGGAAACATCTGATTCATCAGCTATGAGGTTGCCATATTCTGAACTAGGTAAGAAATATTCCGACCCCTGCAAGTCTAAACTTAATCTAGTTTGCCTAGTTACTAGGTAGATAGGTTGCTACTTCATTCAGACTTAGGCTCATTGATATAATTCGGCTCCCCTCATATTTACAGGCAGTGTCATACCCATTTTATTTTCTGAAAGTTCAGGACCTTATGATCCTTCAACAGCTTTCATGATATTTCGAAAACCCTCCTCCCAAGGGTATTAAACGTTTTCCTTCATTATGAAAATTTGAAATAAAAGTTCGAACGACCAAACAAAGATCATTGGACAACTTCCTTGAAACTCAATCTATAATCACATGTCAAGAATTCACATGTGTACTGCATTCCTGTCTGCATCTACTGACTCAACACTAATTGGACAACTTCCTTGAAACTCAATCTATAATCACATGTCAAGAATTCGCATGTGTACATTCCTGTCTGCATCTACTGACTCAACACTCATTTTCATGGTTTCTATTTTTAATATATTTATTTTCACCAAGGTGGATATATAGATATAAATAATGATAATATTTGTATTAATTCCAAAATTTATGTTTTTATTAATTTTTTTCATCTTCAGTATTATCTACTAGTAACTTTTCATTGAAAATTATTTTGAGAAAAATAATAAAATCAATAGTAAGTATATACATGTCTTTGGAGGTGAATACCTTCCACAAGAACCCTAACATAAAACAAAACTTGTATTACATACTTTTAAACGTAATCCTTGATTACAACATATTTCACCTTATTAGCTGATCATTCATGTCCACACATTTGGCATTAGAGCCGCTGGAACTTACTAAATTTAAGACCTAACTATTGACCAAAGATCCCAAATTCGTTAACCTCACGAGGAGCTTGATTTCTTCCTAGTGTTGATTCAAATTTTGTGAGTCAATGATTGTAGAGTTAGGTAGTTGATTCATTATGTTGTATTCTGAACAAAGAATTCATGCTTAATCCACTATTGGATGGAGGATGGTCTTAAATTAGGGTTAACCATCAACTGTCCAAACTTCAAATTGCAACTTAGGTTGGCACATTGATGTGCTTCATCGTTATCATTCCTTAGAATGTGCTTGAAACTCATCTTTGGGATATCTTCTGGTACCTTCTTAATTTAATGAAGGAGATTATTTAAAATTTTGTCTCTACCTAACAAAATACTAAATTATTAAAAAGGAGTTACCACACATGAGAGAAGAGATCTCAATTTTTTTTGGAAAAAAATACCTTGGAAAAATATATATGTTTAGATTATTAATCATGCCCCCCAAACCCCATGAATACACTAAAACTTTGATTTCTCAGAAGCCAAAAACTCATAAAAAGACACTTCCCACTTCTACCACCTCAAAGTTAAACAAATATTAATAAGAACAAATATTATAGTTGATTGAAAAATACAATTAAATCTTAAATGTAACGATTGTATCATAAATAATTAATAAATCAAAATGATTTAATTAATTATTTTTAAGTGATATGATGAAATAGGTTAGAAATAATTATTAAATAACAATTAAATAATTATTTAAAAAATAATAATTTAAAATAATATTACATATGGTATACTGATATGCAGAAGTGTTGATGACATTGTGAATGAACTATTTAGGGAAACTAGCTAGTTGAAAGGATATGAATTTAGGTATGTTGCCTATTTTTTGAATACATGTGTTAGTGTATTTCATTAATAAAAGGAAATGTTAGTGTATTTCATTAATAAAAGGACATGTACAGTGTATATATAATAAAATTTAGTCTAAAATTAAGAGAAATAGTCAGGGTAACTCAAATAGTCGTGTGCATTAACTGTCTCTACTGCACAGAAGTCCGTGATGGTTTCTGTTACATAAGAGTAGTCCGTGTTGGCTAGTATTACATAAGAGTGCATGTTAGTTGAGTTATTTTAATGATAGATTCTGGGATGCTAACTAGCATGTCATTTAGTGGAATAGAGTTTTAACAATGGTTTCGACTAATATATTTTACATGGAACAGATGAAACATCACATAATTATCGGTTGGAGAGGGAGACGAGCCAGCCCAAAGCGAGGACTAGATGGAATCGAAAACCAGAGCAGATCCGGATCTTGGAAGCTATTTTCCAATCTGGAGTGGTGAGCCCCCCAAGAGAAGAAATAAAAAGAATCAGAGCTCAGCTACAGGTGTTCGGAGAAGTTGGAGACGCAAATGTGTTTTACTGGTTCCAGAACAGAAAGTCCCGATCAAAGAGAAAGCCACGACTGCCAGCTGCACAAAGATCAAAATCTAGAACCCAATCTGGGACGCTATCTTCCTCTTCGTCTACGTCTACATCAACATCTGTTCATTCTAAAAGTGTCACAGAAATATCTCATAGTCCACCCAATTTCATGCACAAGAACGTTGGAGATCAATATTTCTCTCCATCTCCAATGCCTGTTTCTTCATTTGCCTGCCATCATTATGACATCCAGGGCCTGTACGAGGAAATGAGTAAAACACCAACATCTGCTCCATATAGTAGTACACCCATTGGAGATCAATATTACTGCTCTTCTGTGGCGCCGGTTTATTCATCTGCCGAGTATCATTATAATCTGCATCACTACTACACCACGGGTAGTTTAAGACATTTGTTTAAGACCAAAGAAATCTTTTGTCTTAAAAAATCACTTTTTATTTTAGCTATTTTATATTAAAATTTAATATCAATTGAATTGTCTTAAATATAAAATTTAAGACAAAAATAGTGTGAGACAAAAATAATTTGAGACAAAATTTTCTATTTAAGACAAAAACAATTTGAGACAAAAATATTTAAGACAAAAACAATTTGAGACAAAAAAATTTAAGACAAAAGTATTTTAAGACAAAATTTTATATTTAAGACAAAACGAATTTGAGACAAAAATATTTTAAGACAAAACTTTATATTTAAGACAAAAGAAGTTTGAGACAAATATATTTTAAGACAAAAGCAATTTGAGACAAAAATATTTTAAGACAAAATTTTAGATTTAAGACAAAAGCACTTTGAGACAAAAATATTTAAGACAGAACTTTATATTTAAGACAATGGCCACTTAAGACAATGACAATTAAGACAAAACCCATTTAAGATAGTTAGCAATTAAGACAAAATCATTAGCATTGGGAAGTTTGCATTGAAATATCATGAGTGGATGGTGGATAAAATTATATTTTTTATTTTTGAAAATCCATATTCAAACCACATGAAATTTAATCATGTCATATTTATTTCTTTTATATTATATTTTTATTTTTTCATTAAACCACATTCTAAAAATTTAATAAATAAATAGATAAAAAAATATTATTTTTAGGTTGGCAACTCAAGGGGATTTGAACTTTGAATCTCATGTTTTAACCATAACTGCTCCAACACTAATATTCTTGGGCATATTATGTTTTTTCCTGCTAACTGCTCCAAATACAACCTCTAAGAACTAGTAGGGTCCAATAAAAAAAGCTACAAGTTCCCCAAATTCGATCTACATTTCATGGACAACCACATTTCCCCCAAATGTCCTCCACATATTTTCCTTGGTGTATTGGAGTTTGAAAAATACATAGGATGCCACAAGTAATCTTAATCATAAGACTCAACTTTCCTAATGACTAGGAGACCTTAAAACTAAGAAAACATCTTAATTTATGCCTAAAATTACTAAAATTTCCTATCCCAAACATGAAATTAGAAATTCTACAAAATTATAGGGCAACAAGGAAACCAACTTCCTCTTCCAAAATCTCTAAGACCTTATGGAGGACAAATACAAATTTTGAAATAAGTTGTTGAAATTATGCTCTTGCATCAACAGCTACCAATGTATCCTTGTAGGCCACCCCCTTTAACAATAGACGTAATACCAATGTCCTTTACCAGCTAGAAGGAACTCCTTACATAATTCTCTCTTAGATCCCCTTAACCCATTGCAATGATTGTCTTTGATGTCTACCTAGTTGCAAGCACATTAAGAAGCAATGTGGCATATTGCTGGTTGAGGATTTCAATAAGTATGTGATTTTTTTGACATCTTGTGACTATCTCATATGTGAATATCTAAAATCTTGGATGCATGTCGCCCTGACACTATAACATGACTTAGTATTACCTATCATACCGTGTCACTCCCTCCTCGAGACACCTAGAACTCACTAACACTCCCTGTCACACACTCTTATTCATTCATTTATGAATTTTGACCTAGTGCGCCTCTGTCATGTTTTCCTGGCACTCCCTAACACTCCTTAGCACGCATTGGCACACCTAGGCACTTGGAACAACTTTGTATGCTTCCATAGCACTCTAACATGCCTTGGCACTTCCTAGAATACCGTGTCACTCCCTTCTTAACACACCTGGAACTGGCTTATACTTCATTTCCATGCATTTTAAACTAGTGCTCCTTTGTGTTTCGCTGACACTTGGCCCTCACACTCCCTAGCATGTGTTCATGCCACACCCTGGCACCTGCCACATCTTGGCATGCCTATCATGCCTTGGAACTACCTAAGATCTCTTAGTACTTCTAGGAATTCCCTGACACACCTTGGTATTCCTTAGCTTTCATGTCTTCATAGATAACCTTGCTTTTTTTGTGACTTGGGAACCCAACCAAGTCATTGGAAAATCGATGTTGTGTCGAGCCCAAAGTTTCCCTTTGTCTGAAACTACTTTTTCCAACCCTTTATGTAACCATAGGCTTACCTCCTACAAGTCTTATTCTGACCTTCTCCTAACACACTTTATCCTTGAGACACTTGGAATTCGTTGACACTACTTGGCACACACTCTTATTCGTTCATTTCCATGCATTTTGACCTATTTCTCCCTTGCAATGTCTTGGCACTCCCTAACAGTCCTCAACATCCATTGACACTTTTTGGCATGTGTTAGCATGCCTTTTCATTCCTTGGCACGCATTGACACTCCTCAGTTATCATGCCCTCACAATTACCCCTAATTTTTTGGAACTTGGGAACCCATCCAAGTCTTGCCTTGAATATAACAACTTGACCAAGTTACGGTTACTACAACTAGATTGTGCCTTGTTCACCTAAGAAATGACTATAACCCATCACCCATTTAACCCCCTAAATGCTAAACCCCTAACCCATTTAACCCCCTAAACCCTTAACCCCTAACCCATTTAACCCCCTAAAACCCTAAAAACCTAACCCATTTAACCCCCAAACCCTAACCCCTAAAATACTTAACTGCTAAATCCCCTAACCCCCTAAACCTCTTAACCCCTAACCCATTTAAACCCCTAAACCTCTAACCCCTTAACCTCTAACCCATTAACCCCTTAACCCCTAACCCCTAACCCCTAAAATCCTTAACTGCTAAATCCCCTAACCCCATAAACCTCTAAACCCCTAAACCCATTTAACCCCGTAAACCCTAAACGTCTACCCCTTAACCCCTAAGCCCTAAAGCCCTAATTCCCAACCCCTAACCCATTTAACCCCCTAAACCCCTAAAACCCTAACCCATTTAACTCCTAAACCCTAAACCTATAAACCCTTAAACCCCTAAACCACTAACACCTAAACCCCTAAACCCCTAAACCGTTAACGCTTAACCATTAACCCATTAACCCCTCAACCCTAACCCCTAAAATCCTTAACTGCTAAATCCACTAATTAAGCCCTCAACCCCTAATCCCTAATCCCTTAACCATTACCTCATTATTCACCTAACCCCTAATTGCGCCTAAATCCCCTAACACTTAAGCCCCCAATCCCTAATCCCTTAACCAATAACTCATTATTCCTCTAACCCCTAAATGCGCCTAAATCCCCTAACCCCTAAACCCCCAATCCATAACCCCTTAACGACTAACTCATTATTCCCCTAACCCCAATCCCTAATCCCTTAAATACTAATTCATTATGCCTCTAACCCTTAAGCCCCGAATCCCTAACCCCTTAACCACTAACGAGAATATACCACAATGGGCATGCACAAGAAGAAGAACCAAAGAAATCAAATTCAATAAAGAAAGCACAACCACCACTCCAAACTCGCTTCTCTAAAACACATACAACTGCAATAAATCCCACTGAAGCTTACAAATTTATCAAGCCCTAATTAACTTACTAACAAATTCAACAAGCCAACATGTTACAATTTTATGAGTCGCCCCCAAATCAATTAGTAATTATTGCATGAATGTACATTTGCTTGTAGTTTTATTTAAAAGGTTGAAATTCTCTCAAGAGCGTATAGAATATATCCAAAAGTTAAAAAAATGGAAATTTTGCTTACCTCCACAAGGTATCATCACACCCGGATAGGTGAAAACATACAAGTCTAAATCTTCTACCTCTAAGTCTCAATGACACTTCAACATGTCAATAACATACTTGCAACAATGCTTAATGAGTTTTGTCTATTGGCTAAAGAGATGTACATCCATCCATCCAAAAATAAACATCTCAATCAATGCAACACCATAAATTGTGCTAAATAGTTCATCATGTTATTTCAAATATTACAATATTTTCTTATATAGTTAGCTCACATGTTCCTTGAATATTTGAAAGCCAAACTACCTTAGCACAATATACCAGAAAACATCATATATTTTCTATCACATGTCAAACCGAGTGAACAAACACATGCATAGAAAAAATCAGAAATAGGGTTCATAGATCGACTTGTATTATGTGGTTTCAAACCCTTCTTGTCTCCTTCAAGGGGGTTTTTGGAGGTCTTAAAAAAGACTTCCTTTTGCTAACCAAATGGATTTTTTCTTTCACACATGTATGGAAACGTACTTTCCAAATCATATTGTAATAGATTCATAAGGTGATGTTATTGGTATTAACTACACCTTATTTGGAGACATCATTTTTATTGTAGGGGTTGGTACCTTTCTATTGGATGTGGTTGGCGATGTGAAGACAACTCAACCTCTAGTAAAGATTCATACTAACTCTAACAAGCTTATGGATGATTTTTTACAAAGGGAGACCCCTCTAAGCTTAACTCTTTGGATTTTTTGTTTGTTCATGCTAATTATTGTTCTCAACTTTCCTTCTCTAAGGGGCTAAGACTATTTGCTTCATTTATTTTACATGGCGTGATGAAAGAAGAAGAATGGAGATTGTCTCCACATCTTTTCCATTTCGCTAAGTTACAAAAAAAGAGTCAAAATCTATAGCCAATAGACTAATAGTCTCTTGATACACCTTAAGTGAGCTATGCATAGCTCTCACCTATCACTGTAGCTCAATGAAATGACATCTAATAGCTCCAAGACGCCATTATAAATGGAGTAGTTGTGAATTTCTTGTTAAATGATCGCCTCCAAATGTTCAATTCTCATGAATTTTGGGGGAGGGGGGTCTTTTGGTGTATTGAGCGGGGCGAGCGGACATAAGGGTAGCATGGATGGGTAGAAGTGAGAGGTTCGAGCATGGTTTACTAAGATCTACAATCCTAACATTAGAGAATGAGAAGGAGCCTTAGGGCCTTATGGCATAGGGGCTAGGTAACCTATAGGTAAGGTAATGAGAGAAATTGATAGGGGAACCCCCAATAGTTGTGACAAAGGGATTAGGGGCCACATTATCACAACCCATACACACTTAACCCATAACCACTAAAGTCCCTATCCCTTTAACCCCGAAGCCACAATCCCTTAATCCATACACCCATAACTCATAAAAAATTAACCTCTTGATCCCTTAAACCCAAAGCCATTAACCCCTTAACCCCTAACCACTAACTTAGAACCCTTGAACCCCATAAACCCTAATCCCATATCCTCTTAAAGCTTGACCCTTAACCCATAACCCCTAACCCCTAAACTCATTAACCCCTAACCCCTTAACCTTCTGACACCTAAATAACATAACCCTTAGGCACTTAACCCCTAGATCCCCTGACATGTAAGCCCTTGATGGTTAATATTAACCCCTAAATCCCTTAACCACTAATCCATTAACCTCTAACCCTTAAACCCCCTAACCTTCAAATCCCATAAGCCATAACCCTTTACCCTTTACCCTTAACCCCTTGCTCCTAAACCCTTAAACCCATTAACTCCTAGAACCCCTTTTCCTTTATCTCAAACCATAGGTGCTCCAATGCTAATATTCTTGGGCATATTATGCTTTTATCTGCTAACTGCTCCAAATACAGCCCCTAAGAACTAGTAGGATCCAAGGAAAAGAGCTACAAGTTCCCCAAATCCGACCTACATTTGATGGACAATCACACTTCCCCCAAATGTCCTCCACATATTTTCCTTGGTGTATTGGAGTTTGAAAAATACATAGGATGCCACAAGTAATCCTAATCATAAGACTCAACTTTCCTAATTACTAGGAGGCCTTAAAAATAGAAATAAAAACATCTTAACTTATGACTAAAATTACTAAAATTTCCTATCCCAAATATGAAGTTAAAAATTCTACAAAATTATAGGGCAACAAGGAAACCAACTTCCTCTTCTATAAATCTCTAAGACCTTATGGAGGACAAATACAAATTTTGAAATAAATTGTTGAAATTATGCTCTTGCATCAGTAGCTACCAATGTATCCTTGTAGGCCACCCCCTTTACCGATAGTAATACCAATGGACTTTACCTAGAAGGAACTCCTTACATAATTCTCTCTTAGATCCCCTTAACCCATTGTAATGATTGTCATTGATGCCTACCTAGTTGAAAGCACATTAAGAAGCAATGTATCATATTCGTGGTCGAGGATTTCGATAAGTATGTGATTTTGCTGATATCTTGTGACTGTCCCGTATGTGAATATATAAAATCATTTTTTTTGTACCAGTTTAATGATTGATTTTCCATGAATTTTAAACTAGTGCTCCCTTGTGTTTCCTTGACACTTGGCCCTCACACTCCCTATCATGTATTCATGCCACACCCTAGCACCTGCCACATGTTGGCATGCCTATCATGCCTTGGAACTGCCTAACATGTGTTAGTACTTCTAGGAATTCCCTGACACACCTTGGTATTCCTTAGCTTTCATGTCGTCATAGATAACCTTACTTTTTTTTGCGACTTGGGAACCCAACCAAGTCATTGGAAAATAAATTTTGTGCCCAACCCAAATTTTCCCTTTGTCTGAAGCTACTTTTTTCAACCCTTTATGTAACCATAGGCTTACCTCCTACAAGTTTTATTCTGGCCTTCCTGTTGAGGAGGTAAATCCCCTCTGCGGATAGAGGCGATCCCTACTAGCCCAGCACGGGTCTAGCAATAATCATCAAATGCTACAGCGCAAGTTCCTAATTGCGAATAAACAGACCAACGATGGAGGCCTACCTGGAGTCCAGTGCTATGATTCGTAGAAGAGATAGCGTTCCCGTTCCTCAGCTTCGGCAGAACACGATCCCCACGATCTCCGTGAATGGACACCTGCACATGCAAGAAACAACATGAATACAAGCATAAAATCCAGAATACGCAACTATATATCAGTCAGAAAGGATATAACTCATCATTATCATAAGTGAAAAAAAGGGTGGAACCATAACCAGTAGTCATTCATTAATAAGCAATCGAAAGAGAGTACAACCAATGTTCTAACGCTGAGGTCTCCTTCGGAGGGGTCTCCAGTCGTGCACGTCTCACAAAGCCTGTCAGGGATGGGACAAGCCTCTCTTAGAGTCTCTCGACGATAGTATCCTTGCTCAAGTTTGGCCTTAAAAAATGAGGGCTCTTGCAGCATGAAGGCTATTGGGAATTTGAGAACTTGGAGATTCAAGGCTTAGGCACTTCAAGACTAGCTTCCAATGGAAATGAGCTAGATTTTATAGATGGAGGAAGGGGAGTTGGGATCCCTATAATTGTGGGGTTGGCCCTATCTTCAAGGAAGCTTCCATGAGAGGTGGCAAACCACTTCCCTTTCATGGAACTCAAACCTCCCAACTCAAGATAGGTAGCAGTTTCTGAGTCTGTTGAAACGAAACTTCCGCCATTATTATTTAAAAAACACTCCTTAAATTGGCTGGCATGACTGCGACTCTGGGACAGAGCACCAGTTGGCGCGGCCTCTTTGTAGGATTTTCCTCATTGGCGCGAGTGATGAACTGGCTACCCGCGCCAATGCAAAAAGGGATGTTTTTTATGGTTTTTTGCAAGGAGATGTCTTCAGGGCAATTGAAGCTCATGTTTAGAGGAATGCAATGATAATGGTTTCAAGGCATGACATTGCTCACAGGTCACACAATGGGCCCTCCAATGTGCGGGACGGGGAATGGTAGGGACGGTGACAAATTACTGTGTAATAGATGCCCCCTAAAGCATGAGGCCCGAGAGAGAGAGAGGGGTGAAATGCTTTACGAGAACGTGTCCAACTGAAGCTCCGCCGTCGGAAAACCTGCGTGGAGAAATACAACTCATATCTCAAGTACATGATGTATATGTGGTATGGACGCAACCATCCAAAACAGAGTATACAATAATACAGATCCAAGGTATGGTCGCAGCCATCCAGTGAGGATCGATAAATAGACTCAGGTATGGTCGTAGCCATCCAGTGAATAAGTCATGTAAATAATAATCCACAAAATCGCAGCCTGGATTACAACAGACACAATCCAGGGTCTTGTGCTCCATCTCGACCCAAAGAAAGTACAAGTTCAAGCATGCGAATATGTGAGCTGAAGTCGAACATGCAAGAACATCGTCTGATTACCAGCCAATGATGAGAGCTGTTAACAGACGCGAGAGGAACCACCAATAATGACAATGGCCCTCAAGGTACTACAGGTACAATCTACGGCATGTGAATTAATGAGCTGGTGTCGAACACCCGTAGAATCACTCGATCGGAGGCCAATGATGAGAACCTCACGTCGAATGCGACGAACCTGCCATTGAGGCATGCAGGCTCCAAGGTACCATGAAAGAGTCTCTAGATCAGCTTCCTGGCTAATGAGCTGAAGTCGACAGGAAGTGACCTTGATTCGAATGTGGGCCATAATGTTTCCCACATCATCGACACGAGACAGAGGAACATGATGTTTTGTTGTGAATCAAGATCATATGAGAATCAGAGGAAGGTTGATATTCGCAGAGGTCAACTTCTCTTGAACATATAACGGCACAAATAGTGGTTTTGGCAGTATTTGACATCAACGGATCAAAGGTCATGGTGACGAGGCAATGAGCAGAGGAGAGGTCAAAAAGGATTACCCAAACCCACGGAAGCAAGTGAAAAAACGAGATGAGATGTCCCCAACCCGACACGAATGCAGACAAGTGCCATGTTCAAGAGCGACATACTGCCGACACGATAATGATGATGGTTCCATTTTTCCCCCACCATTTCTGGCGAGTACCCCAATTATTTTTGATAACAAGATTGAAGGGGATAGCATATGCTTGTAATATAAGTCCGCCCTTCGGGCAAATCCATCCTAGTCCATTTAATGAGCCCTAGGAAGGAGGAAGGAGGAGAACGTCATTTCAACTAAATCCGATGTCATCAGGGTTTAACGAGTCTGACAAAGGAAGAACTCGGCGTCTTTTCATGTTTAGAGAGTTTGAAAAGACAACAAAAAGTAAACTCCAAAGGTCCCTTTTCGTCAATAGTTCCCCAGATCCGAAAAGGTAGAAAACAATATCCGAGAAAACCTCCTAGTCGCAATAGGCTAGGGTATTCCTTTTTCGTAAATAATCCATCCCAACCCGAAAAAGGGGTAAACGTATACTAGGTAGATGTCGTTTCGCAGCCACTTTAACGAGATCGAAACGACAAGGGCCTCGGCAATCTTTTCATGTTTCGAGAGTCAGAAAAGAGCTGAAAGATGACTCCAAAGTGACTTTTTCGTGTTTTTATCGAGTCCAAAAAAGTATAAAATACAACTCGTTTCGCCGTTTACGTTGCATAAAAACCCGTTACTGCACAGAAAGGCAAGTGTAAAATCCATTTTCGACAAAACATACGAAGTTTCAATGAAAGATGACTTTTTAAACTTAAAATACAGCTCAAAAAGTTATAAATAGGTCTAAATGGTAAAAACTGAAATTACTTTTACTTTTTACCTTAGTGAAGAGCAACATTGGTCCATTTACCGTGCAAACTTCTAGCGGCGATTACGACCGATCCGAGCCACCATTCAGAGTTCCGTCAGTTCCAGGTAAAAGGCGCTTCCTCATTCTTCATTTCAGTCCAATTTTTAATAGTTTTCCATCATGCAATAGACTTTTGTGGCAAGTTTTTGAATTTTTAGGGCTCCGCTCATTGGCGTGGGTATCGGGCACGGACACAGGCCAATGGGATTTTATATGCAAAGGGATCGCGCCAACTGGCGCGACTGTTCCCAAAACAGCCGCACCAGCGGCCGAACCCAATTTTCCGCCTAAAAAATCAACATTTTGATCAATTTGAATGAAATTCGAAGCTCAATAGAGATCTAATTGAAGGTTTGTGACCATGTTGATGCAGGAAACCAAACAAAATGGTGATCGAGTGGAAAGAAAGAGAGCACGGGGAAGAGGACGAAATGGCCATGGAAAATGAGGCCTGCATGAATGCCCTCAGAAACTGCGGGCTCAAGAAATTCTTCCTGACACCTTGTTTGCGGGCTCAACCTGAGCTACTTCAGTACCTGGTGAGCATTTGGGATGAACAAGAACAAGTATTCAAGCTACGAGACCAGGTGTTAGAACTGGACGTTTCTGATGTGTACTTCATAACCGGACTGTCGCGCAGAGGTCCGGTACCCATACTGACAGGGAGCAGACCGTCGGGTGAGAAAATGGAGGAAGTGATGGCACGAGTGTGCCCACGGGCACAAATGGGATCAGGGAGTAAAAAGGTGGATATCCACACTATCCCCGATCTGGCACTACGAGTAGTGCTGCATACCATCACGCGGGCTGCAGGATCGCAGGCACCGCACGAAGCGACGAAAGCCCAACTCTTACTGGCTTCAGAGTGCATGAGTCCCATACTGTTTGACTGGGCCACAGCAGTAACGATCAACATCAAGAGACAGCTGACGAGATGCAAACAAGCCAAGATGAAGCAGTTTGGCTATGGGTCCATCCTGGTATCGTTCATTCTGGAACGAGTGCCAATCTTCCAGGGCCAAGGGGCCGTTGTAGCGGAGCCGATACCACGAGAGCCGAGAATGGCTCGCTGGGCAGCACTGATGCCCAGAGCAGGAGGAGGCCAACAGATGTCCTAGAGGCCAGAGTTTTTTGGGTGGTTGCGGCGCTAGTTGATTGTAGTTGAGGACTGGCCTTATGCCGGGATAGAATTTACTGGAGACCCAGATCTCCCACTGCCAGAGGGAGAGGATTGGGATGAAGAGCTGGGTATGATCTGTTTTTATTTTTCATGTTTTATGATTTTTTGTTAATACATGTCCGTTTTGACAGCAGTTACATGTGTATGCAGATGTTGGCCCAGAGAGACCAGCCGGGATGTCTCCTATCGCACAGAGAACTCAGCTCGCAGTCGATCCTCATGAGGAGGGTGCGGAAGGAGGAGAGTTGGTTCAGAACCTCGAGGGGATTTCCCGAGGGATTCCGGACTACTCCCGGCTGGCGGATGTACCGTTAGCATATCAGAGACACACGGTGGGAGTGCCTAGTCGCCTCCACCGTCTACTGAGATGCCTAGTGCGTGTAGTGACTTGTTATCATGAGCACCACGCAGACTAGCCTCTTAGGGTTTTATTTCATGCATATTTTTGAGAGACGTGTCGTCTCCGGATGTAATAAGATGAACACGTATATTTTTTGATTTTATGTGATGCACACTGTGCAAACATTTCGACACACACACACACACACACACACACACATATATATATACATATGACTATTTTGGATGGATCTTTTACATGTGATGATGTTTTCTATATGTCATGCAAATGTCTAATACAAATGTAATCTAATGTATCAGTTACATAACAAACGACCCAATGTGAAATGTATTCACACAATGTATCTACTCACACATTTCATTTTTATGCAAGCTTAAAAGCACACATGAACACACACATATGCAAACTATGCTTGAAATGAGGAAGACGGGCATGCCCCCCATCATGGTGTCTCAATTCGAGGTGCATGCCCCCCAAGCTTTAGTCCATTGAAAATGGAGTGAAGGTTCAAAACAAAAAGGCGAATTGAACATGCTCGTGTTTCATTATTTTAACAAGGTTGACACACTTAAAAGAACTATCCTCAAACAACTTGTTTCATTGTTTTTAGGAGCTCGACACAAGTGGAGGAACTATGCTCCGAGAACCTGCTTTCATTTTTTAAAGAGCTTGACACAGGGGAGAAACCGTGCTCTAACCGACTTACATTAAAATGAACAAGAAGGCAGTGCTTCCAAGAGTTCCACTCCCGGTGGAAGGAAAACATCCTGGAAGTCAGGACCCAATGCCCTCAGTACACTATGCACGACGGTGTCTTCACTGAGTGCGGGCATAGGGTAGGTAGACACATAGTTGACCTGCGGTGGAGCAGAAACAATGGGTGAATAAAAAAATAGGAGGGGGTGATGGCGGACCAGTTGCCACATTAGGACCAAAGAATGAAAGCTGATCAACGGTCACGATCCGTCCTTCATGCGGAAAACAGGCCACACAAAAAAGGGAGGAGACGAGCGCTACCATGGCATAGGTGTAATCGCGCCCCAGGAGCAGATTGAAATCCAAGGGGCCTGGAGCGACCATCACGTCCATATGGACAGTTTTACCTCCCAAAGTAACCGGTAACCTTGGAAGGATCCCCAACGATTGACTCGTCCTTCTGTTAAAAGTCAACATATTCTGCGTAACAGGCACAAGCGGCGGCGAACCAAAATCTTGCCAGGTAGTTGAGGATATAATACTAACAGAGGAACCTTCGTCTATAATGGTGCTGGGTACGACCAGACCAAGAGCCTGTACTATGATCTCGAAAGGCACGTAAGACGGAAGGCGGAATCCTGTAAATCGACTCCAATCAAAGGAGGCGACTAGAGTACTCGGAGGGGATACCATCGAATCGAGAAGGTCTTCCCCTGGTGTTACGAAAGAAGGAGAATCCTCCATAACCTCCATCTCGAAGGCAGGAGGGATATCCTCCGGAGCCTCCATCATGGGAGGCGGAGGAGGAGCTTCTTGAAGTACAGGGACAGGAGAATCTTTCTCCAAGTCTGAAGAATCTGAGGAAATCAAAAGGACATGGGGGGTGTGAGATCCACTCATGATAGAAAAGACCTGGTGCACCGTGGACGGGGTCAGTTCAACTGATCCTACGACCAATGGTTGGTCAGGGACGGATTCGTGAATTCAAATTTCTGAGGGAGTGGGAAGGACCAAAGATGACTCTTGACCAATCGTAGGGTCAGCTGGCAGAGGACTCAAAGAAAGCTGATTATAACCAGGTGGAAGGCGTGGTGTAGAACATGTTGGGTTGTCCAAAACTCACTTGGCTTCATCCATATAAGAACAAAGGTGAATGGCATGGTGCCCTTCACACATATTACAGGGATTGGTGATCTTACCCTGCTTCTTAGGAGCCTTATCAGCACCAGTTGAAGACGTGCCCCCAACCTGTCTCCCGGGAGTCAAAGGCAACGGCGGACGGCCGTTGGACCATGCTTCAAGCACCTTGGGAATTCCAGGGTAGTTGTGAAGAAGATGGTCTCTCGTGCACAACATGCAGGGGAACTTGACTTTCCATGGAGGGTTGGAAGGTATATCAATAGGAGATTTCTCAGAGGCAGTAGCTGTACATTGAGTCTCTCGCTTATCGGACTTCTTCTTCTTTGTCTTCTTCTTCTTCTTCTTAGCCACCTGGTTACTTGAATCCAGACTTTCACCAGGCGAAGTAGAAGAGGAGGATGCAGAAACGGGTGAAGGAGGGGAGAGGTCCACCATAGAATCAACATGATGTTGTCCGGGTGGAGGAACTAATTGAACAGTAGGGGAGACATTCGGGACTACAGAGGTTGAAAACAACCAAACAGGCAACCCAACAGTTAACCCAGGAAGGGACAACGTCGCCATGTAAGGAGCGCCAACATTCCCAAAAGGAGGAAAATGACCAGGATTCCCATCTGAGGGGATTCCTTGGTTGGTAAACTCTGAAAAAGTTTCCATCAAAACTCAAAAGCACACACGGGCCGAAAAAGAGTCAAGACACACAGTCAAACGGTCAATAAGAAAAGTCTAACAAGGCGTGTAATGGTGGGTGATTAATTATTACCACATTGAAAAATAAGAAACTTCACCATTTCATGTTTTAAGAGTCGAGAAACGATAAAAAGGTGACTCTATCTCTTTCAGATTTGACACAAGCGTGAAAGGACAAGCGCTTGGCGATCTTTTAAAATTTAGGGAGTCAGAAAAGATCAAATGACTGCTCAGGAATACTAGGCAAAAGGGTGTACCAAATAACCGTGAACTGCAATATACACCTTGGTTTCAATAATGAAAAATAAATCGACCAAGGACTTTCCGTACGTGCAGCCAATCTCCCCGAATGTTGTGTCCGGTGTATCACGGGTATAGGGAGGCAGACTCGGCTTCCTATGGATAAAGTATTGAAACCTAGAGGGGTCTCCCTTTATATACGCGACGGTACGGGGAGCACAAGTCCGTACTAGCGCTGTCTAAAGCCAAAAGGCGAACGACAACTACTAGGTTTAAAGACGCCGGAACATGTCTCTAGCCTAGACCTCTAAATGTGTTTCGTTAGATTTCAATGCTGCCTTAGTGTAAATTGAGTAGATTTTAAAGTTGATCTTCACTTACGTTTCAGTTTTCAGGCCCTAACAAATGTGTGGTCTCAAAAACTCCTAAATGCAAAGCTACATGCCACAGTACATCATTTCGTTCAATGAAAACTAGCTACAGAAGAGTTCAAAGTTTTTACCCAAACAAAATGATCGGAAGACAATCAATGATATCTCTAATGCAACTAATGAAATCGAAAAATTTTCATTCAAATCACTAATTACTAGTAAAATCGAAAATATTTCAATTTGCACTAATCAACCAAAAGCAAAAGAGATTTTTTTTTTTAATTTTCAATGTTTGATGGCTAGATGCACTAAACAAACTGAAAACAAAAGAGAAGAAATTTGAGAAACAATATTAAGAGAGAAAAAACAAACAAATTTCACTCAATGACACAAACAATCAGATCTCAAATCGACCAAAGTCTCTCAAAACCAAGAAAAAGTCTCAAAGGTTCCAATGGACTGTGTAATCTAGGTCCAAAGCAAGACCAAACGAAGTTTGAATGAAGAGAAGAGTAATCACCCAAAAATCACAACGAAATGGTGAACAACCACTAAGAGAATGTGGAGGAGCAATCAGAGAATTGACTAGACTAACAAAACACCAAAACTCCTAAGGAGGGCTCAATACACAAAGCCACTAGATGCCCTAGGGCTTAAAACGTGAAATCGATAGAGAAAAGCAAACAACCAAAGGACGAAGGAAAATTCCCAGTCAAACAGGACTCCAACACACTCAGGTAGCCGAAAAATAAAAAATAAATACACTGATCATACCTAGAGAGCTCAGAACTGAGCAAAACCTAATGCCTCATAGGAGTGGCGTGACTGTGAGGTTGTAACTGGTGCCAGAAAGCAATTGGCGCGGGCAATACAAAAGCAACATGCGCCAATTCGCGCGACTGTCGAGCTAAAAAGCGTGCCAGCCGAGTTCCTCAGCCAAAAATAAAAAAGAACTACTCCAGAAGCAGATCAGTGATATCCAAGAAAACCAAGAAGAAAAAAAAAGCAAAAGAACCCAGCCCAGAAGGCCAACCAAGCAAGGAAAACCACGAAACAATCAAAACGAGACAATCAAAACTAGACGATCCCCAGTGGAGTCGCCAAATTGTTGAGGAGGTAAATCCCCTCTGCGGACAGAGGCGATCCCTACTAGCCCAGCACGGGTCTAGCAACAATCATCAAATGCTACAGTGCAAGTTCCTAATTGCGAATAAACAGACCAACGATGGAGGCGTACCTGGAGTCCAGTGCTATGATTCGTAGAAGAGATAGCATTCTCTTTCCTCAGCTTCGGCAGATCACAATCCCCACGATCTCCGTGAATGGACACCTGCACATGCAAGAAACAACATGAATACAAGCATAAAATCCAGAATACGCAACTATATATCAGTCAGAAAGGATATAACTCATCATTATCATAAGTGAAAAACAGAGTGGAACCATAACCAGTAGTCATTGATTAATAAGCAATCGAAAGAGAGTACAACCAATGTTCTAACGCTCAGGTCTCCTTCGGAGGGGTCTCCAGTCGTGCACGTCTCGCAAAGCCTGCCAGGGATGGGACAAGCCTCTCTTAGAGTCTCTCGACGATAGTATCCTTGCTCGAGTTTGGCCTTAAGGGAAAAATGAGGGCTCTTGCAGCATGAAGGCTATTGGGAATTTGAGAACTTGGAGATTCAAGGCTTAGGCACTTCAAGACTAGCTTCCAATGGAAATGAGCTAGCTTTTATAGATGGAGGAAGGGGAGTTGGGATCCCTATAATTGTGGGGTTGGCCCTATCTTCAAGGAAGCTTCCATGAGAGGTGGCAAACCACTTCCCTTTCATGGAACTCCTGGAGCCAAACCTCCCAACTCAATATAGGTAGCAGTTTCTGAGTCTGTTGAAACGAAACTTCCACCATTCTTATTTAAAAAACACTCCTTAAATTGGCTGGCATGACTGCGACTCTGGGACAGAGCGCCAGTTGGCGCGGCCTCTTTGTAGGATTTTCCTCATTGGCGCGAGTGATGAACTGGCTACCCGCGCCAATGCAAAAAGGGATGTTTTTATGGTTTTTTGCAAGGAGATGTCTTCAGGGCAATTGAAGCTCATGTTTAGAGGAATGCAATGATAATGGTTTCAAGGCATGACATTGCTCACAGGTCACACAATGGGCCGTCCAATGTGCGGGACGGGGAATGGTAGGGACGGTGACAAATTACTGTGCAACACTTCCCCTAACACACTTTATACTTGAGACACTTGGATTTCATTGACACTACTTGGCACACACTCTTATTTGTTCATTTCCATGCATTTTGACCTAGTTTTCCCTTGCAATGTCCTGGCAATCCCTAGCACTCCTCAACATCCATTGACACTTTCTAGCATGTGTTAGCATGCCTTTTCATTCCTTGGCACATACTGACACTCCTTAGTTCTCATGCCCTCACAATTACCCTTAATTTTTTGGAACTTGGGATCCCAAACAAGTCTTGCCTTGACTATAACAACTTGACCAAGTTATTGTTACTACAACTATATTATGCCTTGTTCACCTAATAAATGGCTATAACCCCTCACCCATTTAACCCCCTAAAACCTAAACCCCTAACCCATTTAACCCCTTAAACCCTAAACCTCTAAACCTTTAACCCCTAACCCCTTAAACCCTAATTCCCGACCCTAACCCATTTAACCCCTTAAACCCCTAAAAACCTAACCCATTTAACCCCCAAACCCTAACCCCCAAAACCTAACCCCTAACCCCTTTAACCCCTTACCGCTAAAATCCTTAACTGCTAAATCCCCTAACCCCCTAAACCTTTAAACCCCTAACCCATTTAACAACCTAAACATCTAACCCCTTAACCTTTAACCCCTTAACCCCTAACCCCTAAAATCCTTAACTGCTAAATCCCCTAACCCCCTAAACCTCTAAACCCCTAAACCCATTTAACCCTGTAAACCCTAAACGTCTAACCCTTAACCCCTTAAGCCATAATTCCCAACCCCTAACCCATTTAACCCCCTAAACCCCTAAAACCCTAACCCATTTAACCCCCAAAACCCTAAACCTCTAAACCCTTAAACCCTAAACCACTAACACCTAAATCCCTAACCCCTTAACCCCTTAACCCCTAAATTGTTAACGCTTAACCATTAACCCATTAACCCCTCACCCCTAACCCCTAAAATCCTTAACTTCTAAATCCCCTAAGTCCCTAATCCCTAATCCCTTAACCACTAGCTCATTATTCACCTAACCCCTAACTGTGCCTAAATCCCCTAACCTCTAAGCCCCCAATCCCTAATCCCTTAACCACTAACTCATTATTCCCCTAACCCCTAAATGTGCCTAAATCCCCTAACCCCTATCCCCCCAATCCATAACCCCTTAACCACTAACTCATTATTCCCCTAACCCGAATCCCTAATCCCTTAAATACTAACTCATTATGCCCCTAACCCCTAAATGCGCCTAAATCTGCTAACCCTTAAGCCCCCAATCCCTAACCCCTTAACCACTAACACATTATTCCCCTAAACCCTAAACCTCTAACCTCTAAGCCCCTATTCCCCTAACCGCTTATTATACCAGGCTCGTGGTGCTTTCTTGAGGCCATACAAGGATTGTACTGCTTGCATGCTTTATGTTCCTAACCCTTCACAAAAAATCTTTCTGGTTGGGACACAAAAACATTCTCTTTCATATCTCCATTCAAGAAAGAAGTTTTTACATCCATTTGATGGAATTTCCAACTTTTTGAGTTTATAGGGCAAAGAATGTCCATATGGTATCCCATTTTTCTATAGGGGAAAGGAGTATTCTCATAATAGACCCCTTCTTTTTGTGTAAAAAATTTTGCCACAAGCCTAGATTTATTCTTTTCAAATGAGCCATCTGTTTTATACTTTTTTTTGAAAAATGTTAGCACTTAATTTGGAAAGGGTCGTAGAAGGGGTTCCAAAGGGACTACTACTAGATCAAGCGGAAACAATGGGAGAAGGACCCATTGTCACCTCATTCAATTTCCCCTGCTCTTTATGCACTTTCACTGATGGGAGGAGTCTCGGTACAGGGAAATTACTAGAATGATGAGACCAATAATGATGCACAATGTGATTTCCAATGCCCATTCAAAGAAGAGGATTAGATAATAGGTTCCCTACTTTAGAAGCAAAAGAAGGACTCTCCAAGAAAGGCTCGAGGGAAAGATGACCTCGAGTTTAGGAATATTAAAAAATGATGAATGCCTAAGATCAAAACTTCCAAAATCCCTCTCTTGTGATTGACGTGTTTATAGTAGGCTTCAAAGTGAGGCAAGTAAAAATTCAATTAAATTATGAGCTTTGGGAGAATCTAGGGTGAATTTCCATGCATTGTTTTTTGAGATAAATACTATAAGAGACTAAGTTTTGGGAGATATACCGTGGTAAAGGCTCATCCAATGATCATTTATAGTTAAGATAATAGGTTTTGAATGATGAACTACAAATCAATGGGATCTTTCATCCTAATCAGGGGAGAAATTACTAAACGTATGGCATTACCTCACGCTAGGGTTATGATCCACCAACCTGCTAGTTCCTATTATGACGGACCAGCCGCAGAGTTTCATAACGAAGCGAAACACATAAAGATGCTTCGTAATTACATAACCAAATGTTATATAGAAAGAATGGACAACCCCGAAGAGGTCATTCAACGGGATCTGGACAGAGATGTTTTTATGTCAGCAACAGAAGCCCGAGCTTATGGCATTGTTGATACCGTAGCGGAAGGTGCAAACCTTCAAGAAATCCTCAAGTCAAAGGAGCATCAAGGGTTCCCTCTTGGTGTGATAGTTAGGGCATCAATTTATGTGAAATTCCACCATCGTATTTTGTTCAAAATTGGAGGATTCCTAGAGCTCTAATCTAGCCTAGGAAGCGATGCGTTGCTTGAGGGCCTTTTGCTATTTTTATACACCTTATCCTCTTTTATTTTAGCCTCTCTATGCATCATACTATTTTAGAGAAAATAAAATTTTATTCCCACACCTTGCGTGTGAGCCTCTTCTTGGAAACTCCACATGATGCAATTCAACCTAGCCATATATGCATGGTTTCTTTTCTTCATGAAGTCAAATTAGCCTTACATTTTTTAAATGCTCCTAGCCATATATGTTGGCAATTCAACGTAAATGCTCCCTTGTGTTTCCCTGACAGTCCCTAACACTTCCTAGTGCATGTTGGCACACCTTGGCACCTGGCACATCTTGGATTCATGTCGCCATGACACTATAACATGACTTAACACTGTCTATCATTTCATGTTACTCCCTCCTCGAGACACCTAGAACTCGCTAACGCTCCCTGTCACACACTCTTATTCATTCATTTATGCATTTTGACCTAGTGCTCTGTTATGTTTTCCTGGCACTCCCTAACACTCCTTAGCACACATTGGCACACCTTGGCACTTGGAGCATCTTTGTATGCTTCCCTAGCACTCTAACATGCCTTGGCACTTCCTATAATATCGTGTCACTCCCTTCTTAGCACACCTGGAACTGGCTGATACTCCATTTCCATGCATTTGAAACTAGTGCTCCCTTGTGTGTCCCTCACACTTGGCCCTCACACTCCCTAGCATGTTTTTATTGCATCCATACAAAAAACAACCTAAACCATGGCAAATGATCAATTCATAATAAATCCATACTTGTTTGACATATCAAGCTGATCAAGAAGTTTACTCGTTGCCTCTCAATCAACTAGTTAATTTATGTATGCTTGTAATTGTAAATGGATCTTCCAACTAGCACAAGCTCTACTTGTAATTTATTAAATCCATTATAGGAAAACACCTTATTATGGAAGCATACCTGGTTTAAATCTCTACCCCTCTAACCCCCTTCAACCCACCAATAATATGTGGATGACACTCTTCTTATGGGCTCTCCCTTGGTCAAAGAAGCCCTTTCCTTCCACAATATTCTTGTTGATTTTTCCCAGGCCTTTGGCACCTCCATCAATAAAGCTAAATCAAAAATCTTCTTCCTCATTACCTCCTAGACCATTCAACTCAACAAGAGACACAGACCCGGACCCAGAAAAATCTGCATACCTAAAAAATATGGGGGGCTTGGTCTCAGAGACCCAGACTTGTTGGGAAAAGTTATGGGCGCCAAAACCTGGTGGAGATGGATCACCAGCCCCAACACCTCTTGGGAAACACTCTGGAAGGAAAAATATGCCCCATCTCACAACCTAAAGTCGAGTTTCTACAGTGAAATCTATTAATTATCTTTATTATTTACCTAACCTTATGTACTATGGCGGACTATTAACTCGTAGCAGATTAAGGAACAATGGAAGTGATTATTATTGATACCTCTTCCTAATTGGCCACTACTTATACTTATACTTTAATTGATTTTCCATGAATTTTAAACTAGTGCTCCCTTGTGTTTCCTTGACACTTGGCCCTCACACTCCCTAGCATGTATTCATGCCACACCCTAGCACCTGCCACATCTTGGCATGCCTATCATGCCTTGGAACTTCCTAAAATGTGTTATTACTTCTAGGAATTCCCTGACACACCTTGGTATTCCTTAGATTTCATGCCATCATAGATAACCTTACTTTTTTTGCGACTTGGGAACCCAACCAAGTCATTGGAAAATAAATATTGTGCCCAACCCAAAGTTTCCCTTTGTCTGAAACTACTTTGTGCAACCCTTTATGTAACCATAGGCTTACCTCCTACAAGTCTTATTCTGGCCTTCCCCTAACACACTTTATACTCCTCAACATCCATTGCCACTTTCTAGCATGTGTTAGCATGCCTTTTCATTCCTTGACACACACTGACACTCCTTAGTTCTCATGCCCTCACAATTACCCTTACTTTTTTGGAACTTGGGATCCCATCCAATTCTTGCCTTGACTATAGCAACTTGACCAAGTTATGGTTACTACAACTATATTATGCCTTGTTCACCTAATAAATGGCTATAACCCCTCACCCATTTAACCCCCTAAACCCTAAACCCCTAACCCATTTAACCCCCCAAACCCTAAACCTCTAAACCTTTAACCCTTGACCCCTTAAACCCTAATTCCTGACCCTAACCCATTTAACCCCTTAAACCCCTAAAAACCTAACACATATAACCCACAAACCCTAACCCCAAAACACTAACCCCCAAAACCTAACCCCTAACCCCTTTAACCCCTAACTGCTAAATCCCCTAACCGCCTAAACCTTTAAACCCCTAACCCATTTAACAACCTAAACATCTAACCCCTTAACCTTTAACCCCTTAACCCCCTAACCCCTAACCCCTGGGATGTAGTGAAGGGACACGTTTTTAGCAAAGTAAATTATGAGCTTTTGGAGAATCCAAGGTGACTTTCCATGAATTGTTTTTTGAGAAAAATACTATAAGAGACTAAGGTTTGGGAGATATACCGTGGTAAAGGCTCATCCAATGATCATTTATAGTTAAGATAATAGGGTTTGAATGATGAACTACAAAGTGCAAACCTTCAAGAAATCCTCAAGTCAAAGGAGCATCAAGGGTTCCCTCTTGGTGTGATAGTTAGGGCATCAATTTATGTGAAATTTCACCATCGTATTTTGTTCAAAATTGGAGGATGCCTAGAGCTCTAATCTAGCCTAGGAAGCGATGCCTTGCTTGAGGGCCTTTTGCTATTTTTATACACCTTATCCTTTTTTATTTTAGCCTCTTTATGCATCATACTATTTTAGAGAAAATAAACCTTTATTCCCACACCTTGCGTGTGAGCCTCTTCTTGGAAAATCCACATGATGCAATTCAACCTAGCCATATATGCATGGTTTCTTTTCTTCATGAATTCAAATTAGCCTTACATTTTTTAAATTCTCCTAGCCATATATGTTGGCAATTCAACGTAAATGCTCCCTTGTGTTTCCCTGACAGTCCTTAACACTTCCTAGCGCATGTTGGCACACCTTGGCACCTGGCACATCTTGGATGCATGTTTCTGTGACACTATAACATGACTTAACACTGCCTATCATTCCATGTTACTCCCTCCTCGAGACACCTAGAACTCGCTAACGCTCCCTGTCACACACTCTTATTCATTCATTTATGCATTTTGACCTAGTGCTCTGTTATGTTTTCCTGGAACTCCCTAACACTCCTTAGCACACATTGGCACACCTTGGCACTTGGAACATCTTTGTATGCTTCCCTAGCACTATAACATGCCTTGGCACTTCCTAGAATACCATGTCACTCCCTTCTTAGCACACCTGGAACTGGCTGATACTCCATTTCCATGCAGTTGAAACTAGTGCTCCCTTGTGTTTCCCTGACACTTGGCCCTCACACTCCCTAACATGTTTGTATTTCATCCATACAAACAACAACCTAAACCATAGCAGATGATCACTTCATAATAAATCCATACTTTTTTGACATATCGGGCTGATCAAGAAGTTTACCTCCATCAATAAAGCCTTTGGCACCTCCATCAATAAAGCCAAATCAAAAATCTTCTTCCTCATTACCTCCTAGACCATTCAACTCAACAAGAGACATAGACCCAGACACAGAAAAATATACATACCTAAAAAATATGGGGGGCTTGGTCTCAGAGACCCAGACTTGTTGGGAAAAGTTATGGGCACCAAAACCTGGTGGAGATGGATCACTAGCCCCAACACCTCTTGGGCAGCACTCTGGAAGGAAAAATATGCCCCATCTCACAACCTGAAGTCTCTAATCAGGCTCTCTGGAAACCTCAAAGTTTCCTCGGTCTGGAACCAAGCTTGGGAGAATAGAGGAATGGTCCAAAACCAGAGTGTTGACAGTGTTAGTTGTACAGCTGAACTTTACATCCATTGATTATAATGTCACTTGATACTGAAGGAAACTGTGGCGACAACATGCTATTAATCAATACGATGGTACATGAAACTATTGAGGCAAAGATTCATGGCCCACCTGACTAAATTTGTGACCCAAACAACTAGGAACAACCTTTCCAACATCCTAGCCCTAGGGAACCTCCCCAAATTCATTTACCCTCTGTGCCCAAGCCCTAATTTCCACCCATAGTGTTTTCAAACCACGTGCTCAGATCATCAAGTAGCTAACACCTCTCTTAGCCTCCTTAGAGAATCTTTAGTATCCAAACTCTTTCAACTTTATTCCTCTCCTCGCTCCCCAAAACTTCAACAAACCCAAACAATAAGAATTAATACATGATAAATAATCAAGTGATTTTAGTTATTTAATCAAAGTAAAAGAGTCATGAGAGGGCCAAAATTAATTTGATATTAAATTATTCATAAGGCTATAGTTAAAAAATTTATCAAGCTTAATCAATATTAATGCTAATCATAAGCTTAATCACTAATCAATGCTTTAGCATAATAAACCATATAATACTAACATATCCATATGAGTTATGTATATGTAGATAACATACACATACCTTGTATGTATGGTAATAATACCAACAAGAAATTACCAAGCAATCAATCTTCTAGTAGGTAGGATAATAACTAATCATAACATAAAATGGTTAGGGAGTGGGTGTTACAAATGGCTCCCTTATATTTATCATATATATCTTATATATTATTAATATGTGTCTATTACTTAGTAAATGAACTATTGTTCATTTCATTTTTCAAAGAATATTTTCTCTCACTCACTAATGTATTAAACGTTGTAAGAGTGGCTGGTACATTTTTAGTACCATATATTTACTCCCTTTCTTTGTCTTCAAATAGAACACAATAGTAACTAGAAACTAAAATACCAACTAGTAACCCTAAAAGAATCAATAAAATTTTGTATCACGAACTCTATGAATTATTTTGAAAAAGAATTAACCAATTGAACTAATCCTTATTGCTACTAGCTCTTAAGTAAACCTTTGACACTTTATTATTAAAAACATTGAAATAAAAATTGACATGGCGGCCCATCGGTGTTGGCATTGAAATATTTTAATATAATAATGTTGCAATCGACCCTCTTTACAATCAAATCCAAAACACATATTCTGTGGCAGAGTTGGTTTAACATTGAATATAGTTATTAGGTCTTTCGTATATCTCGATATTAAAAATTTGGTTCGAAGAAAAATCAGGTTATGTTCGGAATCCAGAGCTTAATCGGCCATTTCCTTTGTCAACATGAAGTTATCAGGTATATCTCATATGAGCGCGTGTCGATCATTTGTTGATTTTGTCCTGTTCCTGCTAAACCAATTGGAGAGTAGGCTGAATCTGGTGGTTGAGCTCTTAAGGTCTTGAGTGCGCTAAGCTTTGCCCCTACGCACCTTGGCTCTCCAAATACTACTTGTTTAATCATATATTCTCCCCTCCTAGTATAGTACAGTGAAAGCTTCTGAAAGCTTTCCCTCACAAATGAAGCCATCCACATCGCACAGTCCTGCGTGGCCGCCCAAGACATCCCATACAGCCTTCACAAAGTGGTTAATCCTACGTGTCGGCACAACAGCGATCAGCCTTGGTTTCAAGGGGTTGCGATGGAGAAGCATGGAGCTGTGATTCCTTCATGGAGAGCGGGAAATATTATTTGGCGCCAAATTTTCAGCGAAAGGGTACAATGCAGTTGCTTCAAGGTTTAGTTTGGAGTTAGGGTTTATATAACTGGGTTAACATCTGATCAACAAGCACAGGTTCACAAGTTGGAGAAATTCAATAAATTTCTGGAAGCCCTAGATCAAGGTATTTAAGCTTCTTTATGCTTTCCTTGCTTCTGAAACGCTTCTGCTTCCTTCCTTGCAAAAATAGCTTATGATGGAGAAATTTTTGGTAGTGTAGTTTTTGTTGGGGTGATTCTTCCATGTGATATGCAAAATAGGAAAGTTTGGGATCAAAATTTAGTTGAGAAGATTATTATATAGTTGGTTGAATTGACCAAGTCATTATGTTCATCATTTTTAAATGTAACACAAGAGCTTGTATAATTTAATAGGTGGGCTGACTATTTTAATAGAAGTTAAGTCTTCCATGGTGCCTAAATTCTTCTTAAGCCCTTAGAGTGACACATTTGGCTTTTTTGCTAAGGAGTTTGCAGGAAGGTTGGATATGTTGGAAATATCTCTCAAATTTTTCATTGGTTGCATCTTTTTCAAGACTAGGTTGGAGGAAATAGAGATTTTGGTTATTCATAGAAACAATTAAGTAGGGCATTTCAGCAAAGTAAAATTCAAAGGCTTTTCTCTACCAAAAACAATGTCACATCCAAATTTTGAGATGTGTTCCAATAAGATTTTGTAAAATATGTCTAATATATGTAAGATCATATTGTATAACCTCCCACAGTTTCTTTGTGCATTCTTTCCCACTTCCGATTGGTTGCTTCTAGTATTACAAAGTCCTTGACTCCATTGTCAGATAAGTTATTTGTTGCCATTATTCCTGCAAACAAAAAGATCAGAACCTACTCTGAAGCCTATACTTAATTACCTGTGAAGACTGGATAAGGTATTAAGTACTTGACATGTCTGCTCCCACTGTTATAGTGGTGGTAGCACCCACAGACGAAGAGAAAAAAACTGTGCATACGAAAAATACAAGACAGAAATTATCACTGGAGTAAGCCATGGAGACTCCTCAATGCAGAAATAATACTTTGTACTTTATAACAACACTAGGAATAACAGAGTCCTAGCATTGATAATGCATTGAATTCTTGTGAGTAAGAGTTCTATATTTATAGAAGCTCAATGTGATATCAAGCTCGGTTTTCTTCCTTTAAAACGTAATGCCAACATTGTCCTGTTGCACTACATTTGAAAGGGCGACCCTGGGATGCAGTGAAGGGACACATTTTTAGCAAGAGGCCATATGAGGTTCATGACCTTGCCTCCAACGCCCTCCACCCAGTTAGCACCGATCTCTATTGTATAACCTCCCACAGTTTCCTTGTGCATTCTTCCCCCAATCCGATTGGTTGCTTCTAGTATTAAAAAGTCCTTGACTCCATTGTCAGATAAGGTATTTTTTGCCATTATTCCTGCAAACAAAAAGATCAGAACCTACTCTGAAGCCTATACTTAGTTACCTGTGAAGACTGGATAAGGTATTAAGTACTTGACATGCCTGGTCCCACTGTTATAGTGGTGGTAGCACCCACAGACGAAGAGAACAAAACTTTGCATACGGAAAATACAAGACAAAAGTTATCTGGTTGGAAATCCAGTTTATTAGGTGGAGCGGTCTGGTCACCAGTTCTAGTTTTTAATACTATGCATCTAAGACCTGAAATAGATCAAGTCAATCTTCATGGTTTGTTCTTGTGCTCTGATATAAGGGATGATGACCGTCTTAGTCTTGGCATAAAACACAAAATTCTTTATATTTCATGTGAATCATTTAGGAGAAACGTGAATATCGTACTTCTTGTTCTACAGCCATTTTTCTTCCTCGATGATGTACTCAGAATTCCTGTATTAATTTATTTATTATTGTACCACTACAATTTTGTTTATTTGTTTATTTATTGTTGGACTGTTATTTATTATTACAACCATAATCAATATTTTTAGTTATAGTTCTATATGTCACTGGTTAATTTTTTTACTTGCTAAAATCCAACAAATAACATATGTCCCTTGTATTAATAAAGCTATAACTCTAAAAGTGTAATCTCCGTCATTTTCCATCTGCAATTCTCTCCATACATATACTTAATTCTCTTGAAATACAAGATTGCAGTTGCACTGCTCTGCCATCAATCTCCATGTACCTAGAGAGCACTTGTCATTCTCTCCATTTTTTTGATGTCAAAACTACTCACAATCTCTCCATTTTTTTAATGTAAAAAATACTCACAATTTCCAACCATTTATCATTATCCGATTCAACGATATCCATCGAATTTGTACTCCCCTTTTTCTTATTATACTCTTCTTCATATGAGTCATTTTTTCCCGAGTGCAGTTCTACCAAGTGGGGTATATTTTAAATTCCCTCTGCCCATTTCATTTCCATTGTTTACAGTTTAAATCCAATTGGTTGCTTCTAGTATTAGAAAGTCCTTGACTCCATTGTCAGATAAGGTCTTTGTTGCCATTATTCCTGCAAACAAAAAGATCAGAACCTACTCTGAAGCCTATACTTAATTACCTGTGAAGACTCGATAAGGTATTAAGTACCAGACATGCCTGCTCCCACTGTTATAGTGGTGGTAGCACCCACAGACGAAGAGAACAAAACTGTGCATACGAAAAATACAAGACATAAATTATCACTGGAGTAAGAAATTAATACTCTGTACTTTATAGCAACACTAGGAATAACAGAGTCCTAGCATTGATAATGCATTGAATGCTTGTGAGTAAGAGTTCTATATTTATAGAAGCTCAATGTGATATCAAGCTCGGTTTTCTTCCTTTAAAACGTAATGCCAACATTGTCTTGTTGCACTACATTTGAAAGGGCGACCCTGGGATGCAGTGAAGGGACACGTTTTAATATTATAACAGCAAGAAATCCGAGCTAATAACAAGATTATATGATGGTTTGATAAACTGTAAGTGCAGATTACATCACAAAATTCAAACAGCAAACAGGTCTATGAAGAAGTCTAGAAACATGGAACTATCATTTTTTAATTTATTTAATTTTCAATGTACTATGCTACAGAAATAAGGAGCAGCAAATCAGAACACGAACTATAACATCTACTGTAGAGTGAAAAAATGTTGATTGATTCATAGAGAGTGATGGTACAGAGTATTTCACAGATTTACAGTCCTTTCTCACTGCCACTGGAAGCAAGGTTTCAGTGCTCCATCTGTGTCTATGTCTGCATCCTGTGGGACTGCAGCTTTATCTGCTTTTCATCCCCACTCTCTTCCCTCCAGGGAACAGATATTATCAAAATAAAAGAAGGAATTTTTGTACCCATTTCATTAAAACTGTATTTTGATGACTCCTTTTGCCAATGTGGCCTCAATGGTTAGGTGTTTACAATTTTTGGACAGATCATGTATGGTGTGGATTTTTTTAGGTTGTTACTGAAAAAATACTTGTATATTAAAAAGTTCAAATACTTTCTGAGGCATCACTCTCTTTCCAACCAAGCTGGAATAGCCAACATACCAAATCAGGTACCATATTAAGAATGTCTGATGTTCTTCTAAAGGAAAAATCTATAGCAGGTACCTGAATCAATGTGGGTCTTTCTTTTCATTGTCTGCGCTTTTTAGACTCTCACTTGAATGGGTTGTGCCAAATTGAATCTGTGAGAGTATTCATCTCTCTCCACTGTTCTATCATCCCATACACATTGACTGAATTTGTTATGGATAATGTCTAGGCTACCTATTTGTCCTTTTTTTCTCTCTTTTGAATACTGTTACTGAGTTTATGATTGACCTCTTTGTATTTTTTTCTTCTTTCTCTCAACTATAGGCAGAGGCTGAGAGGCCAATTCCATGTTCTTTATCTATAGGGCATATTAGAGCACCATTAATGACTATTTAGACATGTTCTCCTTTGGTTTGAGTCATCCCTAAGTTATTTGAATGACATCCCTATTGATGCTTGAACAAATTGACGATGTGTGATTGATTATCTGGGTTCTAATCATATTGTTGTATTTGGGTGAGCAATTGGGCAGTTTTATTTTCTGACTAAACTGGATGTTAGTTCAGACTCTAGGAGAGAACTCAAACCAGGATACTATATAGAATTTTCCATTTCTAGGCCTGCTCGACAATAGGAAAGTTTTATGTATTGCACTTGGTGCCATTTTTATATATTCACCTTTAAATGGTATATATATGAACAAAGTTTGCATATTTTGTGTCTATTGGTTTGTAACTATGGTTTTAAATATTTAAAATAGTTTTTTTCATTAATTTTTTATTTTTTTATTTTTAAAGCTGGTTCATTGAGATCTAACCAGTCCCAATTTGATTGGTTCTGGTTTGAAATCCGGTTTATTAGGTGGAGTGGTCTGGCCACCAGTTCTAGTTTTTAATACTATGCATCTAAGACTTGAAATAGATCAAGTCAATCTTCATGGTTTGTTCTTGTGCTCTGATATAAGGGATGATGACTGTCTTAGTCTTGGCATAAAACACAAAATCTTTTATAAATGGGTGTGAGATCAAGCAGCTTAGTGTCATATTTGTGCACATACTTAAAACCCTGTTGCTGACTTCCAATGAATAGCTATTGAGGAAAGCCATAAATCATGATATCATGCCACCAACAATACATTCTGAATCTGATCAAATAGTGATAAGATAAATAATACTTCTGCCAATTTACTGTGTAGTGCTGCATCGACTAGCTTTGAGTCTTTAAGATTCGATAACTTCATATCCATTTCAATAGGAGTTGTTGCATATTTATCATCAACAATGTCAAATATGTTTCAAATTTCAATATCTTCCTTACATACTTAACTTGGAAAATCTAAATACATTGGAGCTATCATTTCGAAATCTTTATGCAGGAAGCTCATCTTTTATCACTTCCATCATTCTTGGAAGTTGGATTCACTGAAATGATGCCATCAACATATAATATGCAGTCAATATTTCATCCTTCACTTTTCTTTTGACAATCTGACAGGTTTCCAAAATAGTTATCCTTGGCTGGTCATCAATGCTTGCATACAAGGCTCTATGAGCCTGCCTCAGTCCATATGAGCTATAATTCATATACATTTCCTCGCAAAACTTGTATTCTAGAAGGCACTTTTGACATCCACTTAATAAATCTCACGCCTATGCCTAACTAATTGTATTCATCTAACAAGTGCAAAGTTTATTCAAAGTCTATACAGGCTCTCAAGTCTGATTTATCTGTATTTAGACAATACAGATATGTATTTGCTATAAGACAATGCTTTGATAATTATAATTATGCATATCTCTAGTCATTAGAATGTCATAGTAATAATGCAACTCACCTAGATCCTTCATCTCAAAACAAAATAACATTTGAGTTTTGGTTGTTGGAAAACTTTATGTGGCTCTCTATGAATATTAGGCCATCAAATCAAAATGTAACTACAATAATTTGATTTGTATAAGCCTAATGAGGTGACTTAGAAATTCCTTAGCTCTCATCATGAGTCCCATTTCCCATTGAAGAGCACTTATTATTCATTGTCTGCTTGCATTTTGTGAATTTACAATCAGAAACAAAATAGTAAAAGTTTTTTTGGTATACACGTTGTCATATATTTCAACAGTTATTTATTTAATGATCCTAACTAACATCCACACATTTTTCTTCGCAGATTTTTGTTGCATTACTTTCTTGGAATATATACAAATGGAAAACCAGGTATTTATTGTGTTTTTGGTATTTGTAGTATTTATGTTGTTGATTTAGTTAGAGACTGGTTTTATTTTTAGAAATAACTCTAAAACGATACTTCAAAAGTTTGTTTGTGACTAGTTAGAGACTTGATGGAACACTTTGAGAGACTTGCCTCAAAGTGTTGGACAGATTTTCAGTGCTCACTCAACACTAAAAAATTAAATATTCATAGATTCACTCCCTAGGTTTATTCATTGGTCATGTTATCTCGAAAAATAATTAATAATCAAGTTAAAAGTTGCAGTCTTATTGAGCATAGTACATGGTGCATTCAGGAAAATATCACATCATCATCTAAATAGTCAGATGAACGGGCAACAAGAACTGTTCCAGGGACAGATGAATACTTCAATGAAATGATATATTGCAGTTGCAAAATGTGCCAAAATAGGAAACTAAAGAAGCGAAGGCTAGTTGGTATCCATAGATTGGACCATGGAGTTTATATAGAAGAGGTATACTATAATTAACAAATTGTTTTTCTTATAATAAATAAATATGCACATTCAATTGATTGTTTTTCTTATAATAAAGAACCTATGGATTATATTGATAGTAGCGACTGTCAAGATGAAGGAAAAAACAAATTTATGGATGAAACCACTTCACAGATAAATGAGGCTGGTGTCAATGAATTTATCCAGGACTTCTACACATCTTTTGAAGAAGTTATTGATTCACCCCTCGCTCAATTGGCTAGGACGCCTCTTTTTGCAAATGCTGAATCTTCTATATTGGCAACACTTATGTTGTTGTTGAACTTGAAGGTTACACATGGATTGACAAACACATGCTTTACTGATATATTAAGGTTGGTTTTGATATTCCTATAAATTAATGCTCTAGATGTCTTAAAAGTCTTGAATATTTTGTATACTTATAAAAATAATTATTTGTACTATGCAGACTTTTGGCAAACAAAATACTTCCAAAGGACAATAAGTTGCCTCATTCTCATATAGAAGTATCTTCAATAATGAAAGACATTGGAATGGAGTACAAGACATATGATGCATGTCCAAATGACCATATATTGTACTATGGAGAGAATGCAAATTTACAACAATGCCCAGTGTGTCACACAAATAGATATCGTCAAGATCAAGTATCCAAGAAGGTTCCTTATAAAGTACTACGACACATTCCACTAAAGTCAAGGTTTGAGAGAATGTTCAAGTGCAAGGAGTTGGAAAAATATATGGATTATCATGCACAAGGGAGAAGCCAAGATGGTGTCATGCGTATGGTTGCGGATAGTAAATATTGGAAAGATATTGAGGAAAAATGGCCACATTTAAGAAATGAGCCAAGGAATGCAAGAATTTCTCTAGCAATGGATGGTGTCAATCCTTTTGGAGATCTTAGAACAACGTATTCTATTTGGCCAGTGTTAATTATAAACAACAATCTTCCCCCTTGGATGGCAATGAAAAAGGAACATGCAATGTTAACTCTTATCATACCAGGTACTAGAACATATGAATGCAATGCTCTCTTGAATTTTATATAAAAATATTTCAGTTCAGTTAATCCTAATAAAGAACACTTTGTTTACTTAGGAAAATATCAAGTAAAAGATATGGATGTATACATGGAGCCCCTCATTGACGAGCTTCGTGAATTATGGGATGGTGAAAATATGTATGATGTATCAAGACCTGTCAATGATAGAAAATTCCTCTTTCATGCGAATCTTATCTGGACCATTCATGACGCCCCGGGGCTCTCTATTTGTTGTGGTAATATTTGTTGTTGTAATGTATTATAAATTACATTTATAATTATTGTCTTCATTTTAGTATTTACTACATTTGGTTTACAATCTTATTTTAGGGCTACAAACAAAGGGGAAACATGGCTATCCATCATGTGGGCCAAAATTGTTGCATAGGCAATCAAAGGATCTCAATAAAACTGTATATGATGAGTATAGACAATTCTTACCACAAAATCATCGCTATCGAGTGCGTGATAAACATAAGTTCAATGGAAAGGAAGTTGAAATGAGGAAGCCAATAAAGATGAACCCTGCTAGGTGGAAAGAAATGTATGACAAAAAAGAAGGGATAGGTTTTCCCCCAGGAATGAAAAGACTCTCTATTTTCTAAAAATTATAATATTATGAGAACTTGCCAATAGCCCACCTATTGGATACTATGCACATCGGGAAAAATGTGGCAGAGTGCTTGTGGAAACATCTAAATGGAACTAAAATTGAAGCACAAATAAAGTTAAGAAAGGACCTTCGAGTTGCCAATATCATGCCAAACATGTGGTTGCATGAAGACAACTCATATGTTCATGCTCCATGGAATTTTACATCAAATGAGAAAGAAAACATCATTTCTACTATGAAAAACATAAGATTTCCTTCTGGCTTTGGTGCGACATTAAAAAATTTATTCACAAGAGATGGATCAGAGTTCTCAGGCCTAAAAAACACATGATTGACACAATTGGATAAAGGTAACGTTGTCACATGTTAGATTTGTTGGAACTTAATTCGAAAATTGTATATCCTATTGATAATAGCAGTTCATGCATATTTGAACATGGTTATTTGTTAATGGTCATCCTATTATTGTGATAATATCATCTCATGCATATTTGAAGTTCATGCATATTTTAACATGGTTATTTGTTAATGGTCATGTAGTATGTGTTGCCTGCAGCAATACCAAGTACTTTTGACCATGATGTCACTTTGACTATTTACAAATTATGCAAATATCTGAGGTATTTTCAATCCATCATGCATACTCTTCCATGAATCTTATCATTTGAAGTGCATCATTGGTTATGCCGTTATATGAGTTATTACTTTTAGTTTACGAGAAATCACAAGTCCTTATTGTAATACATGGTAATACTTGCAGGTGGGTCTCATCTAAAGAGATACATCAAGATGAATTGAAGTATTGGAAGAGGAATGTTTCACTTTTGATGTGTGATATTCAAATGTGCTTCCCTCCAAGCTTCTTTAATTCTCAAGAGCACTACCTTGTACACCTATTAGAAGAGATTGAACAATGTGGTCCTATTCATATTCGAACAATGTGGCTCGTGGAGAGATATATGAAGGTCTTAAAACAATCTGTGAGGCAAAAGGCTCGACCAGAAGGGTCCATAGTTGAGGGGTACATGGTTTTTCAGGCAATGGTTCATTTGAGTGAGTACTTACCTCAATTGCATATTGAAGCTCCGCGATTATGGAATTATAACCAATCTCAATCATTTGAAGGAGAAAAATTAGAGGGTGAAGGGACTTCAAAGAGGATAAAAGGTAACCAAAATGTTATAGTAGTTATTTTTATCTTAAATTTTATAATACATGGCTATAATTAATTGTTAATTCATTGAACAAATATATTTTTCATTGTAGATGCTAAGGAGTGGGAGGCATTACATTTGTATGTTGCATACAATTCTGACTTTATGTTGGAATGGATGGAGAAGTACGCTGAACAAAAGAAATTAGAAGATGAAAATGCATGGACCAATATATATAATAGACATGGTGAAAATACTAATCAAGGATTGCCTGCAAGCCATAAAAGAAAGTGGCCAGATAGATGCTCATGGGATTGGCTAAAGACCAATATTGAAAATGAGGAAACAAAAGGGAAGGATAGAGTGACACAAGAACAATTGAATTTCATTATAGGATCTATAAATGGGGAGGTGATATATA
This sequence comes from Pinus albicaulis, assembly GCA_034641835.2. Classification (NCBI taxonomy): domain Eukaryota; kingdom Viridiplantae; phylum Streptophyta; class Pinopsida; order Pinales; family Pinaceae; genus Pinus; species Pinus albicaulis. The sequence continues at coordinate 868,897,304 of CM076573.1, read as the reverse complement.
TTAATATGTTGCATATATTTAATAATTTTTTTGTTAACTTTTATATCCTTGAATCTAATTAGTTAATATTTTTATGAATTTAGGTAAGATATTACAAAAGAATGTGGAATTTTGGTCATCATTATCACATCAGAAAAGTTGATGAAAAGAGACAAACTTATGATTGTTGGGAGAGTTTCGCATCATTTTGTGTGGAATGTCATTCACATGCAAATGATAACAACCAATCAATTCAAGAAATGTCATTCGCTACTATGGAGTGTTGGAGGATATTATAGAGCTTGATTTTATGTCTTTCAAGAAAGTTATTTTTCGTGTTGAATGGTACAAGCTTATCGAAGTGGGAGAAGAAAAAACTATCTTGCTCCATAATAATGGATTCCATATGATCAATACATCTAGGTTTGAAGCCACTTCGAACCTTATGTGTTTCCAAGCCAATGTGACCAAATTTTTCTCATTCCAAATTTAGAACAACCTGGTTGGTCATTTGTGATTGATTATGATCCAAGGGGACGAAGAGTAACATTTGTTCCGTATGTAGAGGACCATGATTTACTTGAAGATGCCGAAGTTCCTCCAGAAGACATAGATGGCCGGTGATGGAGATGATGTTATTTTCAATGATGCATATGACCAACACGTAGAACATGACGAGTTTAATTGCGTTCGAAGGACATGACCAACCACATGGACATCAAGTGCATGAAGATGATGAATTTATTGATTTTAATTTACCTATAGTTGAAGGTGGTGAAGACTATGAAAATGATGGTATTAATTTATTTGTCGATTTAGGGTCCATTAATGATGGGGTATTTATGCCATCAGATGAGGAATTCTCATGTGAGGATGACATTTTTTGGATCACTATGTTTATTTTAAGATATTTGTAAGGATTCACCATGCTTAAGTATTGAGTTTCTAATTGTAATGGACATTAAGTAATTTGAATTTTTAAGGTTTTAATTGAAAAGCACATATATATTTGGTGGAGGCACCTAATCTACTACACTTCAATTTCTTAATTGAATTTTTGAATACCTTTACTTTATGCCATTTTCACCTAGGCAAGAGAAACATAATACCGTAAACCTAAAAAAAACTTTGTGTATTGAGTATTGTTTATGTTTTTTTTTTATGTATTGAAACATATTGAAATTTGTTTATGTTATTTTTCATGTGCTAGTGAATTTGAATTTTGTTATTGCTGTCACTAGCATATGTTCTCAAATCAATATTTTCTTATTTTTATGTTATTATGTGTTTTTTTAAGAATGTTACTTCGAACTCGGGGGATTCAATGATTCAACCGCATTTATGAAATGTTAACAAATGCATGAGGGCAAGACATTACTATGATGGTGCATGAGGTAAGCTTGAATAAGTATTTTATAGGTTCAATTATCTTATGTTCTTTATTATATTATGCTAATTTATATTTTTGGAATGGTGCAATTTCTAAAGTCACTCCAACTCTATCACACCTTTCAACACTACATCTAAGCTTATGCTAGTGGTAAAGCTTGATCAATATTTTTGTGCATTAAATTAACTTATTTCACTTTATATATTTATTAATATTTGTGTTTTTGCTAAGCATGAATTTTTTTGGCATGCAGGATTCAATTATGTCGATCAATACATCAAATGCCGCCTTGCGTATTGTTTATGCCCCTAATGCCATCCAATGTTATGCAAAAATTTAAGGTTCAACAATCTTTTTCAGAGTTTGATTATGTTATTTGTTGAGAAATCTAGGGCATAACAATGGAGGTGACTTTTACTTGATTATTATTTTTCCTCGAGAAAAAGTGTAATTTCATTACCGCATGTGAGTACAAAATTACATTGTGAATCACATAAATGTGTGATCAATGAAATATAAACCCAAGAGTTTGTAGGAAAAACAGCTTACAAAGAGAAAAGCAATCCCCGTGCGTAACCGAATATGGCTTTTATCCCGCTCCATCCGGAAAACATGTCGATCATAATAAAAATTCCGCAAACACTACTATCTACTATTAGCACTCCGTAAGAATTTGTTCAAAAAAAAAAAAAAAAAAAAACACTTCCCGTAAAAGATTTCTAATGATCTTCACTAGGAAAACAATCATAGCCCGGTATTTACCATAAGACCTTATGGATGCACCAATGTATAAAAAGCATCATAAAAGTTTCAAATGTAGCACCGTCATTGTCAATGTGTGTCACTTAAATGTGTGACCAGCTCGTAGCAGCTCTTCAAAGTAGAAACCAAGCAATAAAACAGTAGTTGCATAGCCACCATCAAATGTTGAGAAACGCTCACCGAAGTGTAAGCATCCCGTGACTTTTAGATGTCAAACCCGTAACTTTTACTTGATTATGTTATTTGTTTGTATACTTTTACTTCAGCTATGAGCTCTTGCTTCAATTTGTATGCTTACCATGATGCCTTCTTACTAAGATGCATTCAACCATGGAAAATGACTTTCATCTTTAATTTTTTCTTGCTATTCATCTATAAGTTATCCCCGAGCATGAAACCCATGCTTCAAACATAACAAAAAATGATTTTATTTTTCCTTCTTTACATAAATTACATAAAATCATGATTACATATGTCATTGTGAAGACCAAACCTAGTTTACATATTTCAACTTTATTCATCTTTTATTCCATCTTATTATTTATATTTGTGCCTTGCTAGATGTTTCTAGGGTGACTCCGACAAGTAAACAACTGTTGGTATAGAGGGTTATGTTATTCCCTCGACACCTAGACCCGAACCCCATAACATGCCCTCTAAATCAAATATTGATGTTCCTAGTATCCCCGTTGAATTGCACTCGCATGCTCCCGTTAGGAGTACATCGTAATTAATAAATAATCCATCAAATGTGGTTCGCTTAGAATTTTCCCGCCAAGACTGAACAAGTTTCTTTGCGAGTCTCATAGATTCACAACTAAGAATGTTAAGGCTCCTACCAGATACTCCTAAAAATGTTCAAATCGTACAAGAAATGGTTGAACAAATTCAGTTTATGGGAAATGCCATTGTTGGAGAGTGCGTTGCCTACTTCAAATGAGCAAGGTGTAAATTATTTTAATTTTTTTATAATTTCATTTGTTACGTTTAGGATAATTAATTTAGAAATGGCGTAGTTTCATATTTTGGTTGTATTTTTAAAAGTTCCACAATTTCTTTGTAAATGCAGAAATAAGTGAGAAAGTGCTTGATGTACCTATAAGGGAATCTACCTCAACCTCTAGGACTACAACAATATCTCTGGTGACTACAAAAGGAATGCAATAATTTACAATCTTACTAACTCAGAAGTAAAATGTCTTGAAGGATGAAATGGGAAGTTGAAATTTTATCACTTTATTTTTCGTCGTGGCCGAACAATTGTTGCAATACCATCCAAATGGATTGGAGGAAGAAAACCAATGCTAAAAAAGAAGAACTATTTAAAGATGTTGTAATAGAATTTGGAAATCCCGGATTTGATAAAGAAATTATTCTAGATATTGCATGTAAATACATTCACTCAAAAAGAGACAATTTAAGGTCAAAGCAAAAATTTGATGTATCCACGTCCAGCCTTGGATCACGTACCTATGACGGGGGATGAACTTATGAAAGATGGCAAGTTTGAAAGGAAGGTGCACAATAATCCAAACTATAGGCCATCCGCACGAAGAGGAGGTAAAGGCGATTTCGAGATACAACTAAAGCAACCCAATCTAGGGTGTCAAGTATTGGATCTCATAAATTAGGCTCTCGTTGGATATAAATAAACATTCGTGGTGGCATGGTAAGTGAATATTTTCGTCTATTATATTTTCATTTTAGGAAAATAACTATGGTCACATTGAGTTAGTTGTATCTTATTAGTCATTATAGCTTATAAATACATTATCTTTGTTAATGTAGGTTCACCAATTTCGTAAGGAAGCTTCGCAGGAAGAATTAAAATATGCTTTATTACACGGTTCCCAAGGTCTACGACAACACATGATAGATCGAGGGGAAAAATTAATTAATCGTTTATGAATCCGAGGTTAGTTGTTTATAATATCTTATGAAATATGCAATAATTTAATTGGAGGTATAATGTTATTTAACAAGTTAAATTGTGTTGTGTATAGGAATCCCAACAATCTAAATCATCAGGTGAAACATCCGGGAGTACATGAGGACGAGATACAAGCACATGATGAATCGTTTGTTGCGCACAATCGCTCAATTGTCATTCCCGAACCTTGGCAAGAAACCATTGTTGAATTTCAGCAAATGGGAGACAAAAATAATGAGGAGGGTGTTGAATGATGAGCAATCCACACCCACAATTATAGTAGCACCTCGTAGAAAGAGGACAAAAAGGATTGATATGTGTTAAATGTGCTAAACATATTTTTTTGAACTGAAAGATCCCTGAGAAAATAGATGAAAACACCTCTCGAATATTATCACAAGTCTTTCATAGAGATTAAGCCGATAGATATACAACTTCACCGACTACAAGATTTTCTTTTTTGTTACCCGAGATAAAAATTCTCAATGCTTTAGGAAGATATGTTTTGTATTTGTTATTTATATTTACATCTATATATGATAGTGATGTATTTTTGAAGTTGGGCCCTCTCGTGCTTTTTAATTTTCAATGTTTGAATCAATTATTATGTGCGTTTTTTTCTTATTTTTTCGAGGGGGTTGTAGAATTTACGATGTATATCTAACCGTAGAAGTGTAGTCAAGAGAACTTTGTGTAAGAATTTTTTTTTATGGGCGTATTGGAATAGTGAAACCTTTGAAAACATATAAAAATGTAAATAGGTTTGTCAAGTGTCAGAATGTACTTCTCGTTACTTTGGCTAAACCCTACGATGAAATTATTGATGATGAGGATGCAGAAAGGTGGTATCACGGTTTCCATGACAAAAATAGTGACAAGGCAGTCAGCCGGCATTGGTGAGATAGATGGGATTAGGATTAGCGATTACAAACTTATGCCGAGGCCGTATCCCTCAAAGAAAGAAATTGAGGATGGATCCCTCAAACGCCTCTCAAAGAGGTCTTCAAGATTAGAGACATTATTGCGAACCCATATACGGTAGTGTTTCTTATAAGTTAAATATCTGATAGTTTTATTGAGTCAATTCTTGCAAGCAATATTCCTTTGATGGGTGTGTTTATTTGTCTCTCTTTCCATAATCAATCCTGTTTAGCAACTGGCATCGAGTTGTATGAGTGCTCGAGAAGATTTAACGATTCATCCACAACCTCAAGGTATGCTTTTACCATAGACAAACAAAGTTAAATAGAATTCTCCGTTTTCTTTGGGCTGACAGTGTTCTTTTACGTGTCATTTGATATATTTCTCAAAATTAATTGTCCTCACAAACATTGATTTTGACAATCTTCTTTGGAATCAAGCAACTTTTAAGATTGTTCTTGTAATATTGACTTTGGCATCTGTTTGGATCACTTTAATGTTGTTCAAATTGTTTTTGGTATATTTCTCAAAATTGCAATTTGTGTGGTTCAAAGCTTCTTCATAAAAGAGATTTTTTTTCGAAGATGTGTTCGAGTTGGAGACCTCACAAACCGACAAAAAAGGTGTACACCAATTAACACCATGCTCAAAGTCCAATGGGAGGCATGAGTGCTTGGGATGCCGCAGACCTAACTACATTGTGAACATTTATTGAATTCTCATAGAAAGGGCTTGTGAAGCTATACATCTTTCATGAATAAATCTCCGCATTTCGCTAACCGGATACCCCACACTACCACAAATAGGAGGCCTCTCGAAAGCTTTCGCCTCTTGAGTCCCGAAACAATTTGCTGTCCCGCGAACCATCACCGCATCCAAGCCACTAAATTTCATACCTCGCCACACCTAAGTCGCTCAAGGACAAATGTTTAATAAATAATCCGTTGATTCTCCATCTTGTTTGCGCAGGGCACACCCTCCGACCATTTCGATTGTGCTTTGTAATGCATCCCAGTCAAAGCTTGCTTTCTAAGCACGCCTACATATATACTTTGATTTAGTGGGCCCTTACTTTCCACAATATTTTCCACTTTGCAAACCTACTCTCCCTTGTGAGCTTCTTCACACAATACTTTATAACATAACCTTGAATATAAGCCACCAAGACAGGATTTCTAGACTAGACAAGGATATCCTTCTCATCATTTAATCTAATATGGCATTTCGAAGCCGGCCAATATAGGCCTTCCACAAATTTTTCTTGGCTTAGCCTTGTTGCCATAGGAAACAAGTTAAAATCAGCAAAATATCGCCTACCTATCCCAATATTCAAATCCCGTGACTTTGCATAGATCCTCTTAAGACTTGAGGGAGACTTAAGTTTAAACCATCACGATTACAACTCCAGGAATCATCCCTACCCGACTCTATCTCCTACTTCATTATCTAATAATTCTCGTAAATTTGGAAACAGCTTGGTCGAAAAGTGGTGTGAATGGTTGCGCAGCAAGATGGATAAGTGTTGCGATCATGGAAGTAGTTATTAGGTTCCGCAGTCAAAATTATTTGGATGGATTTTGTTCTCCCGTAGAGATCAAGTTTTTAAGACTATAGTTGGTAAAGGTCCGCAAACTACCGAGTTTCGAGTTCCAAATACGCAAGGAGAAAATACTTCCCAAGGGGCAAAAGAGAACCCGGGGTGCGCCCAAAGAAGTTGGGCTCTCCGGTGCTTTTTTATTCTTCTTTAATTTTTGAATCAATGTATCGTGCTTTTCTCTTATTTTTTTCGAGGGGGTTGTAGAATTTACGATAGATATCCGACTGTAGAAGTGTAGTCAAGAGAAACACATGATCTCGGGGGATATCTTTATATTATAATTTTCATAAAGAAAATTTCTCTTCACCAGATTTGAAGGGTGTCTATTTCACAAATTTGGCTATCTTTAGGAACAATTAACCTTCCCGCATCTAAAGGGTATCTATTTGCCAAATTTGTCTAAGATTAAACACTAAACCTCCTCGTAAACCTCATGCCAATCAAGCAGTGGAAAAACATATTAGGAATGGAGTTGGGTACTTTTCATCAACCTCATGAGTGAACCAATGCTTCATTTGGCTTGTCTTTATGTTTTTATATTAAGAAATAAGTTATTCCTATTGCAAATTGTTAGTTATCTATACTATCCCGTAGTATTTATGAATGTTTCGAGGGACAAAGCCCTGGCGTCTTGACATAACGCCCGATGAAAACATCCGAGTGCGTATGACCTATAATGCATCCATTGCTGCATTTGGCAGAAATATTCATCAAGTTTGGCAAGCATTGCCAAGTTGGTTGACATAAAGATCCCGATAATGATTCCTGGGATCATGGTCAACTCGATGTACCAACAAACCGGACTCGAGAGCAAGCATAAGTAGAGAGACTGGTCACTTCCACCTATGATTTCTTCTTTGCGTAGCACTTGCATAATGCCACCAAGTATAAGCCGTACCACTCGAAGGTATTTACAATTTCCATATGCTCGTTCTTCCAAAGTTGATGGTCGGGTCATCTTGTCTTTTCCTAGCAATCCGCATCTCGGGAGTAACGTTAGAGCGTCTCTATTTTCTCGTAAAGTTATTATGACAACCTAGAGAAAACAAAGGTATCTCGTGCATGATCCCGATAAGTTATTCAAAGGGGGAGCTGCGTGTGTTCGGAGGAGGAACAAGAAAAGTATTGGCACCTATATCCCGAGGATGATACTCAAGTTTTGGGACAATAAGAACCTCTCTCGGTATAATCTCGTCGTCGAAAGGCAGGTCCCTTTTGGAGAACAAGGCTAGAAGTCTTGAGATTGACTAGATCCTCGTTTTGTTGAGGAGAGCAAGATGCTCACCTCTAACCCCAAAATCCCAAGATGGGAGATCTTGAGAAACTGAAGCCAAAACTAAAAGCACGTTTTAGTTTCTAGGGTCTATCATCAAAGAGAGTTGATTTGGAAGAATCAAATGTGCTCCATGGTGATGGCTTTTTCTCGCCCGAGTTTTTGAAGGAGGGCGTCCGGAGGGAAAGCAAGCTTGTTCTACCGCATCTAACCGATCTTTTATTTTATCCCGAGCTTTGGTTAGATCTGAAACTTCATGTTCTAGAAGTTCAAGAGATGGGCTAATATCTTTTCCGAGAGATCTAGCTCTTCCCCAATTTGAGTCTCGATCTTCAAGACATCTCTATGCGTATCATCTAAGTTTTTGGAACCGAGATCTAGTTGTAAGTTGGCATAGTTCAATTGTGAAGTGTTAGTGCCCGAAGAGGCATTTGCTAACACGTAGAGTAAGGGACAAATTCCCTTTTATTTTGTCCATCATCAAACTCGTCCGAATGGTGCTGCGTTACTTCGCCCGGTATGTAACTTTCATCTCCAAGAGTTGGCCTTGATGCTCAGCTTTTCCTAGGGAGAAGATTGTACATTAGAATCCGGAATAGAGAGGATGTGGATGGAGTTGCAGAGTTTAGTACTCGTTGGTGTGGTGTAGTCTGGCTGTGGTTCCTTCCCCACCGATGGATCAGCCGATGGCAAGAGGCCGGACACTATGAGGCCGAATTAACATGTTCACGAACCAAAGGTAGCACCCGGAGAAGAATATGATACAACAACTTCACTTGAAGTCACAATTCGAAGCTAAAACGTCAGCCGAGTCCGCAAAGACTCCGTGATATGGCTAAAGATGATAGGCTTTAGTGGCCGGATTGGCGAACGACCGAGACCGGGTGACTCCTTTATACCTTGTGTAGTTGTCTTCCAAGTTGGTAGGGTACCGGATGTCAACACCAATCAAAAGTGATGGGAAATCGTACGTAAATAAAAGCAAAACTATCTCGACTTGAGATAACGAAGGATCCATGGTTGAGTAAATAAAAGCAACACCATATTTCAAGAAATCTCTAATATTGTGGTGGAAGTTAGAGTAAACAATATAATGGAATATTACAACTTCTTTCTGTAATGCATAATGTGGTAGTCTTGCTAAATGTGGTTTTATCCTCGATATATTCTCTAGAGTGCTAATTGCTGCACTGAATTTTCTGAGACTGCTAATTTAATTTGGTGGAATTTCTCTGGTGTTTGTCAATGAATCTCGTTTAGATTTGGTTCGTAATACTTGGGAGTCTATATTTTTCTCTCTTTGTTCATGATTAGGCACAATTTTAGTATTAACTTCGCCTATTTTCTATTTCATCAATGGTTTGCAAGATCATGTCAATCGAAAGGTGCTAGCACGAGGGTTTGTTCTTTTCTTTATCTCGTAGGCAACTTGTGTTGGGTTCTATGCTTGCAAGGATCTACCAAAACTCTTAAACAATGATGTGGGCCACCCTCATTCGCAAAGGATGCCATCTTCTAGAGGCTCGTAGTTGTGTTGGGTTCTATGCTTGCAAGGATCTACCAAAATCCTCGAAACAATCCTCGAAAACAAATATGTGTGAGTCAATCTTGTCCGCAAAGGATATTAATTGTCGACTTCCAAGGGAGTTTTCGATATTGAAATTACTTATATTTTGAATGTAGACGAACTCGTGCGACCGCCTGGCATTGGACCCGTAAAAAGGATTCGCAACAGCCATCTATTGGTCCAATAGGTATTTTTGACTCGTTAGCTTCTCGCTTTTTTTTCCATGAATATATAATTGTAAACAAATTTTGCCTTTGGTCTGTAAATTCCACAAGCATCTTCTCAAATCTCTCCTCCTCAATAGTTGTTGGATTCAAAAAGAAACTCCTTGCCATCAACAATGCAGAACAAGAAGATAAACTTATACTACTCCGTTACAACAAAGACAAGGACGATACAATTGTTTGAAATTACACTTATCTACCATTTGCAATAATGTGGAATCCTTCTATGCAATATTCATCAAATTTTTAGCCTTTTCATGTATTCGTGCCTTCTCCCTTCCAACCTTCTTAGTATACTTCCGCATCGCACAAATCGCCACATCCATCCATTGCGAGGGACCAAACACCCATATCCATTGTTTCCTCCAGGTTTTATACCAATAATGTTTGGGAAAACGTTTTTAGTATACTCGCATAACCGCTACACTTATCCCTTGCTAGAGATCGTTCGTCACCCATATCCATTGTCTCCTCCTGTATTAAACCAAGAATGTTCGGGAAAAATGCAAATTGGAAGTGGTTTACTCCATTTTATCCTTGAAAGAGTTTGAATATGATTCAAAATTAATATTTTACATGCTTGGACAACTTTATATGATGCCATAGATTGACAGTGAGCCAGCGTGACTTTTTTGGGCAATGATTGTACAATGCATTCTACCTCCTATTAATAATATGCAAGGCTATGATGCATGTTGGTACACTTCTAGATGAAAACCATAGCTAGTAGAGAAAGGTAAGGCGCTCTGGTATATCGTTGATCCTCACATCACACAATAAACAATAAATGAGATTTCTTGTTAGCTTTATACACTTGGGTGATATATGGTTGCTTATAATATTTTTTATATATTTTTAACCAAGCGTTTTCCTCCTTGTGATGGAATTGAAGAAACTTAGAAGTCCCACCTTAGCCCGTAACCTGGAGTATATTTGTAAACTAGCTAGCGAAAGTATGCAGATTACAACTTTGTTTAACGGAAAACCCGAATCAATGGTTTAGTATTTGAGAATTGACTCTATTTTGTGGAAATATTCTTGACCAGTTTTGTTTTGATGGGGGTATTGTCAAGATATTTTCTTAAGAGACTCGCTTCCGCCATTCTAATATTTATCACTTGTGACCTTTAGCAGATCCTCTAGATTTAATAATCTGACTTAGGCTAATTTTAATTTGAATTTTTTCCGTGTTAAAAACCCGAGTATACTTCTAATTTTATAATTCCACTCAAGCCATGTGAAATTGGTTTAACTTCTCTTTGCGTATGCGTCTAACATATGCAGAGGTTCAATATCTAATCGATGAATTTACAAAGTTGAAAGCAAGGTATGCTTGTTGCGCCGCTTCGAGTCATTTAATCATGGCCTTGCAAGATTTTGTAGTCTTGAGATTTAGGTAAAAATAAATTTTGTTGGTCGAGCTAAGCAAAGATATTTGCTTGTTTAATGAGTTCACTTCCGCTTCCTTTGGTGTAGTGATTTTTTTCAATATGAAAAGGCCCTCCCATCTTAAAGTTACATAGATATGTAATCTTCAATATTTTTTAGGCAATGAAGCTCAAGAATCATTAGAGGAAGAAACACTTCTCCATGTTGGAAAGGGATGTGTTGGTCCAGTGCTATCTGAGTCATTAATCGGGGCAAAAATGTAAGAGCCTCCTTTACCTATGTTGTCCTTTTTGAGAGTTTGTTGCTTATGTTTATGCATATTGAAACTAGACAAACATTATGTATTTTGTGCTTAGAAGATGTTGTTGAGAACGAAATGGAAACTTTCAAGGAACAATGGGAAGCGCCCCAACGTTTGTTTGAGTGATGAGAGTGCAGCTTTGAAGATGTCGTTGAGAACGAAATGGAAACTCTCAAGGAACAATGGGAAAGTACTCTTGATAGTTTGGAGGATGAGAGTTCCGCTTTTACTAATTAAACATTGGGGAATTGGGAATTGGCACTTCGGCAACTACACACTCGCTCTCTATGCAAGGGTGTTGGAGGTCGCACTCGCCAACTTATTCCACTTCCCCCCGGAACCGGGGGTTGGTTTTCCTATGTAACAATATGTACAACACATCCCCGCTCAAATCACATCGGCAGAGGAGGTCTCGTAAAACATATTTCAATAAATTTAGCATTATTAACAAGTCATTTGAACCGTTTTAAGCATCGCAAATTTTATGTTTGGCATTTTGTTTTGAAATTCCGTGAGCAAACTTCGTAAATGAAGATGGTTTTCTATTCCTACATTAGATTTAAAGGTTGTTGAGATATTGAAATCCTATATTTTATAGATATGAATGAATGCGAGGGATATCGCGTTTTTTGTGAGCGTAAAAGGGAGAGGGGGAATTGGAAAGGAATACTCAAATTCAGGTTGTCACGGAAAGGAACATAAGTTGAGTACCAAGTTGTATGGTGGCCAATTCTAAATATAAAGTATCTAGAGACAATGTGTAGCAAGACCCGTATTTGGACAAGAATCGACCAAGCCCGATTCCTTTCCTCTCCCAAATGTAAGAAAACTAGAATATATGTGGATAATCCTCTCCGTCACCGTAACATCCTTATGACAAAGACTGTAATTAAGTGTAAATTGGGCAATCAATTGTACATTCCGTATGCATATACATTTTTTCTATTTTTTTCGTTATCAAGGAAGCCAATTCCAATTATACAAAGGTGTTGAAATGGTGGAGCTAACTACCGTATATGAATTTATTTTTCCGCATTTAATGTGATTCAACCTTTTCGATTTATATGTCGCAGATTAAACTCTTTGTAAGATGGAGAAATATTGTATATTTTTCTTTTACCTCATAATAGTCATGAAATGAAGTTCCAAATTATGAGGATCTTGTATGTTCAAATTCAATGGCATGAATTTATTTTCAGCCAATATAAGTGTGATGCTCATATTTTCAAGGTTGCTTTCCTAATTGTTAAGTTTTGGGAAATTGTTTGTTCTCTTAGATTTAAAATGACCGTTGTTAGCTTTAAAAAAATGGCATTTATTTTTTCTTTCCATAAAAAACAAATTTTAAGGTAATTAAAATCATTGGGAACTTGAAATGTTGAAACCACGTTAAAATAACATTTAAAATGATTTGTTTATTTTTTTTAAAATATTTTTTCGCATCGTCTCTAGAGAGACAATAGTTTGAATTATGGACATATAGTCTCTATAGGAAATAATACATTTGATCTCAAACTCGTTATCCATAAAGAAACAAATGTTATTGTCTCTACAAAGACAAAAATGAAAAGTGTCTCTACAGAGACAAATTGTAGACAAAATGCTGTCTCTAGAGAGACAATAACGCCTATGTCTTTATAGAGACAATAATAATATGTGTTCTATACCGTTCTTATAGAGACAATTGTTTGAGATGACTTTGAGACAATTGTTTGAGACATTAAATTTGAGACACCCGCTTAAAGACAATATTTAAGACAATACACAATTTTATTTTTGTCTCTAATTAAGACAATTCACCGTAAAATTGTCTTAACTATTGTCTTAAAACACCCCCACATGTAACTCTTCCACATCATCCTATCATTGTCCATGATTTTTTCATTCCCGATGAATCATGTGAAATACTGCTTCTATTGATGTTACTACTTTCAATAATTCACAAAACATGTGGGATGTCATTTTTCATCTAGATGCGAAGAGGTGAATCTTCCACTCTTTGATCCTCCTAATATCTCATCTCATCTTTCTAAACCTAAAGGGTGAAATTCCTTGTTTTCCATATTCTCCTCTTTTTTTATTCATCGATCATGAGGATGCTTCCATCTATGATCGTGAAATTTATTATCATGGTTATCCCGACCTCTTCGTTGATTCATTTGATCATGATTATGATTCTTCCATTGTTGATCTTCCCAACCACCGATCCGTGATGATCTACCTTCTCATGAGTTGGAACTTACTAAAGTTATCGAGGCACTTCAACCCGAGTTGATGGTTATATCGTGGTTCTCGTAGCCTTGAGGTCGGCCTCCACTTCCGATCATAAGAGTTTGAATATTTTGAGGCTCCTCATCACCGCCCATTGCACATGTTGATGATCAATCCGTTTAACACTTTTCACATTCTCCATCTATGTTACACGATCCTATCACCCGCCATTGGATCTATCTTGTGTAACGAGAACCGTGGCGAAATGAAAAATTTTCCTTTTTCTTTATGTTCACTCGTTTTCTTAGTTTTAAAGTTTGAACTTGTATGTATTTGACTCAAATTGTGTCCCGAAACCATGATACGACCACATAATGTCTCCCTTGTGTTTCTCGCTTCTAGGTTTTTCTTCGCGTGTATTCAAAATTTGAATGTTTTGGTTTACATTGTCCTTATCTTTCTTGTTTTATGATTTCCTTGTATATATTTCCTGACATGTATTCTTACCACGTAGGCCAACCAATCGCCAAGGGATGCATTGGAAATATGACTTTACGTGAGTTTGGACTATGATCTATTGATTTTAGGAGTAGTAGTGTTTTTTTTTCCTTTTTTTTTCTTGGATTCGCTTTATGTTCATTTTTTTTTTCGTTCCACTTATTTCTTTGTTTTTCGTTGTAGGTTAGTTTCCACATGAGACCGTGTTTCGATACTAAAGCAAGCATGGTGAAATCCAAGAGGAATTTTTTTTCTACTATCAACGCTCGGGTTTGTTATTTATTCCCTCTCTTGCGTGAATCTTGCATTATTTTAAGTTGATTATAATCCGATGGAAATTATGTTCCTTGTCGAAAAAAATCATAGGAAATCACAATGTTTAGATATTAACTAGTACCGCCACTCTTATCGGTTTTTTTTTTCTTTCTGCTAATCCCCTCGTCAACCTAGTCGAGTAGAGTAAGGAGGGGAGGAAAACCTTAACAAGTATGTCGCAGGTGTACATAAATATCCATCTCCGAAGGGACAACCTCTTCTACTCTCAATAATTCAAGATCCCTCATCCGCCCCATGAAATAAATAAAGTGCCCATGCACAGCTCTTCGAACACAAAATGAAACAAATGAAAAATAAAATAAAGGACAAAAGAAGAGAAAGACTTCCCGAGCAGAGAGGTGAAGCAAGAAAACTCTTCGGGGGTATTGTCTACGATTTCTTGTAGCGGAGAAATGTTTTTGTTCCCGAAGTGACTCCGCTTCTGCATTGTCCAAGTGTGGTGCCAATGGAGCAATACCCACAAACATGAAAAATAATACTATGACAATTTATTTTTTACTTGTGCAATTTATACTCCTCATCCTTAATAAAAAAAATCATTTTGACTTCGTATAGTTAGTGTGCCATCGATGAAGAGGATGGATGGGACTATTTCTTTAACTCTCGACTAAATGAGGAATTTGTGGTGATCAATGAATTGAAAAATACTTCTGAAAGGGTGAGACCGGGTTTTGCATGAGACAAGATTCATTCAGAGAGCTAGAGTTCTACCAAATATTGTCACCGTGTTGTAGCGACTACAACCACCCTCCAAAAGTTTTCCTTTGCTTTGATTTTAGAGACTAACATTATTTTAACAGAGCTTATCTTGCACTATTATCAGGTATTCGTGCCTTGATTGATGTCTATATTTTATCTATGTTTTTGTTAACTTTCTTTTTCACTTAGTTAATTTTCCCATGTGACAAGCTAATATCTTGTCTAATTCTTGCACAACAAACGCTCTAGGTTTGCCTCCAAAAAATATGCAATCCATGAGGGCGGTAGCCTTGATGACTAGAATTGAAAATATGACCGGAAACCACTTTGGGCTCATAAGTTGCACATTCATGGAAGGCATCCCAAAACTAAGTTTCAGCTTCCCGTAATTGCATAATCCCTCCCGGTAGTATGCATGCAAATTTTATCGAAAAAGCATAATACCTAAAAAAAACCTAAAAGAATCCCTAAAAACAAGGGATCTATTTTTAGTTTCTCGAAGGAGGCATAATTTATGTTTTTAGAAACTTCTAACAAGTGTCGTTTTTCCTTGACTTTAGGCATGAGTGTCATAAACCCTAATTTTATCAATTATATTGACGCCCTTGGAGCTCATATTCACACTCAATCTTGGATCTCTAGCATTCCCCGAGGAGATCAAGCAACCTTCGGTGCAATCGTCGTCGCTTTTCCGTGAGTTTCATGTTTATCACTTTTTGTCACCTTTTTGTTTCTTTTTGTTGTTTGGCTTGTGCGAGTGTTGTTTTGACCTCTTCTTTGCATGCATGTTGGTGTTTCAACTTGATTTATATTGTAAAAGTGTTGTTTCAAGTTATTGTTTTCTTCTTTCACAAGTTTTACATTGACTTATTCATCTTTTCACTAATGGTCATCGTCGCGATGACTTTCTTCACCGATCTCATTTTCTTCCTTTTTGTCTAGTTTTTGAAATTGATCTATCTTTTTTCAATCATAATTAGTGATATCTCGCACTCAATACATCACTACCTCTCATATTTTCTCGTTTTTCACACTTCCTTGGGAAGATCTACTTTTCCCTGTATTTATTTTCACTTTTCCCAACCTATTGTGCAATCCTACAGCTCAAGCCAAGAGATTTGCCTCTAAAACTATGCAAAGGTACGCATAAGCTCGCCCAAGTGCACATTTTGCATTTATAAGGCCCAATCCGCATCCCCCGCCACCGAAATTATGCAATGCATAGTCTCTCCCAAACCATCACGCGAGGTCGAACTTTTTTTTTTTTTTTTATGGATCGCGTAGTTTCGCACCCTCAAGCTTCAACCGTGGACTGCCGGGATTGTGAGGCGTAGTTCCCACATGCATCCAACTCTTTCTAGTGAAATCACACAATCCTCCATCATATGCCCGCTTTTACACATGAACACGCCTGGAAATTTCTTTTTCTTAAAACTAATGATTTCTTTCCATGAGTGTCTTTGTCCCACAAAGTACAACAATTTTTTAGCACCTCTCCAACCAATGTTACAATGGAACCCAAGAGAGATGCCTCAAAATAAACCATCGAAAAAAGTATCGAGGAAGTAGTTGATCAAACTTCCGATTAACTTGCCATTATATGAAGACACTCAATTTTTTATGGAAAAGGGGTCAACACTAACATGGTATCAATTCCAATAAGAATAGCAAGAAGGAAGCAATATGGTACAAGACATGGGGAAGAGGAAGTTTGGCTTGACAACAGAGGAGGACCAAAGTTGGAAGATGAAATCACATCTAATACTTATGAAAGCATCTTTGGAAGCTAGAAATAAAGAGGAAACATAGGCTACAAAGAGTAGAGAAGAGATGAGAGATAGCGTATCTTGTAGGAAGTAAAATTGAGAGCGTAAAAACGTAACAAGAACTAAGGGAAAATGAGAGCTAAGGAAAAGAAAACAAGAGGAGAAGGTATGAAGGAATAAGAAGGAAGGAAAGGTGCTATAGTGGAAGAGATGAACACCCATACAGTGTCAAGAGCAAAAGGAACAAGATCAACCAAAGAACATAAGGAGTGAGAAAAAAATGAAGGAACCCAGAGCTTGCTCAATATATAGAGAAGTTGATTGAAGTTGTGGACATGGAGTTGGGACTTGAGCCGCAATATGAAGATGTGGATCTAATACAAACACCATAGGCCACCATTCCGACTTCCACTACCTTCATCCATAGAGCCAACCTTGGATGAGGAAGGGGAGATATTTCCCCGATGATGATCCGTAATGGATGTGTACTAATTTTCATTTAATGAACTCTAGAAGAATGTTGTACAAGCATAGATAAATCACTTCTGATGATCATGCATGGCCTATATTTATGAGAGAAAGAGAGCAGTAAGGTGGCACCAACAAGAATCCAAAATGTTATTGTCGATGCAAAATTGGCCTTCACAAATCATAGCCGAGATCTAACACTCAATATTTGTTGGTCGAGAATAAGAAGTTGGCAAAAATCTATAAGCAGCCTGACAAGAGAATGAAAAAATTTATAACAACATATACTTCGAATATCCGCATAGTTCTACCTAGAATAGATGAGAGAAGCGATACTATTTAAGTATATACACTTGGAGACACTATGCAAGACCTCTATGAGGAGCCGGTGATCGTACATAAGGAAGTTGTACACTTACACGAATTGCAAATGCTGAAATAGATTTTTTCAAGATCCTCAGGAATGTGCAAGCTTCCATAACTTCGGTGCATGATTGGATAATGCAAGACAAGGGGGAACCGCTACACTAGTGAAGAAGATGAAGTCACACACAAAGCTAGAGAAAGCGAGAGTTTCGATATTGATCTAGAACAACAAGTAGCTGCCTCATATGAACAAGTTGTACAATAGTTTGGATTTCATGGTAGAGAACCCACAAGATCCCATTAGTTAGCTCACTCATTGAAGCTAAGTGTAAGCATCAAAGTTCCGAAGGAGATTGATGCGTATATGGAGTAAAATGGGCGATTGCCACCAAGGAGGATTTGGAGCTATGATAGAAAAAATATGCAAAACTACATCAAAGGGGTCTCCCATTCGCATCACAACAATGTTTCGTTGATCGATACTGTGTTCGGTATCAGCTCCAAGACATTGTACCCGGGATGCGTGGAGGCAAGAGAACTTCCACTTCGACACCATCATGCAAACTTTGGGGAGACCATCACAAAATACCAAGCTTGGCATGAGTATGTGAGCAAGAGGCATCAAGTCGAAGTTTCCCAACTTGAGTTCACCCAAACTCTAGCATTATAATGTTTTTTCTTGTTACGTCGTCAAGTTGTCTCTACCCTATTTTGTCTCATATGGCTACAAGTGGAAAATGTAATATTATTTCTAATTATTGTAAAAGTGAAATTCCAAGGTCCATGTCGGAATGTGGGAGAGTCATTATAGGGTACAATGATTTATTTTGTAAAGAAGTTGAAGAGTCATGATAGATCGAATGATCAAAAATGGGTCATGGAAATTGTCACGCCCCTTTGTTATAAATATATCCTCATAACTCATGTAACAGCTTTTGGGAGCCAAGCCTTTGGCCGGGCTTAGGCTTGGAGAGAGCTTGGGAGTTTTTTGTGAGCCTTTGATTCTCCGTAGCATAGAGGGGAATATACTTATTTGGAGGATCAAAGTAGACATCATGTTCCACTATTTGAGCAAGTGGCTTGTCAAATGTTGTATGGGGCGGAAACATGAAGGTGGGTTACACTTTTGTGAGAATCGGGGGAAGAAAATTTTTTTCGGCAATAGTTCGGCCGAACATTTTGTAAAGTTCGGCTGAACTCTATAATAGTTTGGCCGAACTTTCTTATAGATTTCACCCGAACTCGTAATTCCGTTTGTATTGACGGCTCGAGCAAACAGAATTTTTGCCGGAGATTGGAAAATCGGCAAGAACAGTTCGGTCGAACTTTTACTTTTAAAATAGTTCGACCGAACTAATTTCTATAAAATAATCACCCTCGAATATCTTCCGTTTACTGGTTTAATAATTCCACTGTGTTGTTGGCGCGTTTTAGCTGTTGGTGCCTACTCGTCCCAGCTGCTCGTGCGTTTTAGCTGTTGGTCCGTGCTCGTGCTCGCTGCAGTTCGTGTTGGCGCATGTTTTCAACCGGTATGGTTACTTGTCTATTTCTCTGCCCGTGACTCTGTCTTTACAGTGGAGAGCGGAGAGTAGGGAACCAGGGAGCTGTAGCATTGATATTGAGATTTCATGATTTATTCTGTGGTTTTGGTTGAAATCCGTGAAATTTAGTAATTTGACAACTCCGAAGAGTTCATCACACCTCTGCTTAAATAGTAATAAATGGAGTAGACTGCATAGGATTGCGCACAGAAAAAAAACAAGAGGAATATTAAACTTGTTTTCAACTTTAGGAAACCTTGGGAGTAACTTGTAAATGATGCAAGGTATATAGTTTGCTTAAGTGTTCAACCTTTCTATGGAATTTGGTAAGCTGAGAAATCCCACTTTGCGTAACCTCTGCATCACTATTTTTAATTCCTTAGAGCGGTCGTACATGATAATATTTATGATATTTACGAATGACAGGTTACAGTATTGAAACTGTTGGGTTTTTAAAATGTCATTTATTTCATATTTTTTTTCTTCTAGTCAGTTGGAATCCTATAACGTTATCAATCCTCCCCTTGAAGCATTCAATTAGCTTAAAGATGTCCATCCACCTAGGTAACAGTAACTTGTTAAGGCGTTCATACACCTAGTTATGGATTAACTTTCTGTAAAACAAGAAAGCCTCTCTGTCTTCTCTCTTTATCTATATAAGAAGAGAAAGTTGAGTTTTTTATGATCTTCTTTTAATTTTTTCAAATTTATACAATTTTAGGATTGGTAGAGAAAATACATATCTCACAATAACAAAGTCAAATGTATCTGCCTGTAAACCGTGACTCAAAGTCGAATGTATCTGCCTGTAAATTCATATCTCACATATTGCACTCCTAGTTACCAAAAACATAACGGAAGCATTCGTTTCGTGAAAAAAATGTTAAGAAAATGGAACGGTACGAAAAACGTTGTTCTGTATGGCCGTTTTTGTTTTTCAATACATAAAACTAGTTTTTCATAAACAAATGGTTTTTTTAACGATTTTCTCAGAAATGTAATGGTTTTTCTAACGATTTTGTAATGGTTTTTTGTAACGGTTTTTCTTTTTTAATGTTGGTCTCTTTCCAATTTGACATTGAGTGAACCGAATCATTAAAATGCCAAAAGTTGGTTTTTATGGGATAGTTTTCAGAGATGATTTCATGGTTGGCATAGTTTAAATTTTCATTAACAATTTGGGGAGATTTAGGTTTTTTTTTAAGTGGATTTAGTGTATAATCTTATATAATTTATAACATTAAAAATTATTTTTTATATAAAATTATAAATTTAAATGAAGAGGGTTACATTATATATTTGTATGAATTAGTATTTAAATAATTTAATGAATAGTTTAGTATTTACTTCAATTTACTATTATAATTGATTAATGATAAAGTTTTGAAAGTTTAATGATAATTTTCTTTAAGTTGTCTTCAAACATTAGTTGTAGAATTTATGGTTTTCCATCTTTTCACTTTTTCTATGGAAAATGCCAATGGAGGGAGCCACACTCCTTCCTATATCAAGATAGTTGTAGGTAGTAGTAGTTCTAAACAACTCTGTATTTTTAGCTCTATTTTCAATGGAGATCAATTCAATCTTCACCATCCTATTCCCCAACTAGGGAAACTACAAACTAGTAGCAGCTTGCCAAATACCAAATTTGAGGTCAAATCAAGTCACATTGAGTATATATACAGTATAAGTATATGTGAGATCATGTACTCATCCCAAAAATTTTATGGATATAGACTTCAAAAAATTCCCACTCTCAGTGTGTCCAAATCAAGTGGAAATGGAATGGCCAAATCAATTTTGAATTCAGTGCCAAAGTTTCTTCACTATTGTATGTCCTTGTAGCATCAAACATGAGTATTTGAGAATGACCCATGTGAAGAACACAAACTTTGCATGTCATGATGAATATTTGAGAATGACCCATGTGAGCAAGGAAAGCCTATGAGCAACTGGGTATAAACCATAGTATTCGAGAATGCTGATGATATATGCTTTGTTTTATATTTTTCACATTTTTTTGTATTTTCTCTCTCCTCGTTTCTTGAATGTGCGAAACCTACAAACTACGTTTCTCGTCCCGGTTGTCGTTCATTTCGTTTCCCTGCTGCTTCGGTAACATAGATTGCACTTATAAACCACTTATACATTTTATACCGAAACTTATAAACTTAGATAATGCCTATTTCACAATGATAGATTAACCAGTTTTTAACGTAAATCAATTAAAAAACCATGAAAATTGTATATGTTCAACCATGCCCGTTATAGACTGTTAATACCGGCATAGATTCATGTTAACCCAGATTTAATTAGCCAATGTGAAACCTCCTTATTTGCACATTCATATTCAACAATTTTTTTATGAACAAATGACACCAATTGTGTCGTGAATAATTCTCGTCAAATTTAATGTATGCATTGTATGTTCTCGAAGACTCCAATGTAATGGATGCATTGTATGTATTTTTTTTGCTTATATATTTTTATGTTGTTTGTCATAGTAATGTCATATAGTGTATGAAGTTTTAAATTGTTTTTAAATTATTTTATTATGTGTTGTATGTGATTTTGATTGAAAATGTTTCTTTTTTATTTATTAATTAAAAAATTATTAGAAAATTTATCGCTTTAAGCCTTAGAATTTACAATCAAAATTAGAAAATGTATTTTTATCTAAACTATTTATGAAAAGTTTAATATTGTCTGATCTTCTCTACCATGTTATTTTTACATATATCTAGAATAATATTATTTGTACAAGCCGCTTTTTTGTAACATTTTACTACCATAATAAAAATCTATAGAAATAATAATCTAACATTATAATATCTTGAAATGGAGCTATCAAACTCAAATATAGTATTGCAAATCCCTAAGCAGTTAGATGAGGAGGCTATGTATTACATATGGTCTGAATGATATTGAATTTTTAGATATCTAAAGAGTCCAAATGCTCATTCAAGACCATATGTAATACATAGCCTCATCTAATATATAAAAATTTAATCCATGTGCTTAACCTTAACATTGACATAAATGGAATTTACAATTTTACTCAATCGCTTTATGATATAAAAATATGTGGATAAATATTGCCCACATATCCAAAGTCAAAAGGGATAGATTAAAAGGGATGCGCTTCCGGTCATCTATAAAAGATAAAATTAAAGAAGCATGACATATTTGTAATGCAAATTAGATATGTACCAATTATGTTCATATAACACAACAAATAGACGATTCAATAAAATGTCACATATAAGTCATTTATCTCATGGGCCTTCAACCTAAATTATATATCTAGCATTACATTAAGCTATAGGAGATAAATCAAAGAAGCATTTGAATGTAAATTAAACATGTGTAATAATTATGTCCTTTAGTTTAATAAATAGATAATATTTTTAAAATGCCATATCTAAGCTATATTTCATCTAAGTAGCTTTCAATTTAAACTTATATCTTTAATGTTAAATTATATAAAAGAATAACAAGAATCCAAACATAAAAAAAAATATTTAGAACATCAAGATAAAATGTGACATATAATTTTGATAGAGAGCCACACAAAATTTCAAATTCATACCTTAACAAAATTGTTAGATCCTTTTAAAGAAAACGTGTCATATAATCAACTTTCATCGAAATATATGATAAACTCAACCCAATTTATGAAAATAGTATACTATTTTTTACATTTCACATAATACAAATAGATAAATATTACTTCTTAAGTATTGTTATAAATATTTAACTACCCATAGAGAGATGGCCAAGTGATCGAGACAGGGCATCATCACAATAAAAAACCAAGTACAAATTGTAGTAATCCTAGGAATCATGCTTTACATAAGGTAAAATTGGGAACTCATGACTTGTACTATACATAAAAAACATTTACCCTTACCAAAAAATATATGATAAAAATTGACAAACTACATAAGTTTAAGCTTATATAATCCTTCTTGACTTCCATAGATAATGAAAATGATTGTTCAAAGTCTCATGTTGCTTCTCATGTTATTTTGTAAACTTTATGTGAAAGAAAATAGGAGGTTAAATGTAAGAAATATAGAACATACGGAAACACACATGTATACATATATCTGTACAATCAACACAATTATTTTCCTATGAATCCTTATGGGAGACAAGCAACCCTAAAAATTAATGATGCTCTAGACTCAGGCTCTCAGTAGAACTCATGGGAGAAAAAATGCTCACTAAAATAAAATATGGTCACCTTTTCGGTATGGAAAATATGTGAGTACAAAGAAAGAGGTAATCTCTCTGAGTTAGCTAAGACTTTTAGCGGTAAGGTTGCTATAAAAACTTAACTTCATACATTTTTCTCAACTTCACACTCCTATTACTTTCAACTATGGAACAAAATACAATAACACAAATGGAACTCTTATTCCTCCTAGTGTCCAAGATGAGGCGTGATAGCCAATTAGGTGTAAGATATGACTCTCAACCATTAATCTAGGTTTGTGATTTTATACCTTTTAGAGTCTTGTTAAAATTCCACATGTAGCTAGCTTACAAAGGGAAGGAGTAATGGGGCTAAAATGTCATTCTTCACTACGACCTAGTCAACATGATAGGTCAACTTACTAAAGGCATAAATTTTGAATGAACTCTAATGGATGTTTTTATTGCACCATTGGATATGTCTTTAAGTGTAGAATAATGGTCAAGATTTTGGCACAAGGGATAATCGCTTGACCTCCTTTAAAATGTCATTTAATACCTCAAAATGACCTAAAAGGTTTTAGACCCCAATTCTCCACCCACCATTAAAATGACCCTACAAGTTGATTCTTTTAGTTTTATCACTCTATAAGTATCAAAATATATGACAAATAATATAATTATCCAATCTTCTAATATTATCCACCTTATAATATTTGAAACCTAAGGTCTTTCCTATACCAAAGTATTTTCTTTTAAAAAACATGTTTTCTTGGTGATATGTAAGTGATTTATAAATGATTGGGAGAGCGAAATTCCTCATTTAATATGTACAATATGTTTGGTAGGGAGGTTAAACAAAAGGATTTGGGAGGTTTTCATTAATATTTAGTGTTAATAAAGGTGTTGTCTAATATCATCCCCCTAGGGAAGCTAAATTGAAGATCATCATGGAAATGAAGTGTTATGTACCATGACTTTCTAGGTTCAAATCTCCTAGAAGGTACTAATTTCCACATGCTAGGGTGGAAAGGTTCAACTAGGGGTTATAATAAGAGGATGGAAAACAACCTCTACATCACATGAGTATGAGATTGGCCCAATTATTGATTTCTCTAGTAAAAATAATGTATTCTTTAATATCACATGAACATTATGCTATAAAATAGGTTTATTAAGTGTAGACCCTATGGATTAAGCACTTGGTTTATTTCTAGTTAAAAATAGATAACATGGGTCAGTGTGAACTTAAAGAAGACAAGAAACCACATGGATATGTTTGTACATGTTTCCACACAAAGTTCTAAAATGGCATGAAAATGGATTAGAAACACTTTAATTAGACTATCTCCATCTATGCTCATATTCATATTCATCCATTTATAAAATCCTAATTTAATTTGACCAACTAATATTCGTCTCTCTATCTATGTGTGTGGGTAGGTTTGCATGCATTAGTCATTGGTCATTCTTTGCCTATACATCCACTCCTTCCTAATATTTGACTATTGGTCCTTCTAAATCTTTGCACAAATATGTTCATGGGTTATTGTCATTTTCTAATCAAATAGAAATGAATCAAGGTTAGGTATCAAAAAAATGATATAGCTCCTTGTATGTTCCACCCAATGACAATTATATTACATTGTATACAATTGTAGGTTCTATGTGAAGCATAACCATATATTTCATGCCCTTCCTCATATTAAGTACTACTCCATTCCACGTATACAATTATCCCTTGAAAAGCACCACATGTTGCATCTAATTCTACTCAATTTTTTGGTGTGACCATCACCTTCACATCTAAGTGAGAATACTGATTACCATAATTGTTTATCATTAAAACAATGTTCTTATCATTCATAAATAACATATTTTAATAATAATATAGATACGCATTTAATTAGCCAATCTTTGTATGTTTTATTAAAATTAAATTCATTTCAACCATCCATAGTTTTAGCCACTATTCATTTTTGAAATGAAACTAATTGTTTCCTATCTACATTAATTTATGGAACAGTACATGTAATTTATCTAAGATTCCTTCAATTGTCGAGGAATTTATTTGAGGTACAAAATGAACTTTTTCATTTCTGTTATTATTCAACTGGTAATTAAAGGAAAAAAATTACAATGGGATAATATTCATCATCAATCTCACATGTTGCTCCAAAATATGTTTGACATCATGCAAAGAAAATTTAGGGAAAATAATATTGGCACAATCGGATTCAAGCACTCAAAGATTGTAACAAAAGAAGTTGTATCGCTAGGATTAATTAGCAATGAAACTATATTATCTTCATTTCCAATGTTGTCAAAAGATGCCAGAAAAAAGAGCTATCCAAATGGTCAAGTGAATAAACATACCTGATTTTCAGTGATTCTTATTATAAATATAAATATGATGGTGATAACAAACCTACTAAAAATCAACAACAAATAAAGAGATTGCAAATTATGTGAGGAAATATCTCTTGAATCACCTCTAAATATATATGTATTCTTTCTTGTGGATGCAACTTACGATGGATCACTTGAAGTTATCATTGTTAAACATACTATAAAACCATAAACATCACAATAGTTGATATACCAAAATTAACTTTATGGAACTATTAAACATAATACAAAACCAAGTGTAGAAGTAGTTAATTGAATTAAGTTTCAAAATTTATCTTTTAGAATCTTCTGCCTGCAGGATCCATATAAAATTTTAAAATCTCTCTTTTTCTGTAATTTTCAACATGCAATGGAACATTGTCGATGCATTTCGAACCAACCAAAGGTGGTTTGTCAATGTGACTAGTGAGAGATCGTATCAAGTCAATAAGTTTAAATAGATGTAGAGATGGTCAAACTAGTCGTTTGGCTAGTTTGACTTTTTAAAATTTATTTATCAATTATATAATATGTTTTTTAATTAATTAATAACGACCATTATTACCGAAAGGGATTTTATTTATCTTTATAAATGAATTATGGGGGGCATATTGAGATGGTTATCTTACTTTACCGATTCTTCTAATATTCCTAGAATTTTATGAAAGAAAATATGAATTTGAAATTTTTTGTAGCAATTTAATGATATAATGACTTGATTTGGAGAATACCATCATCACTTATGTCTAGATCATATTGTGGCATCATCACAATAAAAGACCAAGTACAAATTGTGGTAATCCTAGAATCATGTCATATATAAGGTAAAATTGTAAACTCATGACTTGTACTATAGATAAAAAACATTTACCCTTACCAAAAAATATATGATAAAAATTGACAAACTACATAAGTTTAAGCTTATGGGTATATAATCCTTCTTACCTTCCATAGATAATGAAAACATTTGTTCCAAGTCTCATGTTGCTTCTCATGTTATTTTATAAACCTTGATTGGAAAGAAAAATAGACTGCGTAAATGTAAGAAATATAAAAAATAATGAAACACAACGTAAGAAATAGAGAACATAATGAACAAATACATAAATATATCTCTAGACACCAATACAATTATTTTCCTATGAATCCTTATGGGAGACAAGCAACCCTAAAAAATAATGATGTTCTAGACTCCTTTTTCCCTAGGAAATCGTTATGGGAGAAAAACAACACTAAATGTAAACATGCTCTACCTCCTCTCTTTCTTCTCGGTATGGAAAATATGTGAGTACAAAGAAAGAGGTAATCTTTCTAGAGAAGGCTAAGCACTTTTAGCGTGTAAGGTTGCCATAAAAACTTAACTTCATACATTTTTCTCTAACTTCACACTCCTAGTTGTATTTTCAACTATGGAACAAAATACACAACACAATGGAACTCTTATTCCTCCTAGTGGCCAAGTATTTAACATAGCATGATACTAAATTAGGTGTAAGATTTGACTCCGTCAACCATTAACGAGGTTTGTGATTTAACTTTTTTAGAGTCTGTTTAAAATTCTACATGTAGCTAGCTTGCCATGCATGAGTAATGGGGGCTAAAATGCCATTCTCCTTACTCATGACCCGTTCAACATGTAGGTCAACTTAATAAAGGCATAAATTTTGTAATGAACCTTCATTTGATGTTTTCCTTTGCACCATTGGTATATGTCTTTAAGTGTAGAATAATGGCCAAGATTTCTGCACAGATAATCATTGACCTAATGTAAATGTCATTTACACCAAAATGACTCCAAAAGGTTTTAGACCCCAATTCTCCACCCACCATTAAAGTCAGGACCCTAATTACATGGTAATGGCATTCAAAATGTGAAAATTCCCATTTCACTTGGAAATAAGATGTGAGCAGTAACATGAAAGGAGATATCCATTTATTTGCTAATTTTTCTAGCATGGACCTTAATGTCATAGCTCATTTTGCCTAAAATGAATGCAAATTTCTTGCCATTTGTCATACATTCATAATTCATGCTCATGGAACATGATTGTGTTGCAATTGTGATAACATTTGATGTAGGTAGTTAATAAAAAATGATCGAAAATGACATTTTGCTCGTTTTTTTGAAGATTTAAGGAAAATTACACCAAGTAGCTTCCAACCTCATATGACCATGTCAAACTCATCTCAGGATATTGTCCAAGAAAGAGCCACTTAAGCAAGAAATCTAGTATACATGACTCCAATTTCACTAGCAGCAATGAGATGCTTCCAAGTATGGTGCAAACATTGCTATAGATCCTCAATGGGGCATGTTTGATGGCACACTGGGGGGAGGAGAGAGGAGATGGTAGGAGAAAAAAATCAAGGAATACTCGGGAAATTGAAAAATATATAACTAATAAGGTGGAAGACATTTGTAACCTAAGAGAGAAACCTCGTGAGGAAATGGGTGAAGTTGGTATTACACACCCAATTGGACAACCTCGAGGAGAAAACATTTCTCCCACTTTATTTGTTGGCATAACCTAGTAAGTGTTATTCTACTAGCATGTATTTTGTAAAGGCCTTTCAACCTAGTTCATCCATCCCATCCACCGGTTGTAGAGTATTCCAAGCCTAATTTCATAAAAAGTAAGTTGGGGATGACTGGGCGATTGATCATTGGCTTCGATGACATGTCTATGAAGATTAACTACCTTGAACTATTTTGTTGTGTAGGGAAAGAGACACATTCTGCTGTCCGAGCATGAAAACTTTCTTTGATATTGTTAATGCCTCTAGTGTTTACTTCTACAAGTTCTATTTGCGGTAGCTCCCAGAAGGGCTGTAGCCTCCTGATCTCATCTTTTATGAAAGGTGACATATCTAGTAAATGCCCCTACTAATCTCTGGGGAAATGGATCTAAATAGAAGTTCTTCATTTTAATATCCTTAAAACACAACAACTTTAAGGTAAACTATGTACATGTGGTCATTTCTTCCACAAACTAAAGTGTATAAGTAGTAAAGTTTATACCAAGTGTGCTCCCACCATGTAAAGCGCAATTTGGTGAACTTATCATTTTTATAATATCTTTTTCGATTAAATTTAGTTTCACACATGATCAATTATTGCTTTCAAAGTTGTGTTCTACATAATTTGTGTACACTAAATTACAAATTGATTTTTTGAAATCTATTTTGTGTAAATGTCAATTAACATATATATCATGGAGGATGAAAGACAAAGATCACCGAATCCCATATGGAGGTTCGTGACCTGAGGATGTTCACGATATTTAAATATACCTTAAACTCCCATACATGTGTGTACATATGGAATTGATTTTTTTATTAACTTTGTGAGTGAAATTAGTTGTTAATAAGTTTTACACTTTAGAGGCAAGAAGAGAAGGGTTTCTACTCCATCCATGGAGCGTGGCCAAGGTTCAACCTAAGCCGAGGTATGAGGTAAGGTGTCATGGGGAAGGGGGTGATATTTATTCTCGAAGGCCAATCAATGGCTACTCTGGTTCTCAACAGGTCACCGTGGGTCCGTTCTCAAAGAACGTCATTCTCCGGGGTTTGGTTCTCGTGAGGGTCATGTTGGAGAAGATGTTAACCAACAAATATCAAGGTTGCCATCAATTTCAATATTTTTTCATTAAATTTGTACAACTTTTTTACACGTGTTTTTTCTAATATACGAAATTTTATATATATTGATGGAGAGGCCAAAAATGTTCGAGCTAGTGGTCAAAATAGACGAGCAGCTCGCTACATTCAAGAAGAAGGCTGTCAACCCAAAGACAACTTATCCTGTACGTAGATTACCGATATACCATGGGAAACCAACATGCATGAGAATGCACCTTACAAAAGGAAAGCCTTCATGCAAAATTGCAAAGAGATCTCATGGCTTTGTCTCTACCCGCCGAGAGTAGACAAAGCCTTGAAATAGTTTCACATTCACGGGTGAAATGGTAAAGGTGTACGTAAATTTTGGGCCAACGATCGATTCGTTTGTATAACGATGAGAAAGAGAAAAAGAAACAAGGATAGGTCCCGATATATGGCAGACATAAAACAAAAAAAGTTACAAGAGCAGAGGCCAAGTCAATGTTTAATTATAAGGAAGGGCCAAAAAGAAAATGTTGAAGGTGCAAAGATTTTCGCCACCCAGACAAAGTCAGGTTGTTCGTATGATCGACATCTTGCGCCTGGAAGGCTTCCATGGAATGATGAGGTTCCCGTTTATTTTGCACAAATGTTTTATGCAAAATTTTTTTCGGGGTATGAAACCCGACTACAATTACCCTCCTTCAGAATTTTTTGGCTCGGGGAGAGGTCGATTATATCAACGTAAGGGCGCTAAGAGATGTGGAGTTGCCTCGCCCCCGAGCCTCCATCGGTGTCGACCGTTTCGAGTCGAAACCCCCGCGATTATAGATGGATGCGACTTCTCAAATAAGTCAGCAGAAAGCAAGAGATGTTATGATCAACAATGTTCAAGGTACGAGTGGAGTCGATATTTGTTTAAATCGACAAAGAGCACGTGAAAATGCACGTGACAATTTCGTTTATTGCGCGCATGAGGAGATTTACAACATAAATGTTGAAGATCTCCGAACATATGCAATAAATTGTCGCAATGGTCTGCAAGACCTATTTTTTCATGAGGAAAAGGGCACCGAAATGGTATGTGTTAGTGACCTTAGGGTTTGAAATTATTTTTACATATACATGTGTACAATTTGTAATAAATACATGTGTATGTACATGTATACATTTATTTGTATGTTTACATTAATCTAACAAAAATGTATGATTATATGTTAAAACACCATTTGCGCTCTCAGCATGATGCGTGATGAAAATGTTAATATTACGTTCGTGACCTCCGGGCTCAAACGATGCAGAGTGGTCCGACCATCATGATATGTTGGCACATGTATGTTAGTGTTTTTTAAGTGACTCTAAAATAAATAATTGTTGCCACTCATGTACATGTACGTATATATATATATAATTTTATAAAATGTTTTAACAGTACCGATTCCGTCCGATGTTTTTGGGATGGTGGTACCTTTCTTCTTCCTTAGGAGATATACCTTCTACTTCATCGGGAGATGAGCCACAAGTATGGACAATTTTTCACAAGTTTAAAATTTATGTTTAAAAGTTATATATATATATATTCTACCTCAAAAAGTTCCATTAAAAATTGGATATATATATATATATATATATATATATATATAGAGAGAGAGAGAGAGAGAGCGATCTATATTTTGAGTTATTTAAAATTTTTTGAATTTAGGTTCCTATAGAAAAGACTTTTAATACCTGACTCTAGCGACGAGATGTGAACATCCACGTAATTTGAACAAGTTGTCTTGAGTTCTTTTTTTAATATTATTGAAAATAAGTTTATATATGTACACGTATTTTCATTTGTAAAGTTTTTAATTTATAAATTATATATATATATATATATATATATATATATTTATTTATATTTAACTCCAT
Source organism: Pinus albicaulis (assembly GCA_034641835.2). NCBI lineage: Eukaryota > Viridiplantae > Streptophyta > Pinopsida > Pinales > Pinaceae > Pinus > Pinus albicaulis. Next base: position 868,865,990 of record CM076573.1, on the reverse strand, counting down.
ATGTATATTGCATGAAGTATCATCAAGTAGATGTTCATATGGGAGAACCCGTTCATCAAATGGAGAGGGAACTCATTTAGGTATTGAATGATTTTTTTATATATTTTGTTTTTTACATGAAGTTCTAGATATATATATTTTCATTCATTTTTTAAAAACTTCAAATTTTAATGTTCAAGTACATGTGCATTTGCATGTAGGTTTCCTATTCACAGGATAGGTGCGATCGAGACCCGTATGCTAGATCCTCCATTCGATGACATCATTTACGAGATTTGATTTTAAAATTTAGATGGTTTAAATTTGTTAAACTTGATACAACATTGGATACTCAAGTGAGATTTACAATTTTCGACATATTTTATTACATTGTTATTATATAATTTGCTTTATTTAATTTTTGGATGGTTTTAGTACTTTTGGCATGTGAATGTGAAGTAATAAGAAACACCGAACTACATATGGCATGTGATATTTAATGTTAAATGTTTTTTTTGATAGTTGAATTATAATTGGTATGGTATGTGAAGTTTTTAAAACTCAAGTTTTGGATGGTTTCAATCACATTTTGCATGTGATATTTAATGAACTTTAAATGTTTAATGTTTTAATGTTGCACAATATATAATCAAAAGGGTTTTAAAACATAAAGTTTTGATGGTTTCAAACTACATTTGCACATGTGGTAAATTGAAATGTTACTTGTAACAAGACAATCCCCATTGATTTCATTGTATATGTTAGATTTCGATTTGATATAATTGCATGTATGATGGTACATTACTTGTAAAGTCATTGGAATAATAGTGTTCATTGATTTCGTGTTGTAAGCGCAAAAATTATTGACAATGTAGAACAATTTGTGGGGTTATAATAATTAAACCTAATAATATTGGAGAGCAAGAGAGACTTGAGGTATGGTGTTTACTACAAGAGCTGAGCTAAATATTTAAATGGTTTATGATTTATGATTTATACTTTCTTTAATATAACGACACGGAAAGATGACAAACTAATATAAAGAATAATAAGAACAGAAGAAGAAAATAGTTTAAGATTGATCACAATAAATGCTATTTGTAATTGATTACATTCTGAATTATTCACATTCTATCATTCAATATTACATTGTCACTTTGCATTCAAAAATTTTATTTGATCATTTTCCATTATTAAAGCTATTCTACAATATTTATCATCTCAACAAATTGAGGTAACTAAGAAAATTTAAAATTAAAATGACTTGATAAATCTCAAACATATTTAGCATATTTAAAATGGTTATATTAATATTAGATGTATTTACATATTATTGATAAAATTAATCATATGTTTCTCATATTATCGATAGTTTTTCCTTGGTTGCACACAATCGGAAACTAACTTAGATCCATCTTAAGGATGAAACAGCATTGGAGGGGATCAAATCTCTCGAGGTGAAAACCTTACCTCAAGTTTTGCACTCAAAAAAGAGGTTTGCACCTATAGATATTTGATCCCTTCCTATTACTTTCGATAGATCCATATATTTATGATGGATCTAGGAAAATAAATTTCTAAAAATAAGTAAGGGAAAAGCAAAGATAGGAACAATTAGGGAGTAGATTTAGGGCATAGGGAACAATTAGAGTAAATTTAGGAACATGTGATAGTCGGGTGAGATAAAATCATGGAGTATTTTAATAAAATAATGGGAATTTGTAGGAGACAAATAGTGGATATGACATGTATTTTGGTGAATAATCAAATTTATGGAATTAAACAATTAATTATTTCGTATGTGAAAACAAGATTCACACCTAATCCTCACCTAAAAGACTAAATTAAACGCATTATTATTAAGGGGACGAGGAGCTTTCAGGTTTTGAGCTCCCCATTGTTAGATGAGTGTCATAATGGCATTCCAAGTATTTTTGTGAGAACTTATGATATTGTGATATTCTAATTACGAAATAGTGATCTCGAGTACACGCTCGGATAATGTAGTAGATAGGAACTTTTTGATAAGGAGAGATAAGGGATGTGACCAAATTCCTAATGCTGAAAAAAATTTCTTCACCTTCCCATAACTCCATTGTAGCTTTGGGGGCCAAAGGTAAGAAGAGTACCTTGGAATTTCTTGGGTGAAAAACCAAGGGGTCACCAACTTTGGTCTAGTGCATTGGAATTCATTAATGAATTGGTCATTGGAGCCGTTCAAGCTAGGAGGAGCATCGTCACCAACCTACATTGAATATTTTACACTCCCTAGGGTGAATGATACTTTAAATTGATTGACAAAATTCAAGACTTTCTCGAATTTTTTCCGAATGCCAAATGATCTTACAAAGCTAGTATTTATAATATCCTAAGAGGTCATTCATGGACAACTTTTACCGGAAACTTGAAACAAAGAGAATCTATCCTTGGTTAGGACATAATGTAAGATGTCCGCCATAAACAAGAAAATTGTACTTAAACGTTGAGATTCAGTAACCTGGGAAAACCACTTGTTATCTCGTCCCTTGGAGGCTAGGGCCATATGGGGACCAAATCTCGACCTTACAAAATAAAGTGAAATAATTTGTACCATACGGTCGGAAAACATATACAAGAGCAATTAATTTCATTCTAGAATATATATATCCAATACATATAACATTTTTTCATCAATGCACATGTATAGAAAAACTACTTTCGCTTGATAGAGCACCCTGTTTGTACCCAAACAATTTGTAACATGTGCAAACCAATAACATAAGCAACAATTTTTAGTTGAGTATTGGAAGTTCTAAAACATATTTAATCCAAAGATAATAAATTGTTGGACACTTCACTCAAAAATTCTAATGGAATTCCATCTTCAATAATCCGTTCATGATCTGGATTTTGATATTTTCTCCATTTCTTAATTTTCAATTTTTTCTTTGATTGAACTTCTATCAACTTTATGCGTGCTACAATAATACCTCAAGTGACTATATTGACAACTTATGGAATCAAAGGTTCATAGTCTTCAAAGTAAAACAAAGTCTCCACTTTGATGAGTTTGTCTCAAAAAATAACCTTCGCATAATGTAATCTCCGTCATACCGAAATCCGTGATCATTATAGTCTTGTAATAATTTCATTTTTTCGTTCTGTATATAACGCATCAAATAATACTTCACATTTTCATCGTTGTCAATAGGTGCAATTACGCAAAAATCTCCCCGCACAATAAAATAAAAATTTAACATTTAATTATGCATATTTAAATTTATTTCTAGATCTTTAAATCATTAGAAAGTAATTCAAATGTTACCTCCTAACAAGATCGAAACTCGATCACCACTACGATATTGTAGTTTCCTCTCGATACATTTCTTCAAACATTGCACAAACATTTTGCCCTTTGTATTTAGCTCTCGTATGTTTCCAACGTTCACATATATTTTTTTTTCACAACGTCATTGGATTTTGTGTTGTCTATGCAAACATCACAAAAACAAGAATATTTTCTTTATCCAATGCAAACACATTTCTCGACAAATTTTTTTGAATTGAATGCAAATTTTCGAGTCCCTTTTATCGTTTCAACGTCATTTCCAATTGATCTATCTACGTCTTCGATTCCAATATGCCGTAAAACCTTTATATGGAAAATTAGAAAAAGAACTTGTAAATATGATATCAAAATACAATTAAAAATAATCATTGCATGATAAATGTACAATGTTTAAAATTATATTTCCAATATAAATTAAATTGAATGTACCTTCGCACTTCTCTTGATGGGTTTTTTCATGGCTTAGAGCAGCGATGCACCATTGAACAACTTCTTCTTACTGCCTGCTGCCTGCAGCAGTGGTTCATTTGATATCTTCAAAGTACTCGTTTATGCATGCTCCCGCACCGTCATGTTCTCCTTTTCCATGGCCACCAAGAAATTCCAACAATGTTTAATGCAGGTTTTCTTATGAAGACAACACAACCAAAAGAATGATCGTGCAGATTTTAATTGACTCGCGCATCCGTCCGACCATATCCAATGTTCATTGAATGTTATTCCACGATTTTTCAATGAATCATAAATTCTTCCAAAACAGAAACAAAATAAAACATGTATCATGTGTACGATCAAGCCACTAATATAAAAGTGATATTCTTTAATGATATGTCGATTTTCACTGCTCTTTCTATATGATCGATATTTTGTTCAAGATGTCTATATAGAATATGGACGAGCATGGAGACTTGGTCGAATGATAGTATCTCACTCGAATTTCTTTTTGTGAAAAAATGTGTAGTTTTCTCTCGCAAAATCAATCACCGACAAAATGGTCCCCTCGGTGGAAAAAATTCACGAGATTTTTTGAATTGCAAGTCTTGCTATCAAGCTCTATGGGAATGCTTGGTGAATTTGTAAATTTCTCATTTCAAACTTTCTCAAAAAGTCTATCGAAAATTTCGTCTTCTCGTAATTCGATTCTTTTAACACTATTTGCACCTTGAATCGATGTACCGATATTCATATCTCTTCCATTTCACTTTCATGTTGGACAATGATTGATCATTTATATCAATACGATATTTGTTTTGAAATTTAGTCAAATTTCCACAATCATTGCATTTTTTACCACCAACAAATTTCTTTTTGTAAAATAGTTCATCGCTTTCTTTCACATAGAATTTGAGATATGAATTCACGGAGCAGTGGAAGGAGGAGGTGAATCCTTCCATAATGTTCTACCGAAATCAAGGAATGTCATAATATAACTCAAATTCCACATGATAACGGCAACAATAAGTGTCGCGTACTCTGATAGGTTTTACATACCATGGTTTTTGTCAACAAAAGCACCGAGTGAAACATGAATTTGACGATTCTCTTCTTTGAACTTGTTGAATAACTCTATCCGAGTGGTTTCCAAGAGATGTTTTTCATGTTCTTCGTATTGATTTCGTGCTATTCTTCTTCGCATCACATGTCTCTATAGCTTGGTGAAACACGCGAATTGTTCTTCCAATATTCATATATTATTTTTTTAACATTTTCTCCAAGTCTATCTTTGTATGGTTGCCTACAAATAGCTCTCCAACAAGCGAGTTCATCATTTACATCTATTTGCAAATAAATTTTTCAATGTTTGTGCAGATTTTTTTTTCAGGTTTCAGCGTTGCTCATGCCATAGATGTTATCAACCATTCTCTTGAGTACTTGGTGAAACCATTGCCATCTGTATTCCCTTACGTACATTTGAAACACCTTTATCTCTAGATCTCTTAATTGACTTTATAGCACTACTCATTTTATCACCTCTTCCTTCATTTTTTTTTTATCTTTGGTTGATTTTTCGAATACCCAATAGTGTCGTCGCTTCTTTAATTTCCTTGATGATAGGAGCCCTTTCAACATTTGAGCTCGAATCAATACTCGCCTCATTTAAGAAATACTTTTCAAAAATGCGTTTTCCATTAAATATCGTATAATATGGTCGTGTTTTTTATCTCCATATGTGTGAGTGTCAACATTTTCTAACATCTCATTATCGATAGTGATTTCATCCGTACATATTAGAAAAAATAGTACATATTCAATAAATCACTAAATTGATAAATATGTCGATAAATATATCAATAGATCATAATATATATATTTACATACCGCTTCAATTTCTCGCTGAGGTTGATTTTTCTTCAATATTTTGAGGAGTATTCCCGTCCGTTTACATTAAAAATATTTTTCAAACTAGTTCATCAAATAAAAATTAAGCTTCACATTTTACATAATAGGAAAATTTTAAATATATCAATAGATCATAATATTTCCATACCGCTTCAATTTCTTCTTGAGGTTGATTTTCTTCTTCAATATTTTGAGGAATATCTTTGTCCGTTTACATTAAACAAAATATTTTTCAAACTAGTTCATCAAATAAAAATTAAGCTTCACATTTTACATTGGGAAAATTCTAAAAATATATCAATAGATCATAATATTTACATTTACATACCGCTTTCCACTTCTACTTGAGGTTGATTTTCTTCTTCAACATTTTGAGGAATATCTCCGTTCGTTTACATTAAACAAAATATTTTTCAAACTAGTTCATCAAATAAAAATTAAGCTTAACATTTTACATTAGGAAAAATTTTAAATATATATCAATAGATCATAATATTTACATTTACATACCGCTTCAATTTCTCGCTTGAGGTTGATTTTCCTCTTCAATATTTGAGAGAGCTTCTAACTTTCTTTTGCGAGATTTTCTAGTCTCTTCTCTACGTGTCTCGGTGGTCTCTTTTTCGATCATATTTTCTCGCACAAGTTCTTCGATTTCCCATGATAATAGGGTATGAAGTTCAAAATATTTCCTTCAAAAAATTGGAAAATAACTCAATTACAAAAAATATCACAAAAGATTTAATTTTAAAAAATTCAAATCCTGTAATTTTTTTGCAAAAAATACATATTCCAATCCAAAACACTTTAAAAATTCGAGAGAAAAATGTCTTATAAAAATGAAATTCAAGCTCAAAAGATTTATCAACTCAAAAAAACACGTACATACCTCTAAGAAATGTCTTTGAATGTATGTCCAAGAAATTTTTTACAATTTTCGCCAAAATCACGCCGCCTCTAAGAATGTCCCTCCAAAAAATTCTTTAAACCCAAAATTGTAAAATCAACCAAGAAATGCCTTTAAATCCAAACTTTGAAGAAAATTTTTGAACTCAAAACAAGATCTTTGTAAAATGAGAAGAAGTGTGCAAAATGTGCTAGAGCCAGGGGATCATTTCGATACCAATTTATATTGACGCGAAATGTGTTTTAGTAGGGGGTTTCCGCAAAACTCTCCGCCGACCTGAGAGTTATATACTGGGTCAATTTAGTGTGTCCTAAATTGCTGCATTTAATTGTCAATCCGGGAATCGTAAGTCGATGAAGTGCGGCGCACTATATGTGCAAGATAACTCCTCTTTCTTATCTTTTTTGTCGTTTATGGTCTTTCTAAGGTGAAATGGAAATTCTAAAGTGAGAAACAAGCTCGGGTTATAATTGTTCAAGGAAATGATATTCCCCTATAATGATTTTCCAATCTCGAAACTTCAAAAGCAAATTGGAATTACAATGACAAAAGAAAGTAAACTCACAAATGGAAAGTGTCGTTAATCTAATGAATCAAAACAAGAAACTAGTGAATATGAAAACTAAACTATTCTGTCAGCTAACCGAACACAAAAGAAACTACGCTTATGGAAATTCAAAGTTGCAATGAAAGAAATCTAAACCAGATTACATCAATTCATTTTCTGACCCTTCATCATTAGACCAGCTATGACTTGTGGAAGTAATCATAAACAACTTGTGTAACTGATATTTAATTTGCGTAAAGTAAACTAATACTAAACCATACACACATGATTCAATCCTCGCCATCAAAATTCACCGTGGCTTTCTGAGGCAATTGAAGATGTCATACATGATTCAATATATTTAAGTTTGCGGAAAAGAAACTAATACTAAACTACACACTTCATCATGAAATTTCCCTCACCATCACCCAACAGGCTTTCTTGAGAAACCGAAGACGCTATGAGCAAACTTTAATATATCTAATTTTGCGTAGTATGAAAACTAATACTAAACTACACATCTCATCATGGTACCCCTCACCATCACCCACTGTATTTATATAGTCAAGACACTATGAGTAGCTTAATATGTCTAATTTTGTCCATTGAATCGATAAACAAAACTGAAATGCACAAAACAAAATCGAAGTTAAACAAAGATCATGGAAAGAAAACTAGCAAATAGAAAATAATATCGCTTCATATCATTAGCGAAAATACTATGAAAATGCCCCCCGTGGTGTCTACCTAAATAAGAAAACTGATCAAGATTTTAACAATCATAAAAACATAAAAGACAGGAATGCAAAATGGAAATTTACAGAATGTATGAAAATCGTAAATAAAACAACTATGAAATATGAACATGTAATGGGTTATGATACAATGATTACTTAAAGAAATGAAATGAAAATATATACATTAATACAATGCAACTCCTACGATAGGCCCCACGCAACTCTCCGGTATGATCTTCAAACACGAATTGCTATGAAACGAGTTTTTCACATTAAAAAGAAAGTCATTATGTATCGGTGGTATTACGGCTCAAGGTGCCGTAATCACCACATAACATCGCAGTACGCACATCAACTTAACAACTAACAACTATCAACTCACATTCACTAACTCTACGTGCGTATGCAAACGCTCTTTATAAAGCAATAAAATGTAATCAAGCCAAGTTTATGATAGGCAACAACACGTAGACCACGAAGGCCACGGATTTAGGAGTATGACCATGTTTGGGAAACGGATCATGGGGCTGTGGGCGCTTAAAATTCAACTCCCGTAACTTTGTACGTATGTCACTAACTTCCAAAAGCTTGGGAAACGGCCGTATGGATGTTTCTATGCCACGAAACAAGAGTCCACAAACACCGACATAACTCCACAAACTTGACTTCCACGTGGATGGCTTTGACCGCGGCTTTCCTTGACGAATTTCATTGAACCAATAGGATACGAACCATGTCCTTGTCATTCCTAGCCCGCCCATGTGGCTCGTTTTCGTTGACACCGTAACATTGATTTCCACAAAATAGCCGCGGAAAGTTAAAATGTGGCCGGGCGAAAGTGACAAGTTTCCGTTGTACCGTATGAACAAAATCTAAATCAAATAGAAAAAACACACAAACATAATTAAAAACCATGTTAGATACCCTTTTCATTACGATATTGACAATTTTGGAGGTTTAGGTGAGTGAAAGAGATATGGAAAAGTGTATGGAAAAGAGACAAATTCTAGACTCAACATACCCTCATCGGTGTGAAGGTGTTGCATGTCCTCATGCAACCAAAATTTTGACACTCTCCGTTCAATTCATGTTTTGATACTTCAGCCAACATTATCTAACCCCCCTTCTTCTTCTTTGGTACTACCATCATTCTCGGGTTTCTTCATGAGGCACTTGAATTTGATATTCACAAGTGCTCGCTTCACTTTTGGCATTTTTAGCTTCTTATTTTTCTTTTTTGCCAAATACCCAAATGTAACATAGTATTGTCATGGATAATCTTGTCCAAGCTTTTCCTGTTTCGAGTGTTTCATTTTCATTTTTGATATGCCGATTCAAAAGCTCAAGCTCAAAAATCTCTTTGCTTTAATGATCAACCAAGTCATCCCGCAATGTATGAGGTCAGTAGAAGAGGTGCTTGGACTCGTGGCTGCCTTCTCCAAGGATTCTATATAATCATAGACCTCCCGCTGTTTGGGGTCTACTTCCTGTCTTCTTCATTGGACCGTCCTCAAAATGCCGCAAGGGAGAATTATGTTCAAAATTTGGTATTTCGAGGAGAACTTTCATCAATATTTTGGTCAGAATAAGATGGAGTACACTCATTGTCCGTCAACATGGAGTGAAAGGAGTCGTGTTCACTAACTGATCGAAATGGACTATGGTTTGGCTGGAGACCTGCTCGTATGTCTCTTCACCCAAATCAATGAAATGAGGACCTTTAATTTGTGTTTTTCTCGCTTCCTTTTAAGCCCGCTACTTCTCCTCACATGCCGTGGTACACTACCCTTTTTGTTCTTGTTTTCCCCCGTTTTTGCCTTCTTAGATAGAGATGATCGTTTTTGAAGAAAAATTAATCTCTCGACAGAATTTGGTGATCTTCTTTTCGTAAGAAGAGGTTTCATGGACAAAATTCTCAACAATTTCTTTCCCTTTTCGATGTTTTTGGCTTCTTAATTTTGATTTCCTTCTTCTTCCTTTTTATCAATCTCTTCCTTATCATTTTTCTTCATAGTAATAGTAGAAGTATCTTGATTTCATCTATCGTTTCTTTTCCTTCTACTTCTTTATTGCGGCTAGCCGCGGAACTTCCGTGGTGGAGCAACTTGGGTTTCAACGTCCATTTTATTTCTTCTACTCCTTCTAATTGGATTTACCTTCGGAATTTCCTCGAGGTTCTTCAAAGAAGTTTCTAACTAAGAATTGTTCCCAAGTATCTTCTTCTTTCAGCTCCTTTTCAATCAAAATTTTTATAAGCCCATGATGATATAAATGAGGCTCTACATCTCCTAGGTGTTTTTGCACAAATACTGGCCACCATTTTCTTCAAGCTATTGAATAGGAAATAAGGAAGATTGAGAGTTTGGTTTTCAAGGAAATTCATCAATATCCTAGTATGATACATACATAGAGCCAAAGCGGCCTTCACATGTGATAAATTTCTCAACAATGAGTAATAAAGTGGCCCATTCATCTTTTATCAGATGCACGGAATTCCTCTTTTGAAAACAAGTTGATATCCATACCTCGATTTCTGAGGATTGTTCTCCATGCCTCATCACTGATACTTTTGTTTTTGAAACCACCGTTCTCCTTCCCGAAGAAGCCTGTCGTCGCTATTGATGCTTCATTAACCAAAATTTGAGGTCTCCCACTTCGCTTCGCAGCCATCAAATGATCTTGCAAACGCTTGGTAATTTCTCCGTGTTAACCCCGGAATTTCTGAATAAAACGTAGCCATTTAGCTTTTCTCAACATCTCTTTTGCTTGTGGAAATCCCTCTATGAACTTCGGTCCTTCGGCTCGTACTTAATAATTTTCCCATTTTACTTCTCCGTGCTTCACAGCGTCTGCCTCCGTGAGGGTTTAAGCGAAGTGGAACGGGCTGGTCACACGGAGTCGAGCACAATGCCGTGGGGATGTTATCACAAAACGAAATGAGCACCATACACAAAATGGAATAAGACTCGTGGGTGAATATAATGGAATGAGAGTGAGTAAAAGGAACGGGGAATGGAGTGAAACATGGAATGAGAATGAGTAGAGTGAGGTTTTGTAACACGACAGAGAAACGACAAAGAAGTTAACAAAGTGTAATGTATTCTACGCATTTTGAATTTTTGGTGGGTCAGTGGTTACAAATATGAACACGTTTCAATCAATGATTATGGAGTTATGCGTCAGTAAGAGTCCTTTGTCAACTCAAATACGTATCATTATCTCTATGGGCTATTTGAACATGAGTAAGAGTCTAATTTCAATAATGAAGCCGTTTGTGAATAAATGCAAGAGGATAACATAGAGATCGTAGGTTACTGATCAATATAATCATCAGGCGTTATGGGTAGAGCTCATAGTTTAAAATTACATAAAAAAAATGTGTCTTATACTATTTGAAATAAACTTTATTCATACCTTTGGAATCCTTGCTCTTGCCCTTGGTCTTCAACTGATTGATCTTCATTAGTGTCTTCGAATGTCCCATTGATCCTCTCCTCGCATTTTATTTCATGATTTTATGAAAACAACAACTAACCGTACATTCTTTTTGAAAACGTAGCAGTAGCACTCGCTTAATCGCTTTCCGTCGCGGAATCCGGAGCCGAACAAGGAACCGACACAAGCCTATTACTTGGCTTAAATAGAAATGAACAAATGACAAATGACCAAGCGGGAAATGGTCATAAAAATATTTTTATCGATGGAATGGATGAGATGAAGTGGAATGAAGTGAAATGAAATGAAATGAAATGAAGTGAAGTGGAAGTGAAATGGAGTGGGTGGTGATAAAAATAAAAGACAATTTTTTTTGGAAAATATAGAGTGTCAGTGTCCCCGATTTTCACCCATATTTTCCGTATAAGACCGGCCAATCAATGATTGGTTTTCGTGCTTATACCATTTTTTTTTCTTCTCTTTTTTTTTTTTTTTTTTTTTTTTTTTTTTAACTTGAAAAACAAAACTAGCTTCGTAGAGAAGAAGGATCTTTCCGTACTCACTGACTGCGTAACTTTCTGAAACAACTTGACAAAATCCTCTTTAGAGAGTGGCTTATGATAAACTTTCAATCTATGGCCATTCACTAAAAGAGGAATTTGAAACTCATCAATGGTCTTGATTCTCATGTACCCATTGTTAAAGACTCACACCCCATATGGCCCAAGCCAATGAGTCCGAAATTTCCTTGAAAGTCTTTAAACTTGGAGTCAAACAACAATTCCCAATCTCCTTCTTGAAACTTTCTCTTGATATATTTGTCATGCCACTTAGTTCTTTGATATTGAACTAGATCAGCTTTTTAATTTCTTCTTATCCGATCTCATCTAGCTCATTCAATTGCTCCATTCTATGCTTTGGCTTCGATAAGTCCATTCCCAACCGAACCGCTATCTCAAGGTCTTGACTTGAACTCACCGGGGAACAAGACTTCTTCCCCATAAACAAGTTCATAGGAGAATGTCCCGTTGTATTCTCTCCATGTATTCCTCAGGAGGGCCTCCACAAGGCTCTGTTGCTGAAGCCTATCCGCCCAATCTCTTCTATGTAGATGCATCAGCTTTGGTGATGATACTTTCAAGAACTTTGTTTGTGGACTCCACTTGACCATTTGCTTCGTGGATGGTAAGGAGTAGATTTTCTTCGTGCTTGATTTTGTATTCTTCCATCAACTTCTCCACCAAATTTGATGTGAATTGGCTCCCTGACCAAGTTACAATTTCTCTTGGAACACCAAAGCGGCAAAAATATCCTCATAAAGAAAATGAACAATCGAATTTTCAAGAGCGTATACTAATGCTTTAGCTTCTACCCATTTAGTAACATAATCATAGTAAACCAATATATACTTCTTTTGCTTCGATGGTGGATTAATCGGTCCAATGAAATCTAAAGCCCATTTTTCAAAGGGTTCAATGAGTACTCCGTGTTTGCAATGGCATTTCATTCAGAGGGTAGGTTTCTACTTTGGCAGCTATCACACCTTTGACATATTGTTTTGCATCTTCAAGAGAGAAGGCCAATAATATCCCAAGGAAAGGATTTTATAGCCGTCCTTTTCGTCCGCAAAGTGTCCGCCGCATGGTTCATCATGACATGCCTTAAGAATATCGTGCATTTCATCTTCCCCGACAATATCTTCTCCGATCACAAGATCTCGTCCGTTTTAAACAATTCGTTAGAAAGGAATATCTCAACTCTCCCCGAATAATTTTTCGTTTTTCGGGAAATAAATGTGTGAAGGTATTTCGTAACCAAATAGTTAGCAATATCTCGCATACCAAGGGGTCTTAATAGTTACCGCAAACAAATATTCATCGTAAAACTTATCTTCTACGGAGAATCTTCTTTAGTATTTTGAATTCTGCATAAGAACCGCCATCGTATTCCGTTTTCCCGGTCTATCCAACAATAGCACATATTGAATTCTTGCAAAAGTAAAAGCCATCTTGTCACTGCCATTAGTAATGTGTTTGTTCATTAAATATCTAATTGCGTAATGGTCAAGATGAATAAAAGTTTCATAGCCTCGTTATGTAATGTTCAACTTATTAATCGCATGAACAACAAATAAGAATTCTTTTTCTACTACGCATAATTCAACTCGTGGGAGTCAAATTTTTACTCGGTGTAATAAATGGCATAAGGAATTAAATCTTTTTGACTCAACACAAGCCCAAGAGCCGTATCTCAAGCATCCGTAGAAATATGAAAGGAAGTTTCCAATTTGGTCCTCTCAAGATAGGTGCTTCGTATATTTCGTTTTCAAAGTTTCAAAAGCGCATTGACAATCAGATCCCATTTAAATTCGTCATCTTTTTGTAAGCAACTTGAAGAGTGGAGATGCTATTTTAGTGAAGTTCTCTATAAATCTTCTATAGTAACCTCGCAAAACCTAGAAAACTTCTAACATCTCTTTGACAATTTGGAATAGGCAACTTGGAGATGACTTCAACTTTTGATCTATCAACTTTAATTCCATCTCCCGAAATATGATGTCCTGAACAACCTTCGTTAAACATCATAAAGCATTTTTCATGGCTTAATGAAAGGTTTGTTTCTTTACATCTTATGAGAACTTTTTCCAAATTTTCTAATGCCTCTTCAAATGTATTACCATAAACTGTAAAATCATCCATATAAACCTCTACACAATCATGGATTAGATCGTAAAATTTAGCACGCTTCTTTGGAATGTCGCCGGTGCATTACATAACCCAAAAAGGAAGCACTCTCAGAGGGCAAAAGTTCCCCAAGGACAAGTAAATGTGGTCTTATCTTGATCTTCAAAGGCTCGAATTTGATTATAGCCACTAAACCATCCAAGAATGAAAAGTACTTTTTACTCGCTAATGTATCTAATAATTCGATCAATAAAGCAAGGAAAGTGATCCTTCAAAGTTGCTTTGTTCAACTCCCCGTAATCAATGCATACTCTCCATTTACCATTCTTTTTAGGTACTATAACCAAAGGAGAAACCCATCGGCTATCCGAAATTGGATAAATGAAGTTTACATTTCGAGAAGTTTTTGGAGCTCTTCCTTCACTATCTCCTCTAAGATTTGGATTCATCCTTCTTTGAGGTTGTCTCATTGGTCTACTGCTTTTCCCTAATATAGATATGATGGATGCAAGTCTTAGGATCAATACCCTTCATGTCAAGATACTCCCATGCAAATGCAAGAGGAATGTTTTTGCAAGATTCGGTTAGTTTCATAGACTCCTCCAGATGTTTATTGATATTCAATGTCTTTCTCGCTGAAAAAATCTCAAAACAGAATTACCAAATTCTTCCATAGAGTAAAGAGACATTTGTCTTGATGATAAATATTCTATGTCGCATTCCAACCGAAATTGTGTGGGGTCATATTCCTCAAGTTACTTCAAAATTTTCAATGTGTTCGAATTTGACTATCCTCACTAATCTCGAAATGGTAAAGATAAAGTTGTATAGTGTTCTCATCATCGACCCATTCATTGTCTCCTATTTCGTAATTGCTCTTGCGGGAGGATACAAATTGAATTTCTTGTCAAATTACCATTAGAAATGTACATGTCTCCATCTACAACTAATAAAAGCATCAGCCGTGGCCAGCCAAGGTCTTCCTTAAGATAATTGGATGTCCTCCTAGATTGCTTTTGGGAGTCAAAATCATAAAGTCTACCGGATATTCCCAAGAATCTAAGGAGATCGAAATATCTTCTAATACACCATCCGGTTTAATAACCGATCGATCCGCAAGTTGCAATAAAGTAGGTGTAAAAAAAGAAGGTTAGGAAGTTTTAACTGCTCCATAGTCTCGTCTACTCATAATGTCGATAGCAGCCCCTAAGTCAATCAATGTGTTTGGAATTTCTATCCCATTTATATGTGTCTTGACAATTGGATCTCCAGGATCTACATACTCTCTCGCATGGCAATTTTTCCCCATCATAATGTCTCGTAATATTTCTACCAGGGATTTTTCGTGTCTTTTATCTTTCTTCCCGGTCTTTGAAACTCAACTCCTTTATGGTTTTTGCTAGAATAGGAATTTCTCGAATGGCTTCGTAGCAATGGAATCTTGATACAAACATTCTTCAATTCATCTAGAAAGTCATAGTTAGGCAACAAAATTTGTTTTTTCCAATTCCCCTTATCAATTTGTAGTCTTTCCGAAAAGGAGGTGTAGATGAAGATACATGTTGCTCAACTATAGGAGTTGTAGATGCTAGCTTTTCTTTTTCTTTTTGAATTTTTGAATTTTGAAGAGATTCTTCCTCGAACCCTTATCGACTTGAAGAGAGTCCTCGCAGGTATCTTGCTCTTTGAATGTCTATAGAAGGTTTTTCTAAAACTCTACCAGATTCGAGTTGTACATCGTAAGGAGAGGAACAATCATATAGGTAGGAAATTGTTGTCCCTCTACCATATAAGTAGTTTGAGGATTCTTATTGTTAGGATTTGGGCGTTGGCCGAGTCAGAAGTTGATTTGTCTTTTGTTGGTATGGGAGCATGAGTTGAGGATTTGTATTTTGTTGAGAAGGTTGATGTTGTGGAAATGGCAATGAAAGTTGTTGTGGATTTTTGCCTGGAAATTGTGGAGTTTGTTGGTTTTGAAAAAGATGGAGGATATTGATAAAATTGAGCAAATCTCCCATAAGGATTTTGCATTCCTTGTACCCATGGCTGATATGAGTTTTGATGTTGGGGCCAAGGTTGTTGCCAAGGAGTCCAATTTGGTGGGTTTGAAGATTCATAGGGTTATTAAACCCCGAGATTGTTGTCCCCGCCAAGGTCTCCTTGCGACAAAACAGAGAGATTCTATTGAATTTGATCTTCTTGAAAAACAACTTTTTGAGTCCAGGGATTGAAGGACAATCCTTGATTTCATGATTTTCTGAGCAAATCATACATGTTTCTACAACTTTTGCATCCAAGGGACATTCCCTTAAAGCATGTTTCTTTCTACATTTCGACAAAAGATGGCTAAAGCATCTCGTTTCTCGCTCGCTTGTTTTGATTTAAGGGTGTCTAGTTGTTCACTAAGACCCCCCAAGATATCGCTTAAACTCATCAAGCATATTACCACCTCTCGCCCTACTTACCGATCCACGCAGATTTGTTAGCCCTAATAAGAGAAGAATCCCTAGCCCTTTTCCAGCTTCTTTAGATCTTCCCCTTGAGAATTGGATACAAGCTCGTTATATCATGAAATGGGAGTTGAGAAATGTCTCCTTATCCATCATGTTTAAAATGTCTATCCATTCATCTCTAATGGCTTTTAATAGGAGGGCTTTCAAGGTTTCATTATCTAAGTTGCTCATCTTTGCTCTTTTCAAGTTGTATTGAAATCTTTCAATTAAGTCTTCCAAATTTTCATCTTCTTTTGCATCATTTTGAATACCTCATCCTTGTGATTGGTGGGCATACAATAATCCAAGTATCTATCCAAAAATGTTTGTTTCATATCATTCCAAGTCCCGATAGATTGAGTGGCTAATCCCATGAACCATTTCTGGTGCGTATCCCTTCAAGGTTGAAGGAAATAGTTTGAGTTTTTGAGAATCTTCCATATAGTCATAAGTTCCCAGACACTACTTCAAACTCAAACGAAAATGTTTCAGATCTTCACTTCGTAATCCATAAAAGTTAGGAGAACATATGGTGAAATATTTTTCATCAAGGTAATAGAGTTTCCTCATCAACCATAAAAATCCAAGAAAATCTGCCCCTATTTCTACCATTATTTCCTTCACCATTGTTATCTTCATTATCTCCTCCTCCTTCTATCTCCACCTCTATTTATTTCTCCTCTCGCCATGATAGTTTTTTTAGAGTCCTTATAGTCCTCTAGTTCTTCTATCAAGGAAGGATGAGAGAAGTTTCTTTGTTTTCAAAGTGGCTTTAATAGGTGGTATAGGAGAATCCTCTAATTCACTGCTCTTTCGCTTCCAAAAATCTTAAGGCTACTTGGTAGATGATGGTGAATCGTCTATGCCTTGAAGAAGATGGAGTTGTGAAAATCGAACTCTTGGCTTTAGCTATAAACCTTCCCTAGAATCTCTTGCTCTATGCATGTCATTTTTTTTTTTTTTAGTTTTTAGTTTTTTTTTTAACAAAAGTTGGGCTAATAATTTTCTTCTCGATCTTCCAGATCACACTAGGTGCAAGAAGAGAGCATACTTAAGAAATTACTAAACCAATAACTCTCTTTTCGATCCTCTAGATCACACTAGGTGCAAGAGGAGAGCATACTTCAAGAAGTTATCAAGTTTTCCTTCTTTTATGATTTTATGTGTTTTTTTTTTAAGAAATTGGCTACCTAGTTACACTTTCCCCGCAACGCGCTCAAATGTTTGGTCAATTTAGTGTGTCCTAAATTGCCGCATTTAATTGTCAATCCCAGAATCGTAAGCCGATGAAGTGCGTTACGCACTATATGTGCAAGATAACCTTTTTCTTATCTTTTTGTCGTTTATGGTCTTTCTAAGGTGAAATGGAAATTCTAAAGTGAGAAACAAGCTTGGTTATAATTGTTCAAGGAATAGATATTCCCCTATAATGATTTTCCAATCTCGAAACTTCAAAAGCAAATTGGAATTACAATGACAAAAGAAAGTAACCGATTAAAATGGAAAGTGTCAGTTAATCTAATGAATCAAAAACAAGAAACTAGTGAATATGAAAACTAAACTATTCTACGCTAACCGAACACAAAAGAAACTACGCCATGGAAATTCAAAGTTGCAATGAAAGAAATCTAAACCGCATTACATCAATTCATTTTCCGACCCTTCATCATTAGACCAAATTTTATGACTTGTGGAAGTAATCATAAACAACTTGTGTAAATCGGAGTATTTAATTTGCGTAAAAGTAAACTAATACTAAACCATACACACATGATTCAATCCCTCGCCATCGATCTGTACCGTGGCTTTCGGAGGCAATTGAAGATGTCATACATGATTCAATATATTTAAGTTTGCGAAAAGAAACTAATACTAAACTACACATCTCTACCTGCGCCCCTCACCATCGGGCCCACTCGTGGCTTTCGAGGAAATCAAGACGCTATGAGCAAAATTTTTAATATATTCAATTTTTGCGTAAAGGAAACTAATACTAAACTACATCTCATCATGCGCCCTCACCACGGGGCCCGAAATTTCGTGGCTTCTGAGGTAGTCAAGACACTATGAGTAGCTTAATATGTCTAATTTTAACTATTGGAATCGATAAACAAAACCGAAATGCACAAAACAAACCGAAGTTAAAAGACCGTGAAAGAAAACTAGCAAACTAGAATAATATCGCTTCATATCATTAGCGAAAATACTATGAAAATGCCCTGGGTACCTACCTAAACCGCACAAGAAAACTGATCGCATTTTAACAATCATAAAAACATAAAAGACAAATAGAATGCAATGGAAATTACGTAAAATGTATGAACAAACAACAAAAACAACTATGAAATATGAACATGTAATGGGTTATGATACAATGGACATTTAAAGAAATGAAATGAAAAATATATACATTAATACACGTAACCTCTACGAAAGGTGGGCCTCTACGTGTACTTCTCCGTATGATCTTCAAACACGAATTAAGTTATGAAACGTAGTTTTCACATTAAAAAGAAAGCTCGTCACAGTCGGTGGTATTACGCTCAAGGCGCCGTAATCACCACATACCGCAGTACGCACATCAACTTAACAACTAACAACTATCAACTCACATTCACTAACTCTACGTGCGTATGCAAACGCTCTTTATAAAGCAATAAAATGCAATCAAGCTCTCGAAGTTTATGATAGCAAACTCAACACGTAGACCACGAAGGCCACGGATTTAGGAGTATGACCATGTTTGGGAAACGGATCTATGGAAGGTGGGCGCTTAAATTCAACTCCGTAACTTTGCACAGATGTCAATTAACTTCCAAAAGCTTGGGAAATCCGCCGTATGGATGTTTCTATGCCACGAAATGTAGTCCAAACTCGACATAGAACTCCACAAACTTGACTTCCACGTGGATGGCTTTGACCGCGGCTTTCCTTGACGAATTTCATTGAACCAATAGTGGTCAACCATGTCCTTGTCATTCCTAGCGTCCGCCCATGTGGCTCGTTTCCTTCGTTGGACACCGTAACATTGATTTCCACAAAATAGTCAGCGTAAAAGAAATGGCCACGTAAAGTGACAAGTTTCCGTTACCGTATGAACAAAATCTAAATCAAATAGAAAAACACACAAACATAATTAAAAACCATGTTAGATACCCTTTTGCACATGATATTGACAATTTTGGAGGTTTAGGTGAGTGAAAGAGATATGGAAAAGTAAAGGTGGAAAAGAGACAAATGACTCAACAAGTTATACAACAGTTCTACTAAATTTTGATCAAAAGTTCTACGAACTATTAAGACGTTAGATTTAACGGTCTTAAGTGGAAAAAGAAATTTAGCAGCCAGCTCGCAACTTTGACCGATTAAACTCCATGAAAGGTTGTTAATTAACCGTCGTAACCAAGACAAGCATTTTCGAATTGAATCTACTTTCAAGAAATATAACTTTTATGGAATTTCATAAACGTTTAATAATTTTAATTATTTTTCTAATAAAATGGGTACAAACAATTTCCGAGGGTCATCGTGATTCAGTTGAAATCAAAATTTTGTATCTCCAAAAATACATTGTAAAAAAAATTGAAAAAATTATGGGGCATTACATTGGTCCGTCGTCTCTAATGGGTAGCTTTTAGATTTTTAGTTTATAAATTATATGTTAATAAATTTCTTGCGACGCGAAACATATCCAAAATACGCAATTTTTCGTATTGGACCAAGCCTAAAAATTCTAGTAATTATGATATGCATCCATTGGCTTTGTAAATATGACGAACACAAAGTAGACTCTCGTCTCGATTGTTGTAACACATTTTGTTTTTTCAAACACAAATTTTCAATGAATACAACATTGCGTCATAACATGACTCTATGAATCCTTTGATTGTTAAGAAACACACACTCAAAGAAACGCTAAGTTGACATATCAAATCTGCATAAAAAAATTTCAAAAAATAAGTAATAGAAAGCTAACAAAATTTCTCACAACTTTTATTTTTATCGCAAAAATGAAATTCTACACAAAATTTGTTATGTCATGTAAAGTTGAAGAACCGAAAAAATGAAAAAAAAGGGCAAAAGTGTAACCCAAATACATTTTCACCCATAATTGTGTGACATTTTTATGTTTCTTGAGAAAATAAGTCAAGAGAGAATGGGAGTGACCAAGTTATAAAAGTACACCCAAGTTTGGAACGAGCATGTTCGAGTTGGAACGAGAGAATCTTATTTGGAATGAGAGAATATGAGCTAGAACAAGAGTTATTGAGTTGAGTGATTTCCGAGATGATTTGACTCGTGAGATGAACACATTCACACAACCAAAGCTTAGGGTTCGTTTCAAATAGTTTTCACACATGCAAATCATGTGAGAAAGTTGTCTAGGACTGCCGTAAATAATAAGAAGTACCTAGTCATGATCTTGAGTAAAGCATTTGGAGATTGGAATGGAATGAAGTTAAGAAAATCTAGGTGAAGCATTGATTCAACCAAACCAATGTATTGGTTCATGCAAAGTGACCCTTCACCTCACTAAGGTCGCATATGTATTGTCGAGTAGAGAGATGAGTTCAAGAAAATAGAAAGAATGAGTGGGTAAAAGAAACCAAACGAATGTACAAGGCACAAATCTCTTAAATCACTGGGGAATATTTGGCTAATTTCCGACGAAAGAAATCGTCGCTTTTCCGATTACGTCGTCGCAAGAGCGACGCTCGAGGCCGGGAAAAAACGTGGTTTCTCGTGCGGTCGCAATTCCGACGCCTTTAAAAGTGTCGCACTACCGACACTTCGTCGCTTCCAAACAATTCGTCGCTCTTCCGACGCCTCCTGCATCGACGTTTGTAAAATGTCGCCATTCGACGAATTTGGTCCGACGTTTTTGACGTCGCGCTTCCGACGTTTGTAAAGTCTCGCCATTCCGATGAAATGTCGTCCGACGCCAACGTCACTCTTCGACGTCTTTATACCGTCACTCTTCCAACGTGTCTAAACCGTCACATTTCCGACGCCAAACAAAAGTGTCGAAGACCGACGTATTGCAAAAGTGTCACAAGACCGATGCTTTCCGGGCACGCAACATCGACGTCAGTGGAAGAACCGTCGCAATTCCGACGAAATTGGACGTCGCCTTCCGACCTTTCTTTTTTTTTTCCGTCGCTTCTTCCGACGTTTTATGTTTGCCACAATATCGACGCACGTCACAAGACCGACGAAAATGGAAATCGTTCAAAACATCAAAAGAGCGGACAAGCATAAGCACATGCAGATATCGACTAGCGGTTTCAATTTAAAAAAAAATAAAAACTTTAAAACAGACAAGAATCTCCAATGTTTGTTATCACAATAAGAAATCAATGATCGTTGATCACGTCAAATTTTCCCTCGTAGCGTGACGGGTCTAATAAATTTTATTGTAAAGGTTGCCGGGGCCGCTGACAATCGGCACGCATTGAATGAAATGGCATTAAAGAAAATTAATTAGGCCGCGAACTCCAAGCCAACCGGCAACAACTCTCGATAATTTTCCTTACCAACTTCCAGGTTGTGACTCGAGCTTCAGACTCCAAAGCTAAGAATTTTCTTTTCATCGTGTTGGAGAAGAGAACCGCAACTCCGGCGCAAAGGAGCAATTCCTCGCCTCACCGCTCAGACTCGTAGTCATTCCTTGCTAACACGTATGTGGAAATTTTGATAAGATAACTTTCGCTGTCTTCGTTTTTACTAAATTTATTCTTTTGAAAAGGGCCTCGGTTCCATTTCAGAAATTTTCAACTTTCACTTCTAGAATTTGTACATATGCTTTTTGGATGAGGTTTTGTTATTAATGAGAGATAGTGTCTTGGTTCTATCCGTATAAAATAATTGCCTCGTTTTTTTCTTCATGTTCGTGGTTTTTATTTTATCAAAACCTATCTCTCTTTTAAGCATGCTCGCAAATTAATATATTCCAGGAATGTACACAATTCCAGGCTTCATGTACAACGTATTGTATCAACTATATTTTAACAAGTGAGCCGTACGCCCATATTGTGTTACAGACATGTGGCTTCATTTGAGAATAAATGATATCTCTATAAAGACGAAATCCAAGTAATTCCCTCATCCCTTAAAAGACACCTCTAAATATAACTAGAAATTTCAAATAGTTAGTAAAGGAAAAGTACAAAGATATACTGCATATGTGTTGAGCCAAAACCCGTGCATTCACAACAACCGGGGATGGATAAAACTTAAAACACCAGGACTTTGACAAAAATCGTCTTATGCATACAAAATGAAAGAAGCATCTGCATACTACTATGTTTACAAATTTAAGGACAAAGGTGAGTGAGTCTCCGGCAACATGTCCATGTGGAGACCCTAGATCCTCGTACCCACAATATCTAGTGACTTAAAAATGATTGCCAAAAACAATGCCTTTGCTATGCATGTAAGAACACCACCTCGTATAATGAGGGAGATGTAATATTGTCCAAGAAGCAGATGTATACAGAGGGTCCAAGATTGTGTATTTATGGAAGATACAACTGATTTCGTACGAAAAACATGTATCCAAGATTTCAATGTGGCCTTATTTTAGAGCCCATTGATGATTTACTATGAAACCTAAACTTTCAAAACAAACACATTGAAATCACAGGATCTCCATCACGAATATCATAAATATTAACTGCCTTTTAAGTAATCGCGCAGATACCATAAGAGGCCCACATGGTCTGTACCACCAATGTTGATTCTCTAGCACAACATTTGCAAAGCCAAAATTTCTCCCCGAGACATCCCTCTCGCCAAAACTCGGGAGAGATGGTACCGGGACGTTGAAGTGAAGGCCTCGATTCCGCATGGAATGCCATAATTTCTTTATTATAAAAGTCCCATGAAATTTAAACCCGAGTCCAATGTACAACCCGCATGTCGCCACAACATATTTACCAAAGCAACCATCCGAACCAAATCGCTCCGATCAACCACAATCACCCCACATGTTTGGGGTAAGCCCATATGGAGCTTTATATTCACCTTCTCCGGAGATTGGAAAATAACAATACCGAGTATTACCATACATCAACCGCCCTTTTTATGTTAAGGGAAAATTTAAAGAGTGCATAAATATTCTTGAAATGCCAATCATAGTTTCTAGAAAATTTCAACAGTCCTTGAAATGAACTACATCCTATTTAAACTACATCAAATATTTAGGCAAATCATTTTTTTAAAAATGTAAAATTGGTGAATTTTATTTCAAATATAGAAATTTAAACCATGAGAATACTCCAACCCCTAGGCTTTTCCCTATTTCTAATAGAAAATCCCAAAATGTATAAATTATAACACCCATAAACCCCAAAATTAAGTACAATAATTAAAACCTCCACACCTCCGAATTTGCTATATCATGAAAAGAAAAGCATCCA
This sequence comes from Pinus albicaulis, assembly GCA_034641835.2. Lineage (NCBI taxonomy): Eukaryota > Viridiplantae > Streptophyta > Pinopsida > Pinales > Pinaceae > Pinus > Pinus albicaulis. The sequence goes on along the minus strand of CM076573.1, from coordinate 868,842,123 downwards.
TCATCATGGGAAAGCACAAACTCAGTCTTCCTTCGATACAAACCACCATAGATGTCTTATGGCCTAGGTTGATTCAATCGATCATAGAAACCTCTTCGCCTTCAATATTGCCAAAATGCTCGCTTGTTTTCCGATCATCATCAAAGTCCATATTTTCATCACATTGAATTAGTTGGGGTTCATTACGAATGTCCAAAGGCCTTACCGCAGCTCCGACATCCAATCTAATATTGGAACTACCATACCCGTTCCCATTAGAGATTGTAAATCCCGTTTCCGTTCTTTAATCTCGCAAGTTCAAGAGCACTAGAACTGGATTCAAACTTGATTTAGACTTGGTATAGTTGTCCTCAATTTGTATTCCGATACAACACTATACTTGTGCTTCAACGTTGGCATGTACTCAAGTAAAGAATGGGATCTTTATCTATGGGGATTATGGATCTGCCCTCAAAAGCATCCCGAATATCTGATTCATTTTCATTCAACCGATCATGCAAATCCACTGCCTTCGCCACGTTGTAAGCCGAACCGAAGGCTTCAGTTTTTCAAGAATTTATGGTGGGGGTAAAGCCCGTCTTCCGCATCTTAACTATTTAAGTGTTTAATTGGATTTTTTAGAGACTCGACTCATAGAATCAAAATGAATCCTTGCGAATCCTGCGAAATAATAAACAATAGTAAGGCCATTATTTATTGGTTTGGAAATAATAAACAACATGCAACAAACCCGCATAATTAGTAAATTATTTAAATACAATGTACTTGGCAATATGTTTCCGTATCCTATTATATGATTAACCTTGATGGCAAGCTCGTATTTAATTGAGAATTGATATAAGTAAGGACGAGTTAATTCATGTGTGAACATATGTATTCATCCCGACGAAGGATAATTGACATCCGTAAGAAACCCCGTGCTCGTATGTCGATCGAGGAACCGATGTTAATACGGTTGATAGTGTATCCAAACTCGGTAGATTGCGGGAGTTATATATATTCGTTAAATATATGATGGAAGGGTCTACTCTATTAGTAAGGAGCCGATCAAGCCATGGAGAAAAGGAACGTAGAGCGAGAGCAAAACCAGCTTATAACGCAAGAACTAAAACAAGTAGCATTCGGGCATTGAACTTTCTAAGTGGAACACCGTACTAACCTTTGGAATCATGAACGGAACATGGAAGGAAAGAGGGTGGAACATAACAAACGAAGCGCGACGCAACCCCGTGTGGAAGAGCGGAACCGTGACCGTGCAATAATCCAAGTAAAGAATTAACAAGATAATAAGATCTCTACTCGAAAAGTTTTCAAATAGCCCTAAATATTGATTCACCCCCCTCTCGCATTTTTCCCACCGTACACACCTTACATATTAAAAATATAAAGTTATAACATACCAGCTCATACTCGAACATAACATCCGTATCAATATTCTTCTCAGATTCCTCTTGATCTTCATCCAACCGATCGTACATCTATATCAACATCCGATTCGAAACGGTGTTGAAATGATCTACCATGTCATCATCATCATCAATTATGTCATTTTCAATATCCTCATCGACATCATAATCAATAATTAAGGCTCAGCATTCCATTCACATTCTCTCTCTGTTTCTCTCTTCATCCGTCCACACTTTCCACGATCATCTTCTTCTTGATCAATATCATCTTCTTCCTCTACAAGATACTCTACCGGCCTTCCTCTTTGGATCATATCTAATAGCAAATGACCATTCCTTCTCACCCGGGAACTCCGAGTAGCACTTGTTCGCATTGGCTTGGAAAAACATAGCGATCTTTTCCCGCTTCAACCGCGATGTTTTAACCATTGGAAATCCATTGTCATGTTGAATAACTGCTCTATCATCATCACGTACATTCATTCGTAGCCTATACCACGGATTCAAAACTATTTTGAAGGAATTAAAGTCACACTCAACTATATCATCTAAGAACCCATAATATCTATTTTCAGATTCTCGAGGATGTCTCGGTTACCCCGGAGGAAACATTAGTGACCTCGGAATACCGTGCTTATCCCACTATCGAATTTTTTCCGTTATCATCCAACTATTTAACGCGAAATTGACGACCATTGCACCACATAGCCTTGTGGTGTTTCAACCGCAATATGCCAAACATGAAAAAGATGCATTCTCAATTAATAATTAAACATGTAATTTACACAACATGAAAATTAACTCAAAAATCAAACTTCTTGTCACATTATAAATAGGTGAATTAATTGCTTACCTTTCTATCTTTCAAACCATATGCTAAATTGATTTCCCCGTCCGTAACGTTCCCATCTCCACTACGATATGTTTCTCTAATCAATCTCGTACGTAGTTGCCATGATAACCTACCGTCGTTACGTGCTTTACATGTTTTGAATCATTCACTCATCCTACCCAAGATTGTTTGCAATGTATAAAAGTAGCGCCTCATAATCTTGAGCACTCCGAATAAAACAATAATTCACCAATATTAATAAATATTACTTATAACCATGGTAAATTATATTAATTAATAAACTATGAAATAATAAAATCTGAATGAATATAATGATCATATACATGATGTAAAAATGAAACATTATATGTATTATACATAATAAATCTTTTACCTCTCACTTTCTTCATTCTACCTTTTCCCAACAAACGTGCTCCTCTTCAAATTTTTTGATGGAGTTCACATCCCAAATGCAATCCACCGCCTTCATGACCTGCTACCTAATTTAGGAAGATAATGACTAATATACACCATGGATTGATATACCACATATCCCTCCACCATAGAACCCTCAGTCGTGCTCTTTGTTTAATCAAAGCCTTCAAGGATTTCAAAGGTGCCTCTCGACCATCCACATTGACCTTGTGTGTACTCGGTCCACACATTTCAATCTCCTCAACTTGGTGTATCAAGTAGTGTTCTTGTGCATTGAAAAATGTTGGAGGTAGATACTTTTGCATTTGACACATTAGCCGAGGAATTTCTCTCTTCCAATACTTTATTTCATCTTCATGGATTTCTTTCAATGACAACCATCCGCAAATCATTACGCAAGGTTATTTCAATGAAACATAATATATATTTCATTACAAGTAAATTAATACATCATTTCATCAAGTACAAAAATAAATTGTAGCAATTAGATTTGCGTATAAATCAAAACTACTTACCTCATGTATTTACTAAGACCATATATAACTTGTTTGACATTGTTGTCGAAGTCGTTTGGGAGAGATACGTGTAGAACATACTATAACAATAAAAATGAATCGTTATTGGTTTCCAAATTAAAACGTAAAAGGAAAATTTAAAGCATGTATTCAAGCAATAACAAACAAAAACGTATACCAAAAAAAATTACCTTAATAAAGGTATGCCAATCATGTTTTCACCCCACCGAAGTCACCTTTCTTCGTTAAGATATTATTTATGTTTGAAGCAAACCGTTGGAAATTTAATTCTTCTAATGACCTCTTTACATCATTTCTTTGTTGTTCCGTTAATAACCATGGAATATTATTATAATTTCGAAGTCCATTGTTATTTGATCCGTCGATCACACTTTTACTGCATGATTTGATTTCTCAATGTCGAAGACAAATTTTGTCAATTTTATCTCTCTCATGTGCACCATCTATGGTTCGCCATAACATTTCTGTCACATTCTTCCCGACATGCATTGTATCAAACAAAATGAGCTATTTTTAGGTCCTCATAGTAGGGCAACCTCAGAATTGAGAAGGATAACATTTCATTCCAGTGGAAGTACAATATTAGTACCTTCACTAGCGACGATGACCTTGATATCAAAGAATAAAATAAATCGTAACAATATTAATTATAAAATACAATAAAATAAATTCATTAGTTAAAACAAAAATTCCAAACATTACATAAACAAATAATATAGATATATATATATATACACACACATTACGTGACTACTCGCTCGACGATTATTAATTCGTTTATATTCCAACATCCACAATCGAGGTGTCATTCTTCGTGGTTTTAATCTAGTTTCTTCTTTATCATTGAAAAGATGTTTTTCAAGAAGACGATACTTATGGTTCCTAGGAGGAAGTGCCTAAACTCATCAAACACCATCTTTTTTAAGTCTGACCGCCGAATGACGATACTTCATCTTAGGGCCACAAACTCGACATGCAAATCTACCCTTTGTTTGAAGACTTGCAATAGATGGATCAATAACAATTAATATACTATGAGATCATTTTTAAAACATGCAATATGGTATATCTAATTTAGACAATTATGTATCATATTAAAGTGCAATGAAATATTACATACCACAAACATGTGTTAGTCCCTGGGCATCATGAATTGTCCATACAAGCATTCCACGACATTGAAATCTCTTCTCGCTTGATTGGCTTAGTGATGTCATACATGTTGATGCCATGCCATAACTCGTATTAGCTCATCGATAAGAGGCTCAATATATACATTCATATATTTGACCCGGTACTTACCTAATTGTTCAAAATTACTAACATAATAATTACTCCCATGATATATGTATATATAAGTAAGTAAATAAATAAAATATATATTTATTCAAACAACGAGAGAAATGAAAATGTTACATTCAAAGAAATAATGTATCAAATAATTCGGAATAATCATAGTCAACATTATGTGCTCCCTCTTATCGACATCCAAGGAGGAATGTTATTGTTGATAACGAAAATAGGCCAATCGAGTAAGTAGGATCTAAGCTCCGAATGGATTAACACCATCTACTACCAATGAAAGCCCGACATTACGAGGTTCATTTTTAAAATCTACATATTTTTCTCTCGATTTCTCTAAATGCGTAACCATCCTGTGCATTCAAAGAACACCATCTCCACTTCTATTCTTTGCATGGAAATCCATAAACTCGTGCTATGTTGTTACACTGAATATCTTCGTTGCAAACGTGGAATTATGGGAATATGACGAAGAACCTTTGAGGCACCTTTTGGTTAGTTGATCCGTTCGATATCTATCGGTACCACATTTCGGACATTCTCGTTTTCTCAACGCATGTTCTCCATAATATATAATATGATCTTTAGGACATGCATCTATAGTGTTATATTCCATTCCAAAGTGTTTCATAATAGCACGTAGATTTCGATATGTTCGAGGTAAAGTATTTGGCGATGGTAACAAATATTCACCCAACAATCTACAACAAAAACAAAAAGTAGTGTCTTGTAAACATTATTAATCATATATATATATATATATATATATATATATATATATATAATAGTTATTAAACTTAACCGTGACCGGACGATGGAGTTTTCACGAACCGGCTTCGAATCGGAACCGATCTAACCGAGAGCGATCGATCTCAATGAACCGGCGAAAAAAAACATTAAATAATTATTTTTTTAATAAAATGAAAAATGAATTAATAAATAAATACTATTTTTTTAAGATTCGCAACCATGATTCCAAGCCAATAGAGACAAAATATGAAAAGTTTGCTCATTTATATACCATGCAAAGGTGAATATATCAAAATGGCAAGAAATGCATACATATCATCGAAAATACATAAGCAAACTTGTTGAAGTAATGTATCGTGTTTTATATTATTCATCGTGTTTTATCATTGAAAGTTAATATTATAATATACAATCTCGTCCCCGCTCTCGATCCGTTGTCAATTCATTGTATCGCCTTAAAGACAATTGGCCCGTATATATATATATATATATATATATATATATATATATATATATATATATATATATCGTAGCGCATTTTGAAGATCTTGTATTCTTCATTATCTATGTTTGCTCGCCAATAAATTTCTAGAAAAACATCTACAACACTTAGAGGCATTGAATCGGGTTTATGAAACCCACTATTAGTGCTATTTGTAACAAGTTGAGAGAGCATTACAACTTCAGCTAGCCTCATTTCACAATGTGTTTGACAAAATTTATCACCGAAAATATTCATTAAACCCGTAAACCTCGCAGCTAGTTTAGTGCATTTCCAAGCTAGTTCTTCAGTGGTCAATTTATTATTGCCATCACATTTTCATTAGGTTGTATGTTGTTGTCACTTGAGTGGCGTCGTACCATTTGCACGGGCCTTGATGCCATGATCGAATTGCTTGTATGTCAGTGGTGAAAGGTTTCGTATTTATGTTGCTGCTATGTGTGAGCAGAGAGAGAGGGTCCGATGCTTCCTACCGAGTGTGAAATAAGGTTGCCGCCGATTGTTTTGAGAATAGAAATTGTCATCAAGTACACTTGATAAGTCGCATGCCGCTGTGGATTTTATGCTAGCTGTACCTTTGTATTTACTTCGCTCATCATGTGTATTGTTGCTACTATAAGGTGTTGAGTATGAGTTATTAGAGAAGTTTTTTGCTAGTATATCAGAGGAATTTGTACCATGGAGGAGACACTAAGGAATTTGCAACTCATGGAGGAGCATTTAACCGGCTGCTTAAGTACGAATCGACCGGCTTATGCATAACCGGGTTCGCTTCCTTACTTAACCTACGGCTAGGTCCTAAGAATCCCGCCAAAATTGTGTGAGAATAGGCTATTGATCAAGCCGTAAGACCGGTTCCAACCTAAGAATTGCCCCGACCGGTCGGTTTTGATAACTATGATATATATATATAACTTATTATTTTACACATTTATTACAATTAAAAAAAGGGGAAAATAATCAACATTTACATATATGTGATCATATATACATATTTGTAAATCTTAGGAGTTGTGTCATACATCCGTTCACAAATTATTCATAACCTTTAAGTTCACCAGAAGAACAATAGTAGAGAGTTGGTGAACTTGTTGTTGTCGAACATGTATGACACACTTCTAGTATGCAATATGTATATATGATCACATATAAATGTTGATTATTTTCCTTTTTTAATTGTAATAAAAATGTGCAAAATAATAATCCTTATATATAAGTTATTATTTTACACATTTATTACAACTAAAAAAGGGAAAATAATCAACATTTACATATATGTGATCATATATATGCATATTGCATACCTTAGGATTTGTGTCATACATCCGTTCGACAAATTATTCATAACTCTTAAGTTCAACAAAGAACAATGTAGCAGAGAAGAGTTGCATTCGAGTGTTCAAAAAGTCGTTCACTTGACCTTTCAATCAGAGGTACATCATAAATACCGTCATCGCTATCTCCACCATCATCATCTCACTCACCATACAAGTCTCGGGAGCATTTGATTTGTCCCATCATTAATGTGAACTGCCTCACATCGTCATCATGATCTACCTCCCCATGGGATCATTAAAATTACCTTCATCATTCGCTTCATGTTCTTCACTCCGTACAACATCATTTCCAATACTAATATTTGCCGCAATATTCTCTCAGACCGGTGCAACATCATCTAATCTACTACTATTTTGTCATGGAAGCCGGTTGATCATCCGCAAAAAGTTGGGGGGCACCGTGCCTTTATGAAAATTACAAACATTAATAATTAAACATTAGTGTGCATATAAAAAATATTAAAAATTTAAAATAATATAAAATTTTACGATATAATCAAAATGAAGATAGATAATTAATTACCATGGGACGATAGTCATTCCGATCCACCATCAATGTGCCCATATTTCCTACAATGCACCGTTGTCGTTGCTATTAAAACTTTAACATTATTTCTCATACAACATTTTTTACAAGGGCAATAAACTCCCGCCATCACCCCTTTCACCCTTTTGAATTGTTTTTCCAAACCTCCAATGTTTTCTTCCATTGTTGCAAATTATCCTATAAAGAAAACAATAAATTTCTCTCAATGGTGTAGAAAACCCAAGACTTGTTGAACTCAATGGGAGCTCAATATATAAGCAAAGAAAAATAAAAGTGGGCATTTTACAAATTGTGAGCTTTTTACAAAATGTGGGTTTTTTACAAAATTGTAGCTTTACAAATTTGTGGGATTTTTTTATTCTTAATGCATTTTCTCTTCGTAGAATACTAAACATTTGTCCAAAATTTCGCATGCAACCGTAGTCTCTACTACGTTTGGAAAATTGGAGGTTTATAAAAGATAAATCACAACGTAATCGTAATTAATTATGATAAGAAGTCATAGGAAGCATTCCTTTCCGCTTCACAAACGTGGAACTACCTTAAGAATGCTTATGGTTGATATAAATATTAGAGAATGGCGTTTAAATGTAGTAGTTATGCTAAAATACCGAATGATACTTGAGAGTGCTCTTCGATATATCGTACGAATGCACCAAATTAAGGCCGTACTCATTCCTAAAGGTAAATGGCCAAAAATAGTCAATTTTGATATCGTGAAGTTATGTCTTTCGGTAGAAAACTCGGGGATAGGATGGAAAATATGAGAGAACTAAGTTCCAGGACTAAAAAACCAAGGCCAACATAGTTCGCCTTGAATTAGAGATAAAACAAAGCTTCCCAAAAGTGTTCGAGAGCACTATCAAGCTCCTATATATACAGAGTCAACATTTTCCTATTGAACAAGTTTGTATAGTCAAAGCCACAAGAAGATCGATAGCCACGATCCTAAATGAGAACCAGAGCTAAAGCTAAGACAGATCCATCGTTTAGCGAACAAGACAACCATAAGAAAGGATTTGACCACAGAATCCGATCATGAGAGATAGCAAGATTTCCCGTCTAATCGTGGAAATGTAGAACCGCATATAGCTTTGGCTCTACAAGCAGATTTCATTGTGACAAGTAATTGCTATGGTGTTGTAAGCGCTCATTGGTGAGAATCTTAAAGCCATTCCCAATTCTTTTAACTGAGAGGGTTTTCCGTGGTTATAAATCCTCATGTTCAAATTCTATCGTTGATCGTTGTGTTTGATATTATGGTTTTATCGTTCGCGCTGAATTTTCACAATTTAAAATTATCGCCTAAAGCTTGAGCAATTTTGCGATGTTTCGTCTTATTGTGAAGTATTTCGCTCGTAACTCTACTCGTTGTAACCGTAGGTCTTGGGCATAAAACAGGGGACTGGGTTTTGGAATCAAACTTCAGGTTAAGATGCTCATCCGAAGAATGGCATGGGGCAGAGTCTTAGCATGGAGTTGGGAGTACCAATTTGGAAGTGCGTGTAGGGCATTATAAAATAGACCGCTAGATTTCCGGACCCTAATTACAAAAGTTTCTTCTTCTTCAAAACGTGTTTCTCTTTCTTCGTAACCAATGTGGGTCCCTGCTCTTGTTTCCACCGGGGGGATGGATGAGCATTTGTTATTGCTCCGTATGATCACACTCCGGGTAGCCCCGGAGGCTATTTGGGGGGGTGATGAGAGTCCAATAGGTCTCAATGAACTGCTGTCTTCGCCGGGGAATACTATTGCGTTGAATTTGATACTATTTTGGATGTTGAAATCCACGATCCTAATGGAAACCGCACCTTCAGCTCCAATACCCGTTCACAAAAGAGGGTGCCATAGTCATTCATGCGTGCAGAGGGTGAATTGGGTGTATCAGAATGTGAGGTGTTGTTGCTGTTGCATTGGCTACCAGATTGTTTGTCCGGGGTTCCCGCTTACAAGCACAGAGTATTGAAAAGGGATGCATAAATTTAGTTCGTATATCGTGAAATTGCCTCGGAAATTCACCTACAAAGAGCTCGCAATGCTACGAAAGACTTTTTTTGAATGTGATCGATAATCGATAATTGCAAGCAAGGGTAATCCCCTGTGAAACCCAAATTTCTCGAGCATTTTCTAAAACCCGATGACATAGACATCGTAATGAACAAGCGCCTAGGTCCATATTACGTCCAAATCTACCAAGCACCAAGATCTATAAAAAAATCCACAAACATTCGCGAACTAAGAAGAAGAGGCAAATGTGTTTCTCACTTTTACCCGTTCGAATACGTTGGGGTTTACCATGACAAAAATTTGACAGAGCCCATGTACAATTTCGTATCATTGAAATTTCCGTGCGTATCATTCAATCGGCAAGTACCCGCTCGGAGGCTCCATGATCGAGGGCAAGATCCCTAAGTGATGCGTAGTCTCCAAGAATATTTACCAAAGCCCAAACAAATTTTACATGGAACAATTGAACTCAAAGTTGCCCAAACAAATTCTTACACGAACAATTTCTCCGCCTGAACCCAAAGTTGGGTAGTAGTTTTTTAAATCAAATTCCAAAATTATAGACGTATAAAGATAGTTGGGAAGAATAATTTTATGCCTCTAAAATGAACGTGCTACCTTTTCTCAAACATTATCATTCCCGCAGGCAAGAAGTTCCACAAATATAGGCAAACCTGCCCCGTAATCAATCACAACCTTTGTATTCTCGCAGGCTCCAAAAAACCCAACAGGTCAACCCTACTACAGAGGAAGGGCCTCAGCAAGAACTTACCATTTTGCAAGAACCGAGGGCGAATGCTATTATGCAAGAGTCGAGGGCGAATGGCCGTTTCGCAAGAGTCGTAGGGCGAATGCGCGTGCGCGCGTGATATCGACATTAATGTAGTTTTTTTAAAAAAATCATTTTTTTGTAGCCCGCATTTAAATTTTCTCGTTTTCCTTATTTTATTGGGCTGAACTGGATAAAATTGAATATGAATAGTGAGTTAATTGTAAGATCAATGGGCCAAGGCCATACATCAACATTGACCATAGTGGGGAAGTATAAAAGCATGGATATTCATGCAAGTATAAGCATAATGTAAGATCTAGCATCAACCGAAATTCACGAAAAAGTACATGAAAAATGTACAATCATCCATTGGAGAGGTAATCTATAATTATCCAAAGAAGACTCTCACAGGCTTTGAGACTAAATCCACTCTCAATATTTTTAATAATCATCCATTGGAATTTAGTAGGAAAACCATAGTAAATCATTGTCCAATGGCCATGCAAAAATATAAAAAATAATATCAATGGTAACATCAACTTTCATACATGAGAACCCGATGAGGGTGAAGTTGGTAGTGTTTAACGTGATGGGATGGGGAGGGGGAAGCCACCGGCCCACCCGCGCAAGAGTGTCGTGATTCCGCTCTTAATGTCGAATGACGGCTGCTTAATGCCATTTACTCACTCGAATAAACCGTAGTCCCGCTCCTCGATACACATTCGCATGCCGCGATGACTCAGCCTCCGCCTCTCATACTTATGGTGGTTTATTGTACGTGGCCCGGCTGCACTGGGTTTTTATTATGGAACGTCCCTTCCGTCCGAAACGTAATTCCCCCGCCCGTGAATCCGTGGTGCGCTCCGTATGTGGCTTTCTAATGTTCGCACCGTAACTCGGGTAAGAGGAGTTGTCTCAATTGTTGTTTGGATTTTGGAGAAAATCTCCACTTCCTCGCCACGCTCGGTTCCCGCAAGCCGTTTCTATCGCGCCGTTGCCCCTCTCGCCTCGCCCTCTCGTCCATCTTTTTCCTCCCCGCCCGCCGTCTCGAGTGCGACCATGCCGCACCTCGGTGCACGTGCCGTCGAAGAGGCTCCACGAGGCGCCACCCGACGCTCTCCCTCCACCTCTCGGCACCTCCCTTCCGCGTCTATCTCCCACTCGAGCGTCAACCTAGAGGGCGCCTCTCCGCCGGCCGCCGCCCTTGCTTCCCCCACTCCTTCCGCTCCTCTTGCTCAAACCCACACCGCGCATTTTTCCTTTAACAACACTCTCAACAACCTGCAGACCGCCCACCACGGGCCGCCTTTCGTGAAGAGCCTCGTGAAATTGTTCCCGCTCCCCGCTCGGCGGAATGCAACCTCCTAGCGGCTCGGGATTCGGCACACTTTGTTAACAAGGCACCCCGATAGTGCTAACGGCAGGTCGATGGGCAAGGCCACGCAGACTGTGTGAACAAGGAAGCGTGGGTCAACCTACCGAGAGGCGGTGACGCAAGCAAAGTGAGCGAGGCGTTGCATTACCCTCCTCCTCGTGAAGGTGATCCATTCTCAAGGTCGACTCCGTGTAATTCGATGGGGAACCGTATGAATTCGGTGCAGAGTTTTCTACGAACTCCGATCCCGATGAATAGTTCCTCCTCTTCACTCGGTTTTTCTCTATTTCCCCGCCCATTCTCATGGGCCCGTTCTCATGTGTTTCCCGTCAAGCTTCGAAAATGCATCCGTTTTGCTCGATATGGTCTCCGCACTACAATTTCTCTCGTTTCCGCGCTAGATTTTTCAATGAACTCAAGCTTCGTACCGGGGTTTCCCTCTTGCAAAATGCGCTCAAACTATGGTTTTTTGTTTCAAATGTCGTCAAAGACTCTAGCAATAATCGTGCTTCTACTCATTGCATCGTACTCCTTTTGTTAATATAATTACTTTTACTTAGAAAAAAACTTTCATACATGAGAAAATAGATACCGACAAATGGTACATCATGGCCCGATTAATTTTTCTCAAGAATTTCAAATGGTATAACATTTAGTCAATGCGTAATCATCAATTTCTCGCAAATGCAGACAATTTCTCCGGAAGCCTCGCATTTCTTTGGCTTGTTATTCTTATAACTACAAAGACATAATTAATAGAGAGATTGAGGACAGGAAAAAAATCTAGGGCTTAGTCTCCACTACTCAACATGTTTTGTGAGAAATAATACATGATTGATTTCTCCGAGTGCCTTACGTTCTTTGGCTAATTTTTTTAATCACAACAACAATAAAAATGCACCGAGGGATTTGTTCTTAGTCCGATTATGCAATTTTTATAAGAGCCGTATTATGCAATATTAATAATAAACATAAATTTATTGCAATTTAGGGGAAAGCTCGTTCATAAGCTTTTTTCTTTATATCGGAAGGTTTACTTGATTTTGAAGTAATTTTTAGTAGATCATAGTGTTGGAATATTTAAAATTCCGTAACAACAATGGAGAATAAAACTCCCTTCAATACGTAGAAAATATAAAAAAAAAATTTCTTCACTCGGAAACAGTAGTTTTCACCGTAAAAACTATTTCATTAAACTTCAAAACTTGGTTACAAAAATCTCCTCCGACCGAGAATAAAAATTTTGACTCATTTCAAAACACAGCTCAACACAAAACTCAATAGCCTAAAATTTCACTTATTTGTGCATTTACAATTTACCGCTTTGAATTGTGCATATGATGTATATATTATATATATATGGACCCGTACGCACGACATTTTTAAAACAAACATTAAAGAACTTTGACCACCGGACAACCAAAAATTAAACTCTCCTTCAATCAATTTAAAAGCAAAAAAATTTTGCCGATGTCATCAAAAATGTGACGCGAAATTTCTATTCAATCTCGCTTTTATGAATTTTTCGCGTCCGATTTTGCACTCGTATGTATCGAGTGTGATGCGAAATTTCTATTAAATCCGCCTCGTTGAGATTTCAACCGGAAATTTCAATTTAAAGCCAGTTAAAATTTGTCGACGTCATAAAAAATGTGACGCGAAATTTATTCAATCGCTTTATGAATTTTTCGCATCCGATTTTGGGCACTCCGTATTTCAAATCCGGAAATTTCAGTTCTGGGACCATCGTCCTTCAATTTTAAACTCCCGATCAATCAAAAATGGCAAGCGGCTCTCTCGCAACGTTTTTGTTATATCGCGATCTTCGACCGATCGGGGCCGGAATGGAAGGCTACGTTCGTACACGTTCGTAAGTAATTTCAACACATAGCATATATTGAGGAAATATTAGTTTGACAATAATCGCTTTATTTCTCTTGAAAATTTAGGTATTAAAAGTCCATGACACGATATATCACACTCCAAAATCCAAAGAAAATGGAAGAGCGTTCAATTTTTTAATCAAACTTTTATCGGTGAAGGGTTAATTTATTACGAAAACTTTACATTAATGAAGTGCAAAATTTTAAACGTAACGTTTATTGACTAGAAAAATAATGACCAAAACGTCAAAAATTTGTGTGATCTTTTCGGTAAAGAGAAACTAAATTCCAACCCCGCCCGCCACTACAGAGTGGAGGTTATTCACTTTTGGTGAGTGGAGGTTATTCACTTTTTCATTTACGCCTACTGTGTTACTCATGTTACCAATATTTTCACATGGCTCACTTTTAGGTGACTACTTATTGTACTTCTTCTTCTTTATAAAGAACAATTGGTAGATAATTGTATATATTATTTGAAATCTATAACAACCAGTAACAAAATTACAACAAATAGAAAATTATGCAAAATATTCACCAGGGCACTACTAATGTGTAGATACCCTATCATTCTTAGATCCTCATACACCCTACTAAATTAATTTACTATATTGGTATACATATATGGCATTACCTCAAGTATTTCATATGTATCTAGAAGTAAATAAGTTTTATGACAATTGTTATGGCAGATATAAGATGTGTATTATAGTTTATATTTCAATTTGTCTAGCATGCATGTGCGGTCCATATAGTGACTACAATTACCAATATATTTCGCTGAAGATGTGAAGATGATCTCTCATTAAGTCCTAATTACTTAAAGCATCATTAATTAGCTTTCCAAATGAATAAAATATGTTAACAAATTAGTAAAAAATAGGAAAACAAATCATGCTTTAAAAAATATGGCACAATGAGTCACACTCTTTAGATTTATTTAATTACTCATCAAGTGTCGCTACAACATATATATGATCACCATTACCATAGAAATGGGACATGTGACCATCATTTTGGTTTCGCCAATGACATTCCACATCATGAGCATTGTTTAGGGTTGATTGTGTTGATTTTTTTAAACAAATCATTTATACATTTTATGGAAATTATAGACACAATTTATAATCACATTACAAGATCATGATGTATGGATATTTCTTATCATTTCTTAGATACTCAAAACTTACCAACACCTAATAGATTGATATACACATCATATAGAATTTACCCCTAGAATGCCACATGTATCCTAAAACAAATTAGTTGTATGGAAATTGTTTTTTTTTTTTTCTAAGTAAAATTATCTATTAACAAAGTGGGTAAAATTACATCAAGACCATAGTCGGGGGCATCACCGCCCATGAGGCGTGTACCCAGAAAACAAGGTTGTAAACCGGCCGATGCCCACAATGTGGGAACATAACCATAGTTTTCTGAAGCATACTTTGACCCCAAAAGAGATACAAAGGAGGGCCGAAACACAAGAAACTTCCAAACGTAAAAAACCCGAAGGTTTGAGAAACAGAGACATTGAAGTAACCAGACAACAAACCCATTTAATCTTCCCAGGGACTCTCTCGACTTCGCACCAACCGAAGGGCGTGCTCAGCTCGCGGTGTTCGTCATGAGTTGCTTGGGTGACATGACGGCGGAAAGCATTTCCTCATCCACAACCGGATCCGCAGCGGCGAGGCGAGGCTGAGCCCGGAAATTGTGATCATCGAGATTGAAGGCAAAACCGAGTGTCCCGGAGCAAAACCGCCGCCGCAGAGCCGTAGGAAGCGAGTCATCCTCAGAACGCTATCTTCAAGGAAGACCACCGAAAGTATGCGCAATGCGTGGGCGGTTTAGACGTCGTCGAAAGTGAACCGGGCCGTGCCGCGGGTCGGGGCATAGGAAGCAGGAGGCCTCGTGCGTGTGAGGACCCCAAAAACAAACGATGGCCATGAGAGCTCCCTCAACCGTAACGAGTGCGGGGATAATGGCTCGAGCCTTCCCCAAAGGATGATGAGTCGTGAGAAGGACTCGGGCAGGGGCATGGGAAGGGTGGCTCCGCGAGCTACCCCGACGCTCCTCATACGATGACGAACTCGGGCATGTTGAAAGGAAGTGTAAGCCCGAAAACCTCCCAAACCACAGAGAACCCGCGCAAGGTAGCCCCGAAGAGAAAACAATACAAGAATTGTTCGACACTCCCCGTGCGCCGAACAAACCACGAACCTCTCTTCTCATGAAACGCTTCAAGCGCTCGGTCGATCTGCTTTCCTCCTCGCGTACTCGCAATTTTTGGACAACAGAATGATACATAATGGGAGCCGAGAGCAAAAGGTTGCACATGTTGCGAGTGAATGCTCACTTACGCGCCGAACCAGCGCATGCTCCCAAGCCGTCCTTCCCAAGCGAAACCTATCGAAAAACGTAACCGCCATCATGCCGTGAATCCCGCTCGCTACATGCGCAGGAATGTCTCACAATGTCGTGAGTCGAGCGAGAACCGTAGCTCGTTGTGGCGAATACTTTGGAATGGGGGAATGATAAATGGTGGTTTGCGTTGGGCATTATGCCATTTAACACGTCGTACTCAGAGTGCGCATGGCGGGCAGAGTAGCAAACTCGCCACCATCACATTAATTCTATTGGAACACCCGCATCCGGGGGTTGTATGGCAATTAAGTTATGGTGCATATATAATGTGTATTACAAATATTATCTTATAATTTTGTTGAAGTAGCATACAACAATTTACTTAGTGATATGAGAACCACTCTCTAGAGTATACATCGATTTTGTACACATGTATTTTCGCCTGATTTTTAAGATATATCATTGGTGATGCTACATGATTATATAATGAACCATTAAGTTGAACTATGAAATTATTCCTCACAACACACACATATCGATGAATTAATAATTTTTCTCATATAATTTTTTTAATCTATTTTGAAAAAAAAAAAATAAAAATTATATATAATTATTTCTAAGAAGAACAAGAGAGAGTTACTATCATATCTTCGTAAAACATATAATAGCGACGTTTGGAGGAAGACGTCTACCGACGCTTTAGTACATAGTGTCGCAATCGCGACACTTTTTATAAGTGCCTGTGATAGTGCGACACATTTCTCTAAATGTCTGTGATAGCGACTGCTTCCCAAGATCAATGACCCAAAGTGAACGATAACTTACCTTTTACTTTTCGATAAGCGTTGCACTTCCGACGTTTTGAACGATTTCCATTTTCGTCTGGCCTTGTGACACTTTTGCAATAGTATCGCACCGAACCCGATAACTTACCTTTTTCCCGCACCTTTCCTTTTTCATTGTGGCCGTTCGCTCGTTGAATCCAGATCCGACTCGCCGCTAATACATTTCTCGCGCTTATAAAGTAATCGCGTTTGATGCTTTGGCAAAGCCGCGCGAAAATGGGTGGTTTTTCCAAACCACCCGCGCTTACGTGTCGCCACCACGTTGTATCGCATTCGAAAGCTAGTTTCCGCTACCACCATTTACCCTCACGAATACCACCGGGCGGTATTCCATAAACCTCATCCGTTTAACCCGAGTTTAATGTCATTTAACTATGGTTATACCATCGAAGGATAACATTAAAATTATTATTTGCATTCAAATTTTCACCTTTTCGCTTTAAACTCCGTAAAACATCGCATAACCGTTTTCCTCAAAATCACGCCGTTTAAACCCCGAGAAACTTTGCGAGCCATTTTCAACCTACCGCACCATTTTTCGACGCCCATTGCCCCGAATTTCCATTACAAAGTACTACATTTTCCTCTCGCGGCCATTTTCAAAAATCGAAGACCGAGCACCTCTCGCAACGTCTTCAACCGAATTTCGCCGGGTTCTCGGCACTTTTATTCGAAGTTGCCCCTCGAGATTTCAAAATTCTCGTCGATTTCAAATAATTACCAAAGTTACCGCAAAAGTGTCCATTTTTTTTCAGGGAAAACTCACAAAAATTTCCCCCGGAATCCCTAATTGCCCTTTCGCGCTTTTTTCCATACCCCGTCCGTTTTGTTGTTGAAATCGACTTTAAATACACGTCCGAGCTTTAAATTCCTTACATTTCCTAAAAACCCCGCCGTAAACCCCATTTTCGTAGAAATTTCAAGAAACCCCTCGTTTCTCGTAAAGGAACTTAGCAAACCGTTTAATTCCGTTTTCGTTCATTATTAAAAATGACCAAGAAATAGGTAACCCCAAGAATGGAGGCCCAAAATCTCGAAAAGAAGTCTTCTCGCAAAGATTCCTCGCCTATGTCCTTCAAAATCGACAAACCAACTCCCGCACTTCACGGCCGATTCTACAAGTGGTCGACAAGTCCACCTCTCCGCCATTTCCGCAGAAGAGTCCTTTAGTTGATCCGGACCGTCTAATACTAGACCCTAAATGTAGAATTTAACCCGCTTGATGTCTATAATTGGTGCTATGGCAACCGCTGGAAAAGGGTGACAAAGATATTCCAATTTGGGAATCCAATCTACCTAGATATATTGTCCCTCTCACTCATTCGTCTCGACTTTATCGATTATGCGAAGCCTATTATATGCCGTAAAAAAGATGTATTGTAAACAAAGAAAAAGAAACCTCGTTTTACATCACCGAAGAGTCGATAAATTCCATGCCGCAAATGAATCATGACCCCACCTCGTTCCCCTAACAAGAGAAGATTTAACCCAACTATATCTTGACTTGGATTTCAATGCTAGATTCAAATATACCGTACTTCATTCAAATCAAGTTGATATGCCTAAGTTAGATCCTCCTTTCGACACCGTTGATTTCCCAGATGAAACTAGACAGATTGTCTCAATGCTCTCCTTCATACTAGGATACGTCAGTTGATGAATTCATCGATGTGGCTATCCTAGGTTTTCTTCGTCAACTCTAAACCCCGGGGTCAATCACCATCCATTCAAGCCTGACTTTGCTAGATGTATTGCCGATAATATGCATTATCGCTATCCAAATTATCGTAAGAAGGAGTTTTCGTATACTCCTCTTATCTACTTAATTCTCCTGTGTATTATCAAAAATGTATAAGTTTCCAATTGAATGTCGAAAGTGGATGCAGAAGGAAAAGTTCTATCAAGAATATTTTGGTCATATATTCTAAGGAAATGGAACAAAGAGTATAGTTTTACAGATTTCAATGACTCATTTATAGCCCCCGCATGTATCTCTTGGAAAAGAGGAGATCCCTAGGATCAATGATGAGACAAGAAGAATTAAGAAGAATGAGAGCTACAAAACTCGGAGATTGGTGTATTTATATAAAAATCATACGTAAAATCGTATATGGCTCATCCTTGGCCCCATATAAGTTACCTGCATTTGTAACTACAAGAATATTTTATTTAGAATATCCGAGACAACTATTGAATGTAGATGAAATCCACTTCATAGCTTTCAAGAAAAAGACCCAATTTAAGCCGAAAAATAAAATTGGGCCATTCATTGTGAATAACAGAGAAGCCGCCAATGAGATAAATGTCAAACTTAAAGAGTATGTTCCCATGTAGTTTTACATGGAAAGTATGAATTCTACAAGGTATTTTGAGTGCAATAAGGGTAAATGTAAGTTGCCTCTACTTGCATGATCCTAAGCCCCATATTCAAAGATATGTAAATAAAATTGAATGGGAGCCAAACACCCTATCCGATGATGATTCACAAAAGCGCATGTGTAATACAGTAGACAAAGGGCAAAGGCAAATAGATTGAATCGCATGGGCATGTGTGGCTTCTACAAGCAAAGATACTTATAATGTACATAAAAGAGATAGAGAAGGAGATAGTTTCATTGCCGAGACTATTGAGAACATAAAATTCGTAACTCCTTATAGTAAAAGAAGCAAGTCACCGTAAGAAGAAAAGGATAAGGTCAGGAATATCGATATAAATGATGAAGCAACAAGAATAGTCACTCAAACATTAGAAGAGCTTCAAAATGTAAAAATTGGAACACAACAAAAAGATACAACCATGAAGGAAACCAAAGCTATTGTCGATTTGCCTCCTTCTTCGCAGTCCACAATAGGGTGAAATCGCGAAGTTGGGAAACACTTTTTGGCTGACGCTAGAATTTGGGAGAAATTTTTAATTTCTGTCCGAGAAAATAGTCAACTCTATTTCTCGACCGAGAGTTTTAAAAACTCTCGTCCGAGAGTTTTATTGGTTTAACCGGAAAGTTAAAATCTCTGACGAGAGTTATGTGATTTTTTCTCGTCCGAGAGTTTTATCGACGAAACTCTCAGAAGACTTTAGACGAGAGTTAAAAAACTCTCGCACGAGAGTTAAAAACTCTCTGGACGAGAGTTAAAAAAACTCTCGCATGAGAGTTTTGAGAACTCTCGTATGAGAGTTTTGAGAATCCCCGTATGAGAGTTTTGAGAACTCTCGTATGAGAGTTTTGAGAACTCTCGTATGAGAGTTTTGAGAACTCTCGTATGAGAGCCTAGAACTTCGTATGAGAGTTTTATTCCTATAATAAAACACAAAAAATATTAAGTTTTTAGAATTGGTACGTTATATAATTTAAATAGTACTTTATTAAAATTAAAAAAATGATAAAAATAATAAAATTATAATTTTATTTTAAATTATTTTATTATTATTAATGATAAAAAATACATGAAGATTTAATTAAATAAAATTTGTTACAATATTTTGTAATATCAATGTTATATAAAAAACTAAAAAATATTTTTATATAAAACTAATTGATATATTAATATAAATAAAATAAAATTCTAAAACATAAATCAAAATAAAAACAACTATATATAATTTATATAATATTTTTTTTGAAATTAATGAATAAATTTAAAATTTAAAAAACAATTTCGACTAAATGCAATGAGGTGATAAAGGAGACAATGCATAGCACCTTAATATCATTATAAATTCTTGGAAATCTCGAGAAATTTTTGAAGTGAGATGAGCTTCTGAAATGGGTCACTTTATCTTCCACTTTAGTTTCACACAATTAACTTGAAAGGAAGTCTATTTTCCTAGGTATGGATGTAAGGGAATGAACAATATTATTCTCAAACATTGAGTGAGAGATGCCCTTCTTGGAATGGGTCCTCCTATATTCCACTTTAGTTTCACAAGATTAAATTGGAAATGAAGTTTATTTTCCTAGGTATGGATGTAAGGGGATAAAGAATATTATCCGAAAAGGAAATGAATGTTAAGTGTGACATTCCAAGCAGTAAGTGTATGGGATTGGAATTATAATGTTGCAAAAACTAACCCTTGACCCCTTAAACCCTAATTCCTAACCCCTAAACCCTTCACCCTTAAACCTTAAACCTCTAACCCTTAACCCCTAACACATTTGCACCCACTAAACCTCTAAATCCCTAACCCATTTAACCCCTAAACCCTTAACCCCTACCCATACGTTAAACCCTAAACCATTTAAGCACCTAAACCCCAAAACCCCTAACTCCTAACCCTAAAATACTTAACTGCTAAATCCCCTAACACCCTAAACCTCTAAAACCAATCCTAACCCATTTAACCCCCTAAACCTCAAAACCCCCTAACCCTTAAACCCTAATTCCCAACCCATAACCTCGACCCCCTTAAACCCTATTTCCTAACCCATAAACCCTTAACCCCTAACCCCTTAAACCCTAATTCCCAACCCCCGACTAATTCAACACCCTAAACCCCTAAAAACCTAACCCATTTAAGTGTTTATTCCATTTAACCCCCAAAACCCTAACCCATAACCCATAAAATCCTTCACTAATAAATCCCCTAAACCTCTAAAACCTGTAACCCATTTAACCCCCTAAACCTTAAACCTCTAAACCCTTAACCCCTAACCCCTTAAACCCTAATTCCCAACCCCTAACCAATTCAACACCCTAAACCCCTAAAAACATAACCCATTTAACCCCATTAACCCCTAACTTCTAACCCCTAAAATCCTTAATTGCTAAATCCCCTAACCCCCTAAACCTCTAAACCAACCCTAACCCATTTAACCCCCTAAACCCTAAACCTATAACCCCTTAAAACCCTAATTCCCAACCCATAACCCATTCAACCCCTTAAACACCTAAACCTCTAACCCATTAACCCTTGACCCTTAAACACTAATTCCTAACCCTTTAACCCATTTAACCCCCTAAACCCTAAACCTCTAAACCCTTAACCCCTAACCCATTTACCCCCACTAAAACCCTCTAAACCCCTAACCCATTTAACCCCTAAACTCTAAACCTCTAAACCCTTAACCCCTACCCCTAACTCGTTAACCCCTAACCCATTTAAGCCCTTAAACCCCAAAACCCCTAACCCCTAAACCCTAATTCCAACCCATAACCCTCGACCCCTTAAACCCTAATTCCTAACCCCTAAACCCTTAAGCCCTAATTCCCAACCCCTAACCAATTCAACACCGTAAACCCCTAAAAATCTAACCCATTTAAGTGATTCCATTTAACCCCCAAAACCCTAACCCCCTAACCCCTAAAATCCTTCACTCGCTAAATCCCCTAACCCCATAAACCTTCAAACCGTAACCCATTTAACCCCATAAACCCTAAACCTCTAAACCCTTAACCCTAACCCCTAAAACCCTAATTCTCAACCCCAACCTATCACACCTAAACCCTTAAAAACCTAACCCATTTAACCCCATTAACCACTAACTTCTAACCCCTAAAATCCTTAACTCATAAATCCCCTAACCCCCTAAACCTTTAAAACCAACCCTAACCGATTTAACCCCCTAAACTCAAAACCTATAACCCCTTAAACCCTAATTCCCAACCCATAACCCATTCAACCCCTTAAACACCTAAACCTCTAACCCCAACTCCGACCCCTTAAACCCTAATTCCTAACCTGCCAACTCCATTTAACCCCCTAAACAGAACCCATTTAAGTGTGGATTCCATTTAACCCCCAAAACCCTAACCCGTAACCCTAAAATCCTTCCCTCGCTAAATCTTGTAACCCCTAAACCTCATTCAACCCCCTAACCCTTAAACCATCATTCCCAACCCATAACCCTCGACCCCTAAACCCTAATTCCTAACCCCTAAACCCTTAACCCCCTAAACCCTCTAACCCCCAAACCATTTACTCCTACTAAACCTCTAAATCCCTAACCCATTTAACCCCTAAACCCTAAACCTCTAAACCCTTAACCCCTACCCCTAACTCCGTTAACCCTTAACCCATTTAAGCCCCTAAGCCCCAAAACCCTAACCCCTTAAACCCTAATTCCCAACCCATAACCCTTTACCCTTAAACCCTTGTAATTCTAACCTCAACCCCTTAACCCCTAATCCATTAAACCCTAATTCCCAACCCCTAACCAATTCAACACCCTAAACCCCTAAAAACCTAACCCATTTAAGTGTGGATTCAAATTAACCCCCAAAACCCTAACCCCTAACCCTAAAATCCTTCATCGCTAAATCCCCTAAACCCCTAAACCTCTAAACCTCGTAACCCATTTAACCCCTAAACCCTAAACCTCTAAACCCTTAACCCCTATCCCCAAACCCTCTAATTCTGAACCCCTAAACTAATTCAACACCCTAAACCCCTAAAAACCTAACCCATTTAACTCCATTAACCCCTAACTTCTAACCTCTAAAATCCTTAAAATGCTAAATCCCCTAAACCCCTAAACCTATAACCCTTTAACCCCTAATTCCAACCCATAACCCATTCAACCCCTTAAACACCTAAAACTCTAACCTCTTAACCCTTTGTTGGACCATAAAAGGTATCTTTTAAACACCTAATTAGCCTACATTAATCATCAACTGGGGAGCGTCCTTTTATCTCAAGAGGTATCATTCGAGGGCCGCGCTTATCTAAGAGCAATGCTTGTGAGGATGTAGCTCGAAAAGTAATAAATGCTTGGAAAGGAAACCTAATTACAATGACAGGAATGTAAAAAGCTAAACTACAGCAATCTTGCTAAGCATCGACAGGATGCAAAAGAGGCAATAACGCGTTCCCTAGAAATTCCAAGGACTCGTGATGAGACCTCCGTTCCAAGGACTTTGCCTTTTGGACCATTTCCCCGGGTTTGGTGGCCATAATGGGTATGCCACTTCACTATCTTCTCTATGATCATGGTAGGTCGGCTCTTAATGAGACCCCTATCCTTCATCCGCAAAAACATTAAAATATGTCAATATTTTTCTTTTCAAACAAAGACTTTTCCCCGGCCATTCATAAGGGATGGCTCAACACTCCTTAAGAGTAGGAATGGTGGAAGAAGTCTCGAACATCTCAATAGAAGAAAAATATATACCCCTATTTCCATTTCAAAAAAATAAATATCAAAGAAAGCTTATAATATGTGGGAAAAGAACCAATCATGATAAAAATAATCGATCAAATTAATTTAATGGTGATAAAATAGAAATGTTATGTTATTATGCCGCTTTTTCCTCTTTTTTCCTTATTACTAGACAATTCCCTTAGAAATGACGATTTCTTTTGATTTGCTAATTGGCAAGAATCCTTAATTTGTATGATCGTTTATGATATTTTTGCCTTGAAAGAAAAAATTCAAATGCAAGCTTAGAACAACGAAAAAAAGAATCATTCAAAAAGTGTTGTTCCTTTAAAAGGAATAGCAAAAACAACTACAAATTGCCGTTCCTTTCGAAAGGAACGGCAAAAAACTACTCAGCAAATGCCGTTCCCTTTAGAAAGGAACAAGAAAATATCGTTTTCGAACCGTCGTTCCTTTCAAAAGGAACAACAGAAAAATACTTCAGAATCGGGCCGTTCCTTTGAAGGAACAACAGGCGGCCGGCTCCGTTAGAAAGGAACAAGAACGCGAAAAAACACACCATTTTTTTATTGTTTATTTATTTATTTTTGAAGCAACCAAATTCAAACAAAATAAAGAAGTATTAACAAAGAAAACAAATTTCGTAAAACAACAATAAAAAACAAATACACAAATCGATTTCAACCTTGTATTACCTCTCGAACACCCGATACAAAAATCGACAATGTCGATAGCTTTCTTGATATATATCACCTTTTCCCATAAGATTTAATGTTTCAACCCATTGATCTTTCATTCCCCTAATTAATGCATTTTTCAAAACATTATCAAACGTAAGGGTGCGTATGCATAAGGGGATCTTGCAAATTATATTGAAACCGTTCCACATATTTCTCCAAAGTCTCACTTGGTTTTGTCAAGCCATCCTGGACATTTCATCTTTTAATTCCCGAGACCTCGCAATAATCCCGATATTTCTTTAAAAATGAAGCCTTCATATGATCCCACCGCTATGACACCCCCGCCTAATCCCATAAACCATCGTAAGGCTGCTCCTTTTAGTGTAGAAGGGAACAGCTTCAGTTTTTGGGCATCGATGGTGTAATCATATCCTCTACACAGCACATCAAACTCAAATAGAAAAGCATCTGGATCTTCTGATGTCAAGCCATGAAATGTAGGAATATGTTGAAGTGGAATAGCTTTCATGGGTGCGTTGATTGCAGTGTCTACTATAGGGTATTGTAGTGTAGAGGTTTGCTGCCGGTTTTGATTTTGGTTCTGGGCCATTTGATAAAAAATATGCCAATACCCCTCTGGGATTTCCGGGGAATTTCTAGGTTGGCGAAAAGGGGCAGAAATAGTTTTAACGACACTCCCTTTGTCTGGAATAAGTATTCCCTGTTGTCCTACTGTTTGAGGTAGTTCGAGACCTTGGTTCTGGATAAGTTGAACAGCACTTCCCCTATTTGGGCTGTTTATTGTTTGGGTAATTCTAATAGGTGATTTTAAGTTTGTAGTTTCTCCTATTTCCCCTTCTCCTTCTTGGAGATTGCTAGAGTTCCCTTCTTGAAGGAAACTTATGCAAGGATTCTCAATTTCTTGGGAATCTTGCTTAATTCCCTCTGTTTGACTGTGTATCTCAGCGAAGGCTTCAAATGGTGACCCTGTAGCCTGAAGGGAACTAGTAGGTTGTCTAGAAGTAGTTCTTTTAAATCCTACAGATGGCTGAGATTCAGTTTTCTTAAGGATTTCGTCAATGAAGGTCGTGCGCCCAAGGGTCACCGGCCCCTTAGGTTTTTCGGCTTTGGGAGGGATTTTGTTTCACTTAACTGACTTATTCATTCAAAAAAACAATCCTTCATTCCTACCCAAAAGAAAAGCTTACTTACTTCTGCTGTGAAGCGAGCTGCGAGCAAGTGTGTTTCTTGCCCAGTGCGCAGGTTCTTACCTTCCGTCTTTAATACCCAATTCTCCGCAAGCAGAAGGAAATCAGCTGTGCATTACTCCTGTGAAATGGCATACACTCTCCCCGGAAACAGCGCCAAAATGTTGGACCACAAAAAGGTATCTTTTAAACACCTAATTAGCCTACATTAATCATCAATCCGGGAGCGTCCTTTTATCTCAAGAGTGTACTCTGTCTGAGGCTACGCTTATCTAAGGATGTAGCACAGAAAAAAGTAATAAATGCTTGGAAAGGAAACCTAATTACAATGACAGGAATGTAAAAAGCTAAACTACAGCAATCTTGCTAAGCATCGATCAGGGATGCAGTAGCAATAACTCGTTCCCCTAGAAATCGATGCAAGATGACCAAATCTGGGGACTTTGGAGAGTATATCTCTATCCACTACAGTTCGGTGATCTTAAAGAAACTGGAACAATTGAAAGGAAATGAAATCCAGAAAAGGAACAGCAGCATGAAATAAACAGCAATTGCAATTCTTAAAAGAAACAGCACCTACAATCCTAATGCAAATTAAACAATTAAATCTCAAACTCAAACCTGTCGACGGTTAATTTAAATCCAACCACAAACCATAGATGAATGGAACATCACTTACTGTAATTACAGAATAGCAAAATCACAAGGCAATAACGAGATAACTAATCGTTAAATGTAATTGCGGTAAGGAATGAAATAGCAATGATTCTGCACTTGCTTCAACGATCGATGAAAGAACTCTGTAAATGAAATCAACACAGAACACGCTTCATGCATAAACAAATAAAGATTAATAATACAACAGCGAAGTAATCCACCAGAGCCGGGCCCTTAGCACCAGTGAAATACCGCTGGGCTTAACTTAGAATTCTAAAGAATAGCCGAAACCTGTGTCTTTATATTAATCCAAAAGGCATTACAAACAACGTTCTCTCAGGACAGAGAGTTGATAAACATTCAATCGCAAAGGAAATATAAAAGTTATTTTTTAATGAAAATGTCTTTTACATAATAGCCATTCCCTCCTCGATCACTACAAATTGTTGCCTTTATAGTTGATCCTTGGACGGACAAATCAAGAGATATGATAAATTTGCACAGCGATCCCTCAGGATCTTCTGATCCTGAGGGATTCGCTCCTCTCTTGTTTTGTTATCGTTCTGTTAACTCTGTTCAAAGTTAAGCTGTCCCCTTCCCTTTTCGGGAAATTAGTTCAGATCTTCTTGGCTTTAGCTGGATATGGTTCATCATGAATGGATTAGAAGTCAGACTGTTTTCAGCCATGCCTTTGATACAGCTGCTCACCTCTTCGAATTCCTGTTTTGACCATAAAAACAACTTTTTAGTCATTTTTTAGGCTAAACATAAATCTTTCCAATTTAATTGCAATTCTCATGGTAAATTACCTTTCTAAGGCAGTCAACAGTATATCTATGGTAAAAGAATGAACAAATACATAAGGATTTCATACCTTTTTCACAGCTCAACACCCTTGACCCCTTAAACCCTAATTCCTAACCTCTAACCCATTTGGCATTACAAACAATAAACCATCACAAGCCACTTAACCCTACTATTTGGTTAACCCCCTAACCCCAACCTAAATCCTTAGCGCTTCAAATCCTAACCCTAAACCTGTAAACCAAGCCTAACCCATAAGCAGTTTAACCCCCTAAACCCTAAACCTGTAACCCCTTAAACCCTAATTCCCAACCCATAACACATTCAACCCCTTAAACACCTAAACCATCTGTTACCTTAACCGCCGACCCTTAAACCCTAGTTCACATTTCTTCGTTTAATCCTAAATCCTAAGCTTGTTTAAAACCCTTAACCCCTAACCCATTTACCCCCACTAAACCTCTAAACCCTAACCCATTTAACCCCTAAACCCTAAACCTCTGAACCCTTAACCCCTACCTAACCCGTTAACCCCTAACCCATTTAAGCCCCCAAAACGCCAAAACCCCTAACCAATTCAACACCCTAAACCCCTAAAAACCTAACCCATTTAAGTGTGGATTCCATTTAACCCCAAAAACCCTAACTTCCAACCCCTAAAATCCTTCACTGCTAAATCCCCTAACCCCCTAAACCTCTAAACCTGTAACCCATATAACCCCTAAGCCGCCAACCCCACACCCCTTGAAGACGCCCCTAATTTCTGACATAACCCTTGATGACACCTTCAGACATAGTTCTAAATTACCCTTAAACTACCTTAACCCCTAAACCCTAAACCTCTAAACCCTTAACCCCTAAACCCTTAACCCCTAACCCCTTAAACCCTAATTCCCAACCACTAACCAATTCAACACCATAAACCCCTAAAAACCTAACCCATTTAAGTGTGGATTCCATTTAAGCCCCAAAACCCCAACCCCTAACCCCTAAAATCCTTCACTGCTAAATCCCATAACCCCCTAAACCTCTAAACCTGTAACCCACTTAACCCCCGAAAACCTAAACCTCGAAACCCTTAACCCCGAACCCCTTAAACCCTAATTCCCAACCCCCAAACAGTGGGCACCTCCTGCAAGCCTACACCTTAAATCTAACCCATTAATAAACATTAACCACCCAACATAACCCTAAAATCATCGCCCACTGAAATCCCCTAACCCCCTAAACCTCTAAACCAACCTAACCCATTCTCTTACTAAACCCAAAACC
Organism: Pinus albicaulis; assembly: GCA_034641835.2. Classification (NCBI taxonomy): domain Eukaryota; kingdom Viridiplantae; phylum Streptophyta; class Pinopsida; order Pinales; family Pinaceae; genus Pinus; species Pinus albicaulis. The sequence continues at coordinate 868,813,512 of CM076573.1, read as the reverse complement.
ATAACATAAACCTACCCCCCTAATTCCCAACCCTTAGTCCTTGTAAACACCCCCTAAGCCTCCTAGAAAATGCCTTGACCCACTTAAACACTAATTCCTAACCCTTAACCCATTTAACCCCCTAAACCCTAAACCTCCTAAAACCTTAACTAACCACAAGTCGTGGTTAGAGGTTAGGGTTTAAGTTAGAAGTTTAGAGGTTAATCAGGTTAAGGGAGAAGTAGTGTTTGAGGGAATTCAATTAATGGAGTTTAGAGGGATTTAGGTGTTTAAAGAGGTTGAATGGAAGTATGGGTTTAAGTGGGGTTAAAGGTTATAAGGACTTTTGGTTTAGGGGGTTAAATGGGTTTGGGTTGGTTTAGAGGTTTAGGGGGTTAGGGGATTTAGCAGTTAAGGATTTTAGGGGTTAGAAGTTAGGGGTTAATGGGGTTAAATGGGTTAGGTTTTTGATTTAGATCTAATTAGTTGGGGTTGAATTAAATTTGAGGTTAGGGGTTGGTTTGTGAGAGATTTTGAGTTGAAGTTAAATGGGTTACAAGTTTAGAGGTTTAGGGGGTTAGGGGATTTAGCAGTGAAGGATTTTAGGGGTTAGGGGTTAGGGTTTTGGGAGTTAAATGGAATCCACACTTAAATGGGTTAGGTTTTTAGGGGTTTACGGTGTTGAATTGGTTAGGGGTTGGGAATTAGGGCTTAAGGGTTTAGGGGTTAGGAATTAGGGTTTAAGGGGTCAAGGGTTATGGGTTGGGAATTAGGGTTTAAGGGGTTAGGGGTTTTGGGGTTTAAGGGCTTAAATGGGTTAGGGGTTAACGAGTTAAGGGTAGGGGTTAAGGGTTTAAAGGTTTAGCGTTTAGGGGTTAAATGGGTTAGGGGTTTAGAGGTTTAGTGGGGGTAAATGGGTTAGGGGTTAAGGGTTTAGAGGTTTAGGGTTTAGGGGGTTAAATGGGTTAAGGGTTAGGAATTAGTGTTTAAGGGGTCGAGGGTTAATGGGTTAGAGGTTTAGGTGTTTAAGGGGTTGAATGGGTTATGGGTTGGGAATTAGGGTTTAAGGGGTTATAGGTTTAGGGTTTAGGGGGTTAAATGGGTTAGGGTTGGTTTAGAGGTTTAGGGGGTTAGGGGATTTAGCAGTTAAGGATTTTAGAGGTTAGAAGTTAGGGGTTAATGGGGTTAAATGGGTTAGGTTTTTAGGGGTTTAGGGTGTTAAATTGGTTAGGGGTTGGGAATTAGGGTTTAAGGGGTTAGGGGTTAAGGGTTTAGAGGTTTAGGGTTTAGGGGGTTAAATGGGTTATAGGTTTAGAGGTTTAGGGGATTTAGCAGTGAAGGATTTTAGGGGTTAGGGGTTAGGGTTTTGGGGGTTAAGTGGAATAAACACTTAAATGGGTTAGGTTTTTAGGGGTTTAGAGTGTTGAATTGGTTAGGGGTTGGGAATTAGGGTTTAAGGGGTTAGGGGTTAAGGGTATAGGGGATAGGTAATATGGTTTAAGGGGTCAAGGGTTATGGGTTGGGAATTAGGGTTTAAGGGGTTAGGGGTTTTGAGGTTTAGGGGGTTAAATGGGTTAGGATTGGTTTAGAGGTTTAGGGGGTTATGGGATTTAGCAGTTAAGTATTTTAGGGGTTAGGAGTTAGGGGTTTTGGGGTTTAGGTGCTTAAATGGGTTAGGGGTTAACGTGTTAGGGGTAGGGGTTAAGGGTTTAGGGGTTAAATGGGTTAGGGATTTAGAGGTTTAGTGGGTGTAAATGTGTTAGGGGTTAAGGGTTTAGAGGTTTAAGGTTTAGGGGGTGAAGGGTTTAGGGGTTAGGAATTATGGTTTAAGGGGTCAAGGGTTAAGGGTCAAGGGTTAAGGGGTCAAGGGTTAGTTTTCTGCAATAACATAATTCTCCAATCCCATACACTTCTCCTTGGAATGTCACACTTAACATTCATTTCCTTTTCGGATAATATTCTTTATCCCCTTACATCCATACCTAGGAAAATAAACTTCATTTCAATTTAATCTTGTGAAACTAAAGTGGAATATAGGAGGACCCATTCCAAGAAGGGCATCTCACTCAATGTTCAAATAATATTGTTCATTCCCTTACATCCATACCTAGGAAAATAGACTTCCTTTCAAGTTAATTGTGTGAAACTAAAGTGGAAGATAAAGTGACCCATTCCAAGAAGCTCATCTCACTTCAAAAATTTCTCGAGATTTCCAAGAATTTATAACGATATTAAGGTGCTATGCATTGTCTCCTTTATCACCTCATTTCATTTAGTCAATTGTTTTTTAAATTTAAATTTATTCATTAATTTCAAAAAAAATATTGTATAAATTATATATAGTTGTTTTTATTTTGATTGATGTTTTAGAATTTTATTTTATTTATATTAATATATCAATTAGTTTTATATAAAAATATTTTTAGTTTTTTATATAACATTGATATTACAAAATATTGTAACAAAATTTATTTAATTAAATCTTCATGTATTTTTTATCATTAATAATAATAACATAACTTAAAATAAAATTATAATTTTATTATTTTTCATCATTTTTTAATTTTAATAAAGTACTATTTAAATTATATAACATACCAATTCTAAAAACTTAATAATTTTTCTGTTTTATTATAGGAATAAAACTCTCATATGAGAGTTTTTAAAACTCTCATACGAGAGTTTCTAAACTCTCATATGAGAGATTTTAAAACTCTCATACGACAGTTTCTAAACTCTCATACGAGAGATTCATCGAGTAAACTCTCGGGCGCAAACTCTCGTCTGAGAGTTTTTTAAACTTTCAGCCGAGAGTTTGGCCATGTGTTTAAATGTAACTTTAGGCAGGTTAAACTCTCGATCGAGAGTTTTATAAATTTCTCGTCCGAGACATTATCTCGGCCGAGAATTTCTGGTCAACAGAAAACACAGAAAACTCTGTAGTTTTCAGGAACCTGCAACTTTGGAGGGGCAGAACACCTACAAAAACAAAATTTTATATGTCGGACAAAGTACCATTAGATTCATCACTGAATCTAGTTTCTGATGATATGATATTTGTGGAGTTTCATTAAAAAATTCAATTTTTTATTAATTTTTTACTAAGCTGTGTCACTGTGGAATTTCATTGTTCGAAAAATTGCACTAAATGAAAATTCAATAACTTTCAAATGAGGACACCAAAAAATTCAAAAAAATCATATTGCACTTCCTCTCCCTGTCTACTTCAAAAGGGTACTCTCATTTTTCTTATTGATGATCACATTGAAAAGAAAATCAAAGGATCATAAAATGTACTGAAACATCACTGTTTTTTTGTCTTCGTCCATTTCAAAAAATAATAAAAAATAGTGATTTAATCCGAAAATTACCGAAAAATAGTCTGTGCACTAGTGCAATATATGCAGACTATGATGCTATGGTTTTTTTCCAAAAAATGAATAACCTTCCCTAAAAAAAGTAAAGGATGATAAATTGACTATTTATGTTTGCCTGAAAATTTCAAGTATATGTAGTTAGTAAACAAGAAATTTACCCCTCTATATGTCAATATTTTTTTTTTTTAAATATGGGTATGGAGGTAAGACAATTCTCTACAATTCTTGTTTTTATGTCAAAGCATAATTTGCAATAAAAATATGAGTTTAGTGGAGTTGAAGTTGAAAATCATAGAAAATTACAATTTTCAACGTCAAAAAAGGGCAAAAAGTGTTTCCCAACTTCACATTTTCACCCCTATGCTTAACAAGCATAAATAGAGAATACACAAATTACAATTCTTCTCAAATTATGAACCCTTGGTTTTCTTTCATTATCAACTTTATAGAATACTTACACAACCCTAACCATGTTTTTAGAAAAACCTTAATTACAAACGTCTTAAAATAACTAAATAAATCTCTAATTAAAATTAAATAAATTGCCTTGCTTAATCATAAAACAAGAGGATAATATTCCATATATGGGAACTATGTTGTTACTGAAGACCTTGCTGAAGCTAAGGATCAAAATCAACTACCAATATTCTGCCAAGATATTTTGAAAACCTTGCTTCGTAATCATGCTTGATATAACAATATTTTCCTTGAAATTTGGTGATGGCCCACCAAAATTGGAGTTTGGTACATGAATCCTTCCTCCATGGGTTGCATCTGCTCCAAATTGTTCCTTGCTACCTTGAAAAGTAGTCTTTTCCCGAGTACTGAAGGATTAACTGACGTGCATCATATCGGGAGGAAAAATGGGAACCATTGACGAATTAAATGTCACTGTTGTCTCAAAACAGAAAAATATTCGTGTTCAATTTAACTGTCAGCGCTCATCCAAAGTGAAATGAAAATAGCGCTGACAGATTAATTGTCTGCGCTCCATCAAAATGTTTCCAAAATACTATCCACAAAATAAAAATCATCAGTGTAAATACTTCACTTGAGTTTGATAACTGCCTCCAACAAAATGTCAATTACACTCTATCTCCTTTTCTTTGATTCTCTTAAAATGAATATGCTAATTTTTGCATCGAGAGGTGCATTCTACAACCTAGTATGACCCTGATGTGTAAGTATGTCGGAAGCCAAAAAAAAACTAAATAAAATTTAAATGATAAATTCTAAATAACTTAAACAATAACTTACATAACCATATAAATAAACAACTTAAAATTTGAAATAAATTTGAACAATATAAATTTAAAATATGAATAGGTTTACCAACACTCAAGAAAAGTTATGTAAATAAATAAAAATATAAATAAACTAGAGGTATGGTAAATAAATAAAACCTTTTTTTTATATTTACTCCATAAACCTCTATAGTTACAAAAACTCAAAAAAGAGGTTTTATTTAGCTGAATCCTATGGGCCAAATGTCATGGGACAAATACCATCGGCCAAATACTATATTTATAAAAGAGGTATGGTAACTAAATAAATATAAAAGAGTCATAAAGAGGTAAGGTAAATAACTAAAAATATATCAAATATGATTAGAAATCAATATCTAATTATATATGAAGTATATGGCCCAAATACCATGGACCAAATTATTATTAATACCATGCAAAAAAAATCATTATTAACCCTAACATTAATATTAAATTATTATCATTATTGTTATTGTTAAATCTAATATTCATATTAATATAGTATAATATTAATATTATTAAATTTAATAAATTTAGATTAATACAATATTTAATTTTTTATATTATAATATAAATTAATATATCATGATATATATATTAACTCTAGATATATAAGGGAGGGAAGGACAAAGACATATGATAGAGGTGGGGAAATATGGGGAGTGACAAGGGAGAGATGGAGATAAACTGAACGAGAGGGGAGAGGAGGAATGAAGAGAGAGAGAGGGAGAGGAGTGAGAGAGGTAGAGAAGGGTAACAGAGGGAGGGAGACATAAATATGAGGGTGGGAGAGAGAGAAGGAGAGAGGATTAGAGAGTAGAGAGAGAGAGAGAGAGAGAGAGGAAGAGGAGGGGGAAGGGAGAGGGAGGTAGGAGAGAAAGGGAGAGAGAGGAAGGATGAGAGGAGGAGGAGAGAGGAAGGGAAGAAGAAAGACATGGAGAGTAAGAAGTTGAGAGAGAGGGAGAGACAAGGGAGAGATGGATAGAGTGTGTGTTTAGGGGTGAGATAAAGAGACATACGAGTGATGGAGATAAGGGGGGAGAGAAGGAGAGAGAAGGAGAAAGGGAGGGATATAGTAGCATAGTTGGAGAGAGAGATAGAGTGATGGGGGAAGAGGGAGGATTGGAGGGCGAAGAAAGAGAGAGAGTGGGGGGCACAAAGAGGGAGGCGGGAGATAAAGGGAGAGAGAGGAAGAGAGTGACGGGGGAAGAGAGAGAGAGTGAGTGAGTGATGAGGGAAGAGAGAGGGAGGTAGAAGAGAAAGGGAGAGAGAGGAAGTAAAAGAGAGGGTAATTGAAAGAGAGGAGGAGATAGGGAGGGATAAAAATATGAGTTGGATGGGGAGAGAGGGAGGGATAGAGAGAGGGAGAGAAGAAGAAATACATAGAGAGCAAGTAGTGGAGAGAGAGAGGGAGTGACAAGGGAGAGATGGAGAGAGAGTGTGTATGTTTGGGGGTTTGATAAAGAGACAAACAAGGAGAGATGGAGAGAAGGAGGGAGGGATGGAGGGAGGGAGGTAAGAATAAAAACATAGAGAGTTAAAGGTGGAGAGAGGCAGAGAGGGAGTGATAAAGAAGATGAAGAGAGAGGGAGAGGGAGAGGAGGAGGGGTTGATAGATAGATGTATTGGAGAAAGAGAGTGCATGTTTTGGGCTTGATATAGATAGACATAGGCAGATAGAGATATAGATGGAAGGTGAAGAGAAAGAAGAGATTGATGGAGACAAGGAGGGAGGGACAAAGATATTGATAGATATGGAGTGAGAGAGTGTGTGTGTTTTGTGGGATGTGATAAAGAGATAAAGAAGGATAAATGGAGGGAGGAGAGAGGGAAGCATATTTCTTGTACTAGATGCATTGATTTCAGTGTAGATGGTGATTCCTAATCCTATTTGATTGTTTTCACTAGATGCATTTGTTTTAGTGTATATTTTTATTTCTAATGATATTTTATTAATTGCACTAGATGCATTGATTTCAATGTAAATGATTTCAATGTAAGGGAGAGGGAGGTATGAGAGGAAGGATGAGAGGAGGAGGAGAGAGGGAGGGAAGAAGAAAGACATAGAGAGTAAGAAGTTGAGAGAGAGGGAGAGACAAGGGAGATATGGAGAGAGTGTGTGTGTTTATGGGTGAGATAAAGAGACAAAGGAGTGATGGAGATAAGGGGGGAGAGAAGGAGAGAGAAGTAGAAAGGGAGGGATATAGTAGCATAGTTGCAGAGAGAGATAGAGTGATGGGGGAAGAGAAAGGATTGGAGGGCGGAGAGAGAGAGAGAGTGGGGGGCACAAAGAGGGAGGTGGGAGATAAAGGGAGAGAGAGGAAGAGAGCGATGGGGGAAGAGAGGGGATTTTAGGGGGGAGAGAGAGAGAGAGATAGATAGAGAGAGAGTGATGGGGGAAGAGAGAGGGAGGTAGAAGAGAAAGGGAGAGAGAGTAATTAAAAGAGAGGGTACTTGAAAGAGAGGAGGATATAGGGAGGGATAAAAATATGAGTTGGATGGGGAGAGAGGGAGGGATAGAGAGATGGAGTTGGATGGGAAGAGAGGGGGAGAAGAAGAAATACATAGAGAGCAAGTAGTGTAGAGAGAGAGGGAGTGACAAGGGAGAGATGGAGAGAGAGTGTGTATGTTTTGGGGTTTGATAAAGAGGCAAACAAGGAGATATGGAGAGAAGGAGGGAGAGATGGAGGGGGAGAGAGAGAGAGTTAAGAATAAAAACATAGAGAGTGAAAGGTGGAAAGAGACAGAGAGGGAGTGATAAGGAAGATGGGGAGAGAGGGAGAGAGGATAGCATGAGGGAGAGGGAGAGGAGGATGGGTTGATAGATAGATATATTGGAGAAAGAGAGTGTATGTTTTGGGCATGATATAGATAGACAGAGGGAGATAGAGATATAGATGGAAGGTGAAGAGAAAGAAGAGATTGATGGAGACAAGAAGGGAGGGACAAAGATGTTGATAGATATGGAGTGAGAGAGCGTGTGTGTTTCGCGAGATGTGATAAAGAGACAAAGAAGGATAAATTGAGGGAGGAGAGAGGGAAGAATATTTCTTGCACTAGATGCATTGATTTCAGTGTAGATGGTGATCTGTAATCCTATTTTACTGTTTGCACTAGATGCATCGATTTTAGTGTAGATTTTGATTTGTAATGATATTTGATTAATTGCACTAGATGCATTGATTTTAATGTAAATGATTTCTAATCCTATTTTATTTACTACACTAAATGCATTGATTTCAGTGTAGATGTTGATTTCTTATTATATTTGATTGCTTGCACTAGATGCATTAATTTCAATGTAGATGTTGATTTCTAATTATAATTGATTTCTTGCACTAGATGCATTGATTTCAATGTAGATGATTTCTAATCATATTTGATTGCTTGAACTAAATGCATTGATTTCAATGTAGATGATGATTTCTAATCCTATTAGATTTCTTTCACTAGAAACATTGATTTCAGTGTAGATTACTAGATGCCTTGATCTGAGTGTAGATGTTAATTTATATCCCTATTTGATTACTTGCATTAGATGCATTGATTTCAATGTAGATATTTTTTTCTAATCTTATTTTATTTCTTAGCATTAGATGCATTGATTTCATTGTATATGTTGATTTATGATTTGATGTAATTGGATGTACGATGGTACATTAATTTTAAAGTCATTGGATTAATAGTGTTCGTTGATTTCACTGTAAGCACAAAAACTTATTAACAATGTATATTGATTTTTGTGTTATAGTAATTAAATCTATTAATATTGGAGAGCAAGAGAGACAAAGTATGATGTTTACTACAATAGTTTGAGTTAAATATTTAAATGGTGGGTGACATTAAGAATAGTAGAAGAACATAGTTTGAGATTGATCACAATGAAGAATATTTGTAATTGACTACATTATTATTATTCACATTTTCTATCATTCAATATTATTACATTGTCACTTTGCTTTCAAAATTTTTATTTCATCATTTTTCATCATTAAAGTTATTTTACAATATTTATCATCTCAACAAACTGAGGTAACTAAGAAAATTTAAAATTAAAATGACTCGATAAATCTCTGATATATTTAGCATATTTAAAATGGTAATATTAATATTAGATGTATTTACATATTATTGATAAAATTAATAATATGTTCTTAGATTTTCCTTGGCCACACACGACTGAAACCAGCCTAGATCCATCTTAACTCCGAATCTTTCAAGCACTGAAAGGGATCAAATATCTCGAGGTGCAAACATTTCCTCAAGTTTTACACTCAAAAAAGAGGTTTGCACCTCAAGAGATTTGATCCCTCTCGGCGCTTGATAGATCCGGAGTTAAGATGAATCTAGGCTGATGTACATAAAATCTGGGATAATGTTTCTTTGATTGCCACATGCCACTAGTATTTTCAAATCTAATTTATCTGTGTCTAGTTTTTAAACTTATCCATTGAAATCAATTTGGAAAACTACATCTTCTATTAAAAACTATGTATTAGAAGAGCTAAATGTTCCTTTCGAGCTAAGAGCGGCCACTATAAGGTTATACGAGAATGTAATTGCCAAGTTAAAGACCAACGAGGGGTGGTCGAAAGATATTAAGTGTAATATCAGAGTTCAACAAGGTTGCCCCCTCTCCCCTACCCTATTTGGCATTTACATCGACAAGCTAGAAGGTTGTTTAGAGGAAGAAGGATGTGCTAGCACGATCTTAGCTGGGATAGTCATCATCCTTCTTCTCTATGCTAACAATATTGTTCTTCTCGCAAAGTGCCCATCTGATCTTGATCAACAACTTAGACTTCTTAAGGATTTCTACTCTACCATGGGTATGTCTGTTAACACTAAAAAAACAAAAGTTATGATTATCAAATCCAAGAAGGACACTTACGTTAATTTTATGTATGACAATAGTAACTTGGAGGAAGTGTATTCTTACAAGTACCTAGGAATTGATATTCATCACAAGCTCAACTGGAACTATAGCATTCAAAAAAGGATTAATGGGGGGTGGAAAGCTTATTTTGGTCTTGAAAATAATTGTAAAACGGAAAACCTCATAATGTGGGATAGAAAGAAGTTCCTCTTTGAAACTTTAGTCACTCTTGCTATCTTATATGGATGTGTGGTTTGGGGTTGCAGCATCTCTAGAGAATCTTGGAGAAAGATTGAGCAAATCCAGAAGCGTTTTATAACGTATAACCTTAAAATTAAAAGCAATACACCATATCTTATTCTCCTTATAGAAGTGGGTCTTTCCCCTATCGAGAGCCTAACTATGACTAGGCTTCTATTGTACAAGCACGAGCTCAATAGCATAGGAGACCATAGACTTCCTAAGCTAGCTTTAAATTCCAGCCAAAACCACCTAAGGCTTAAACGAGATTGGTATAAAGACACCAGGGCCTGGTTAAACCATTGGGAGATTGACGAGAACGTTGCATTGCAAAACATCAATAACATTAAAAAAATTGTTACTTCTAAGTTCAAAGAAAAAATGTGGTGTGAGAAAGATCTAGCAGCTAAAAGAAAATTAAGGTATTATAAGGAGGTCATCAACCCCACCTTAGAAGATCAAAAGTATCTCTTTGTTTTAACTAGCTCAAAGAAGAAAATTAATATAGCCAAGATTAGAAAGAACTCTCATGAGCTCCATAGTGAAACAAGTCGTTGGACAGTTCCTAAAACACCATGGATGGAAAGGATATGCCATCTTTGTGAGAATATGAACATCGAAAATGAAAATCACTTCCTTTTAGAGTGCCCCGCGTACAACCACATTAGAGCTCAATTTCGTAATCTTTGTTGCAATAGTGACCTTCCTAGCCTTTTAAGATGTCAAAATTATAGTGAGCTCAAGAGGCTTCTCTCCAAGCTTTTTGAGCATAGGAATAAAATCTTAAATCTAATTAAATAACTCTTTTCTTTAGTCATCATCATCATCATTATAATGTTTATCCATTTTTACATTTTAAATTTAATTATTTATAAATTTCATAAAATAATATGAAATTCATAAAAAAATAATTCATTTAAAAATGAAAATTCATAAACAATTTTCCTCTAAAAACAATCGACTTTTGCCCCAACTTTTCTATTTATGAATAAAGGAAAATTCATAAATTCATAAGTAATTTCCATAAAACCATTTCCCTTTCATGAATTTCGATTTCATGACATTTTATGAAAACCATCAATGGGTTTGCTCCCATGGTTTTGGTTTGCAAAACATGGAACCAATTTCCCATTTAATTATTTTCCCAAATATATTTTGGAGCGGACAACATTAGAACATTGGGCGAACCAAAATAATAGTGTAAACGCAGTCACTTGAAATGGAACTATTGCAAGATGACAACCCTTTGGAGCATGAGCACAACACCACCAAGACCCTTTAATATGTTGAATTTTTTGTGTAGATATTTGGGCGATGGTGATTCTCTGTCACAATAACAAGATTAAATATATGCCCATAGAATCACCAGTCTCAACTTTCAGAATCCAAATACCAAACGCCATGAAGACAACTCTCAGCCAAAGAGATAATCTCACTTCCCTCAACAGTGTGCATATTACGCAAATTTCATTTGATAGCTGGGTGTGTTTTTGGTAATTGAATAAAACACTGGAAATGTCTGGCAGTCTCATGGAAACATATAAATAAACACCTTGCATATTTTAACGCTAGAATGGCCTCTGTACATCAAATTCAACACTTGGCGTTGTTAGGGTTTGGAACAATTGTTGGCGCCTTTTTTATTATTGTTTGTGTTGTGGGTTTAGTACCATATTTGTCACATGAACAAAACTTGCGGTGTTAATATACACGTAACACCAGAACCTTCCGACTCCGACGCGTTGTGCAATGACAGCGACCCTTGTGGGCTCCGCCGCGTTGTGCAATGTGGCTTGTCTAGTCTATTCGGATTTATTCCTAAACGATGTGTGGTATCGGGCTTGCATATCGACAGCTCATGGATTTGTAGATTATGGCAATTGAAACACAAGAGTGGGAGATAATTATTAACTCCTATTATTTTTACTCTCCATAAAAGGAGATAATTAAAAGCTCTACATAAAAATAATTATTAAAAACTTTTCTTACCACACAAAAATAATTATTAAAAGTTTTTCTTACAAATTAAAAACTCTATATAAAAGAATATTAAAAACCTTAAAACTCTGCATAAGAAGATAATTAAAAATCTTATATAAAAATAATTATTAAAATTCTGTTTTACAAATTAAAAATTCTATATAAAGGAGATAATTAAAAACCTTAAAATTTTAGGTAAAAAGATAATTAAAAAGCCTACATAAAAATCATTATTAAAAAAAAATTTTACAAATTAAAAACTCTATATAAAGGAGATAATTAAAACCCCTAAAACTCTACATAAAGGAGATAATTAAAAACACTAAAACTCTATATAAAGGAGATAATTAAAAACCCTACATAAAGGAGATAAAGGATATGGCCAAAAACCCTACATAAACCTTAAAAACTCTACATAAAAGAGATAATTAAAAACCCTACATAAAGGAGATAAAAGATCTTTGCCAAAATTAAAAACCCTACATAAAATAATGTAGGAGATAAACGATAAATTAAAAACCATACATAAAGGAGATAAAGGATATGGCTAAAAACCCTACATAAAGGATGAAAAACTTTGAGTTGGAGATATAAATTAAAAACCTCACATAAAGGAGATAACTTAAAATATCATTAAAATCCCTACATAAATGAGATAAACGATAAATTAAAAACCCTATATACATAAAGGAGACAAAGGATATGGCTATGAAAATCTTTGCCAACTTTGAGTTTGAGATATAAATTAAAAACCCTACATAAAAGAAGATAAATTAAAATATTATTAAAAACCCTACCTAAAGGATGAAATTTTTTGAGTTGGAGATATAAATTAAAAACCCCACATAAAGGAGATAAATTAAAATATTATTAAAAACCCTACACAAAGGATATAAAGGATATGGCTATGAAAATCTTTGCCAACTTTGAGTTGGAGATATAAATTAAAAACCCTACATAAAGGAGATAAATAAAAATATTATTAAAAACCGTACATAAAGGAGATAAACGATAAATTAGGAGATAAGGGATATGGTTATGAAAAACTTTGCCATAACAGATATGGCTATGAAAACTTTGAGTTGGAGATATAAATTAAAATATTAATAAAAACCCTACATAAATGAGGTAAATTAAAATATTATTAAAAACCGTACATAAAGGAGATAAACAATCAATTAAAAACCCTACATAAAGGAGATAAATATGGCTATGAAAAACTTTGAGTTAGAGATATTCATTAAAATATCATTAAAAACTCAAATGAAACTTTGAGTTGGAGATATTTATTAAAATATTATTAAAAATTCATAAACAATATGACAATGAAACTCTCTTAGTTGGAGATACCCATTAAAATATTATTAAAAACCCTACATAAAGGAGATAAACCTTAAATAAAGGAGATATGGCAATGAAACATAAGAGTTGGACATATTCATTAAAATATTATTAAAAACCCTACATAAAGGAGATATGGCAATGAAACATAAGAGTTGGAGATATTTATTAAAATATTATTAAAACCCCTACATAAAGGAGATATGACAACGAAACATAAAAGTTGGATATATTCATTAAAATATTATTAAAACCCTTACATAAAGGAGATATGGCAATGAAAATTAAGAGTTGGAGATATTCATTAAAACATTATTAAAAACCCTAGATAAAGGAGATATGGCAATGAAACATAAGAGTTGGAGATATTCATTAAAATATTATTTAAAACCCTACATAAAGGAGATATGGAAATGAAACATAAGAGTGGGAGATTCATTAAACTATTATTAAAAGCTCTACATAAACCGGAGATTCATTAAAATATTATAAAAAACCCTACATAAACCAGAGATTCATTAAAATATTATTATAAACCCTACATAAACGAGAGAGCCAAATTGACTTCAAAGAAACAATTTTATTTTTTATTTTCCAAAATTGCATATTATTGCCCCAAATTACATTTAATTGTTATTGGAGAAACTGGCACCAACGACGATTTTCAAGCACTATGAAATGGCCAAAGATTCAGGTGCTACAAAATAATTTGGTAGCTGATCAGGAGTTCATAAAATTTACTCAAAATGGAAAGTTGCAGGATTGGGTTGAAAGTAAGATGGTTGTGTAGATATCGTCTTTCTAATTCCGACACCATGAACGGTTCGAAAAACCGATGTCATATGAGGGAGATATTGTGTTCTGATCGATTTCCCAAACAACTAAATTTTATGACAGGTTTGACTGGGATGCCCAGTCAACATGGAGGGTGCACAGTCAGCAAAAAAGGAATATTCTGAAGAATGTTCCTTTTCTCAGAGCTAGTCAGAGGATGACAAGTGGCACTATTTTATTTGTTGGATGGGATGTACGTTGTGTTTTTGTGGCCAATTGGAGGGTGACATGTGGCCAGACCTAAGGCCGCCACATATCCCGAGGAAGGTGTTATAAAAGTTTATGGAGGTCCGCAGGGCTCGACCCCGCGACCTCCAGCAGAATAGCCACCTGCCACACTGCATGAGCCATGAATGTTTCTTAACCTCTAAGGGGTTTGGGTTATATTTAAAGTTTAAAACCTTTGCATTCAAATTTTGGGACCGCCAGCAATCCCAACCCATCGGCGGTCCGAGATATGTGGTCACATGACATTGCAACCGCAACATGAAATGTTATCTACTGACTCCGCAAACATTAATCATAAACCTTGTCACATTGTTACGTTATCGTTGATGGTTTAAGACCCCGCAGCATTTAACTCCACAATGCTATCACATGCGGTGGTTAATAAAAATTTTCCGTGCGGTTTGAGCCTATGGTTCCATCATTTTAAACTCCGACCGTTACGGTCACACAGGGTTAGCGAGTGCGCATGTGGCCACCCCTACCCTTAGCACTAAATATTATGGTTAGCACTAGTGGGAAAGTTAGAGCGTGCCCCAAATTTGTGGGTTTTGGCCGAATTTAACTGTAGTTAAGTGTAGTTCTCCAAAATTAGTGGACTTTTTCTAGGAGTCACTGGGAAAATGACTTGGAGGGTCAATTTTCGCCCAATTTGAGTGATGAAGAGTCAATCTAGAGTAATTGGAGCATTATGGAGCCATTGGTGTAGAGAAAACAACCATTAGAGGTTTGTAAACACATGTATTTGCATAATTTTGAGCATAATGAAAGATGGACATGCCATTGAGAGTTGGACCAGCAGATGTAGCCCAGGAGGGGTGAACTGATTCATCATGTCTGCTGTGAAAATGTTATGTGTGGTTTTATTTTCCTATTATACACTATTGTTCAATGTTATTTAGGCTTATTTTCATGCTTCTAGTTCACAAAATCATTTATATTTCATGGTTAAAATTCTCAATCCTTAAGCAAAATATGGAGAAAAGTATGCACATGTTTTATAACTGAAAAGACACTTAGCACATAAAACTAATACAGTCCTTTCAGATCAGGTTGGTATCAGAGCTAGAGTTTATTCTCTGGTGTTGTTATGTGCAAAGATTTGTTTAATTGTTTGCAAGTGTTAGATGCTTACTAGTATCAAGCTCAACAGAGGAGAAGGCAAATTGGTGGAAGCAAGAGGGTCTCAAAGTGAGCCAGAGAAAAGGAGACCAAGATTGCCACAATCTTCACCACCTAGTTCACCTCCTAGGGAAGCAGAAGCAACATGAAGCATGTCTCAAGAGGAAGGAGAAATCCATGAAGAATTTGATCCCAAAGAGGAAGAAAGAGAGTTCAGAAAATCATTTCTTGACTTGATTAAGATGGTTAGAATCCTTTATCAAGAAAGGAATGAGAAACTGGAAGAAGAAGGATCCAAAATTCACAAGGAAGGGCAGGGATCATCAGGAGGTCACAATGATGAAGATAAGTCAAAGAAGGGCAATGGAGGAAATGGAGGCAGTGGAAAGTTACCATCCTCAACCTCATCATCAGCATCCTCTCCTTCATCTTCAGTACATCAACCACACAAGTCAAAGAACACTAGTAAATTTCCTTTTCTAAAACTTGATGTTAAGTTTGAATTGTCAATGTTTAATGGTGAAGTCAATGCAAAAAAGATTGATAATTGGATTAGGAAATTATAGTTCTATTTGAGAATCCAGAACCTTCAAGATGATGATACCAAAATCCAATTAGCTTCATTGATAATGGAAGGTGCAACACTTGTTTGGTGGGAAGCCAAGACAAAGGAGGATATCAAGAAGCATGGTAAGATTATTCTATCATGGACTAATTTCATTACTGCAATAAAACAACAGTTTTATCCATTAGCTCATATGCAGAAATCCATAATGAACTGGCAAAACTTTAGGCAATTGAAAGGACAGAATGTGCAAGAATACACCAAAGAATTTAGGAGAAGAGCTCTATTATTAGGGGTAGATTTGCAGGGCCAAGATAATTTGCTCAAGTAAATAGGAGGCTTACATAGCTACCTAAAACATACTATCCTCATGTTTAACCCCACAAGTCTAGATGAGGTATGTGTTCAGGCCACACATCTAGAAGCTAAAGGGAAAATTTTTGAAGAGGGCAGGAACAAACCTTTTAAGGGGAAAAACAAAGAGAATACCTCAAAAGGTAAAATTAAAATGAATGCATCTGTTAAGAAAGAGGGAGAAAAAGTGGTTTGTAAATATTGTTGAAAAGAAGGCCATAATGAAAATAATTGTTGGAAATTACATCTTGAAAAGCAGCCCAAGTATTTCAACAACAAAGGGAAACAAAAAACTGCCGCTACAACTCAACATGATTTAGGAGAGGATTCAGGTGATGAATCTAAAATTACAGCCATGGGATTGAATAACTTGAAGGGGAAATAAATTGAAACTAAACCCAGTACTAGTACATCAAATTGTCACATACATGCTCTAAATGAAGAAGAAAGAATTGATCTATTTCATGTGAGGGTCATATCCAAACATACTAAGATTGACACATTGTTTTATAGTCGGTCACAAGAAAACTTAATCTCTGAATACTTGGTCAAGAAACTTAATCTTGAGACCATACCACATCCAAAACCATATCCACTTGGTTGAATTTGTAAGGATGCAAATTTACAGATTTCAAAGAAGTGTATATTGTGATTTGAAATAACTGTACATTTTTTTGACACAGTTGAATTAGATGTTGTTCCGCTTGAAATAACAAGTATTGTGTTGGGGAGTCCTTACTTATATGACAGGAAAGAGATCTTCCATCGCCATGAGAACAAATACCATTTATTCAAATATGGCAAGGAGTACATTGTTAGAGCACATTGCAAGAAGACAAACATTGCTATGGTAAATGTTGTACAGGTAAAGAGGTTGGTGAATTCAAGTAAGAATTTTGTTCTTCTAATGATTAAGGCTAAAGTTGATGTTAATCATGAATCATTTGAGGGTTGTGATCCTAAGTTGAAATCAAATTTATATGATGCAATTGATGCACATCATGAGATGTTTCAACAAGATTTTCCTCTGCCAAAAATTGGCATGTATCGCATGTCAATAATGGATAATGTTGAAATAAAGAGGCAAATCAAGGAGATGTTGGACAAAGGAATCATAAGGCCAAGAACTTCGCCATGCGGTTCACCATAGTCTTGATTCCGAAGAAAGATGGGACTTGGCGCATTTGTGTAGACTTCAGAGCTTTGAAATATATAACGATAAAGAATCGATACCCACTCCCAAGGATAGATGATTTGCTTGATCAGATGAAAGAAGAAAATTTGTTCACTAAGTTAGGTTTACGAAGTCGATATCATCAAGTAAGAATTGCAGAAAGCGATGTATGGAAAACTACATTCAAAACCAAACAAAGACTCTTTGAGTGGTTGGTTATGCCATTTGGTTTGTGTAATGCACTGACGACTTTCATGTGTGTTATGGATAGTGTTTTGCATCCATTTCTTGATGAATTTGTGATTTTGTACTTAGATGACATATTTGTTTTCAGCAAAACAAGAGAAGAACATGTCTTGCATGTGAATAGAGTGCTTGATGTTTTGAAGAAAGAGAATTTGTTTCTTAAGATGTCAAAGTGTGAGTTTGGAAAGACTTATTTCATTTATTTGGGACACATTGTAGGAGGGGGCGAGTTGAGAATTGATCCTTATAAAGTGGAAGCCATTGTGAATTAGCCCACTCCCAAAACAATAACCTAGGTAAGAATTTTCTTAGGTGCAGCTCAACATTGGAGAAATTTTATTTCTAACTTTTCTGCCATCCCAGCGCCTATACATGCAATGACAAGTGTGAAGAAAGGCTTCCAATGGGGAGGAAAACAACAGCAAGATTTCAAAGATTTAAAATACAATATTAGTTCATCTCTAATCCTTGCATTACCGAATTTGAGACAGCCATTCGATATAGAAACTAATGCTAGTGATTTTTCCATCGGCGCAGTTCTTTTACAATATGGTAAGCCTATCTCTTTTCATTCTGAAACATTCAATGGTGCTGTAACTAATTATCCTACATATGACAAAGAATTATATGCGTTGGTACAAAGCGTCAAGAAGTGGAAACACTGCTTGATGGGTAAAGAGATGATTATACATATCGATCACCAACCATTACAATACTTGTAGTCGTAAACAAAATTGTAACAATCACGACATTTCAGGTGGATGGGATTTCTTCAAAAGTTTCACTTGGTTATAAGGTACAAGAAAGGTATTTTCAATAAATTTGATGATATGCTTTCAAGACCAGTTATAAGTGCTTCTACTTTACTCAAAAATGATCCTATTATACATGAGAGTTACATAGAAAAATATGCACATGATGTTGATTTTCAGGATGTGTATGCTAGTTTGAGTGAAGGGAATCAAGTTGAAGAAAATGATTATCACATGCATAGCAATTTGTTGTTTCATTTAGGAAAGTTGTGTATACCACAAGGAGAGAGGCTAAGTTTCATGAGAGAAGCTCATTCATCGCTTATTGCTGGACACTTTGGGGTAAGAAAAACAATGGCACATGTACAGAGGTATTGCTATTGGCCTTGCATGATAGATAGTGTGTTGCGTTTTATAAGAGGTTGTTCTATGTCTGCAGTAGGAAGCTTGGGTTGTACACGCCACTACTGGTACCATCAAGGCCATGGGAGAGTGTCTCCATGGACTTTGTTGGAGGTCTACCTATGTCAAGAAAGCAACATGATTATCTTTATGTAGTAGTGGATAGGTTCAGTAAAATATGTATACTTATGCCATGTTAGAAAACCATTAATACTGAACAAACTGCTGAACTTTATTTTAAACATGTATGGGTTCATTATGGATTTCCAACTTCTATTGGTAGTGATAGGGATTCCAAGTTCATTGGGAATTTTTGGTCTAATCTTTGGAGAATGATGGACACAAAGTTGCAAAAGAGCACTGCTTTTCATCCACAAACTGATGTCTAGACCGAGGTGGTGAACAGAACCGTTGTGCATCTATTGAGAGGATATTGCATCAAACATCTTAAGTTGTGGGATGAGCAACTGCATTCCATTCAGCATGCTTACAACCGGGCAAAACACTCTTCTACAAATACATCACCTTTTGAAGTATGCTTTGGGTATTTGCCAAAATTTCCATTAGACTTCATCTTTGAGAAGGATGCTACAATTTATGGGCATAGTGATATTGACAAGGCTCGAAAGTTCATTGAGCAAATTTAGATTATACATTAACAAGTTCAAGAACAGCTTGAAAAGAGTCAAATAAAATGCAAGGAGAGGAATGACAAACATAGAGTTGAACACAAGTTTCAAGAAGGAGATGAGGTATGGTTGCACATAAGCAAAGAAATGATGCAAGGGGAAGGTAAAAAGCTCAATCCCATTCACTATGGTCCATTCAAGATCATAAAGGAAGTTGGTAACAATGCATTTCAAGTTGACTTGCCTTCATATATGAAAATGTATTCAGTTGTTAATGTTGAAAAATTACGTTTGTATGAGCCACCTTTGATCGATGATCAAGGAAGTGATGTTCAACATCCTTCTAGTGAATATTTCTCGCCAAAATTTCTGGATGAGCTCAAGGAAGATATAATTCTTGACATGAGGACAAGAGCATCTAAGAGAGGAAGTATTGACTACCTTCGAGTTGGGCTCAAATGCAGTAATCCAAGCAAGGCAAAGTGGATGGAAGTTGGAAAGGTGAGGGAGTTGTACCCTCATCTACTGAACAAGTAATCAAGTCTTTTGGGGTCCAAAAGCTTCCCAATGGGGAGGTGTGATCAAGAGTTCATAAATTTTTCTCAAAATTGAAAGTTATAAGATTGGGTTGCAGTGAGGATGGTTGCGTAGATCTCGTCTTTATGATTCCAGCTCCATGAACGGTTCAAAAAACCGATGTCGTATGAGCGATATATCACATTCTGATCGATTTCCCATACAGCTAAATTTTACGACATGTTTGACTAGGATGCCCAGTCAGCATGGAGGGTGCACAACCAGAAAAAAAGGAATATTCTGAAGAATATTCATTTTCTCAGAGCCATTCAGAGGATGAAAAGTGGCACTATTAAATTCGTTGGATGGGATGTACGTTATGTTTTTGTGGCCAATTGGAGGGTGACATGTGGCCAACCCTGAGGCCGCGACATGTCCCCTGGAAGGTGTTATAAAAGTTTATGGAGGTCCGCAAGGCTCGACCCCGCGACCTCCGGTAGAACAGCCACCCGCCACACCGCATGAGCCACAAATGTTTCTTAACCTCTAAGGGGTTTGGGTTATATTTAAAGTTTAAAACCTTTGCATTCGAAGGTTGGGATTGCTGGCGGTCCCAACCCGCCAATGGTCCAAGATATGTTGTCACATGACATTGCAACCGCAACACAAAATGTTATCTGCCTTCTCTGCAAACATTAATCATAAACCTTGTCACATTATTTCGTTACTGTCAATGGTTTCGGTTACTCCAACGGTTTAAGACCCTATAGCCTTTAACTCCACAATGTTGTCACATGTAGTGGTTAATAACATTTCTTCGCGTGGTTTGAGCCTACGGTTCCGCAATTTTAAATTACGACTGTTACGGTCAGGTGGGGTTAGCAAGTGTGCATGTGGCCACCCCTACCTTTAGCACTAAATATTACGGTTAGTGCTGGTGGGAAAGTTAGAGCATGCCCCAAATTTGTGGGTTTTGGCTGAATTTAACTGCAGTTAAGTGTAGTTCACCAAAATTAGTGGATTTTTTCTAGGATTTACTGGGCAAATGACTTGGAGGGTCAATTTTCGCCCAATCTAAGTGAATGAAGAGTCAATCTAGAATAATTGAAGCATTCTGGAGCCATTGGTGCAAATAAAAAATCCATTAGAGGCCTATAAATGCATGTATTTGAAAAATTTTGAGCATAATGAAAGATGGACATGCCATTGGGAGCTGGACCAACAGATGTAGCCTGGGAGGGTGTTAGGTCCCTATATTACTAGGATAGCCCCTTATTGTTGTTAGTGTAACCCCCTTATTGTTATTATTGTACTCCTGTAACCCCCATATTGTTATATTGTTCCCTTTAATTATTATTGTTAGGTCGACTAGGATTACATTATGACCCCACTAGGATTACAATGTAGCCCCATGGACTCCTATATATAGAAAAGAGGTTTTGTAATTTGTATAATCCAAGAATTGTTGATTTATATAATGTATTGGAGGTTTCCCCCTCGAAGTGGCTTATTTCTAAGGCATTGGTATCTCTTTTCTTCTATTTTTTGGAGCTGGTTTCACAACATTTGGTATCAGAGCTTTGAGATTCTAGGGTTTCGCTGCTCCAAACAGGTCATTGTGGAATTTTTGCTATAAATATTGTTCTACGAAGGTTTAGAATCTGAAATGTTTAGAGTGCAAAGCCAGAATCCTAAGGAACATCATCGCAAAATTTCAGAGCTTCGTTCGCAATATTGTCGGATATATGATCTGTGCAAGTTAGGTCATTTTGCAGGCTCATGAATTTAACCTAAACAAGTCATCGTGGTATTTTCGTAATATATTTTTTTCTACGAAGGTTTAGAAGCTGAAATTTTTAGAGTGAGAAACCGAAATCCTGAGGAACATCATCGAAAAATTTCAAATATTGTTTCACAACATTGTCGGAGATATGATCTGTGGAAGTTTGGGATTTTTGAGGCTTAGGAATTTCATCTCAAAGAGGTGATCGTGGGAAAATATTCATATATCTCTCTCTGAGCATCGTGTTGGAATGATGTAAAAAGTGACTGCAAGTACATGGACTATAGTTTTCATTATATCAATTTAAGAGCCAAAGGAGGAAATAGTGACACGTGGCAAGTCGTACAAGTTCGCTCTACTGAACTAGTCCAAAATTGGGTCATTGTGGGAGATTAGACATAACTTTGTCTTGAAGAATCCAAATCAGATTAGACCTATGGCATTTGAAAGAAGCTTCAGAGAGCTACGACAGGGCTGAATTTTAGAAATTTAGGATCTGCAATTATAGAGATAATTCAATTTCAATATCGAGCTCCTTAAAAGCAAGCAAAAAGTGTGTATTGTTTTTTCGAATTGCATGAGTCTTGTTTGAAGAATCAAGTTGAATTGATTCCAAGGACATATTGTAGAATAGATATCAGTATTGGATTCTAAAATGGCCCCTAAAAGGAATTCAACACCCATTAAGCCTTTAGAAGGCTCTACTATGACTCATGAAGACAAAGAATGGCAACATGACATATCAAAATAGCAAGAGCAAGTGCAACAAAATTCGCTCTCGCAAAGAACAACAAAAAATGAAATGGAAGTTTTGAATAAAGGCGTGGAAACTAATATGGACAGTTTGAAGAAAGGCGTGGAAGCTAAGATGAATGGTTTGGAAGCTAAGATGGATGGTATGGAAGTGGGCATGGAAGCTAAGATGGATGACATGGAAGCTAAGATCGATGAAAAAATGAAAGACAACATGGAAAACATGAATAAGGATCTAAAAGTAGACATCGAAGGTTTGGAAAATTTGATACAAGAAATGTTTCCTAATGGTGAAAAGATAGTAGAGGAAACTCATGATGAGAACAAAATAAATTTTAATCGTGATTTCATAAACCCTACTGTTGGAGGGAAGAACCACCATATTCCAAAAATGGATATGAGGAAGTTTGATGGAAAGGATCCTGTAACATGGATACTACATATGGAGCAATATTTTGATCTCAATAATGTGCAAAACAGACAAAAGGTACGCATTGCAACTTTACATTTAGAACAAAATACATTTGTATGGTATCAATGGTTTTGCTCCTGTAAAAAAATTGTCATTTGGTTAATTTTTACGGAGGACATGATAGCACATTATGAGGATACAAAGAGCAACACCTTCTTTAGCCAATTGATAAATCTCAAACAAAAGGGTTTAGTGGGGGAGCACATTGAGGACTTCCAAAAATTGAATATAAGGGTAACTGATATTTCAGAGGAACACAGGATTGATCTCTTCATAGGTACTTTAAAGGATAACATTCAACATGAAGTTTGCGTTTTGGAACCTGATTCATTGGAGAAGGCATTAAGGTTGGCCAGAAAAATTGAATGTAAAATTATGGCGACAAGGAAGCCTACCACTCACTTCTATAAAGAGGTAAGTGTTGCTAATCCTAGATTTCCACAACCTACAAGGTTGACACCACAAAAATTGAAGAAAAAATAGCAAAAGGGCATTGCTACAATTGTGATAGAAAATACACTAAAGGTCATAAGTGTGCTGAGAAGAAATTATTTTACATAGATTTTGAAAAGGAAGAAGAAAATGAACAATAATCTTCAAAAGAAGAGGATATACACCACCAACCAACCCTAGAAGAGGAAGAAATTAGTCTGACCATATCCTGTAATGCATTGGCAGGAATTACCACTCCTAAAACTCTCAAGATAGAAGGACATATCAAGAAGAAAAAGGTAATAGTGTTGATTGATTCAGGTAGTACCCATAATTTTATTCATTGTAAGGTAGCCAAGGAATTGAATTGTTCCCTATACCCAGCACCAGAATGTCAAGTGATGGTTGCAAATGGAGGAACTATAAATTGCTCTGGAAAATGCCATAATATCAAGCTAACCATGGGGGAATATGTGTTGACAAGTCCAATGCTTTCCATTCCTATGGGAGGTGTTGATGTTGTAATAGGAGTACAATGGTTACAATCTTTGGGGACGGTAGCTTTTAATTTTCAAGAACTTTTCTTGAAATTTTTTTCAGAAGGAAAGGAAGTCGAATTACGGGGTATTGCGGGGAAGCCAGGAAGGATAATAAGCTCTAATGTTATGACAAATCTTCTAAAGAAAGAACAGCGAGGCGTAATTGCACAATTATGCTCACTAGAAGTTCCAACATCAAAATCATCTATTTCTGCAGATCTCCAACAAGTCTTGGACAATCATTCCAAGGTGTTTGAAACTCCCAAAGGACTCCCACCTATTCGTGATCATGATCATGCTATTCATTGGATTCCAGGAAGTGTTCCTCCAAACATCAGGCCTTATAGATATCCGTACTTCCAAAAGAGCGAAATTGAACGTATGATTGCAGAAATGTTAGAGGCGGGTATAATCCAACCTAGTCAAAGTTCTTTCTCTGCTCCTGTAGTATTGGTACACAAGAAGGATGGATCATGGCGAATGTGTCCGGATTATAGGGAGCTCAATAAGCTCATCATTAAAGATAAATTTCCCATTCCTGTGATTGATGAATTATTGGATGAATTACATGGAGCAATTTATTTTACCAAGTTGGATCTTCGTTCAGGATATCATCAAATTAGAATGAAGACTGAAGATATTCCAAAAACATAATTTCAAACTCATGAGGGTCATTATGAATTTTTGGTCATGCCTTTTGGCCTTACCAATGCACCTTCTACATTTCAAGGGTTCATGAATTCCATTTTCAAACCATTCCTTAGAAAATTTGTACTAGTATTTTTTGATGATATACTAATCTACAACAGGTATTGAAAGGATCATGTTATATAGAGTTCAGCAGCGGAATAGCTAAATAAAACACACAGAACACACATCAGAAACAATCATAAAAACACAGATTTTAACGTGGTTCACCCAACCAATCTGGGCTACATCCACCTAACAGGGCATCGGCAATCTCATTCAACAACTGGAGAAATACAATATCAGAGTTTCTCATCTGCTCAGCTCTTCCACTCACCTCACATTCCTCATCATGCTCACTTGCCTCTATGGGCTTACATTTTATAGCTGTGAATGGAAACATAAGCATAAATTCACTCACAACAAATATAGGATGCATTAACTCCTCATCAGAAATAGATGGAGTCAATTCAGCAACAAATCCTATTGTTGTCACCTACATGAGATTTTCTCCAAAAATAATTAAAATAAAAATCTCAACAATCTCCACCTTGACAACAATTAGCTTGATACCCTGTTCCATTGTTATTTTTATCTTTTCTGCAAGCCAAGAGAAGCCAGACACCATCGTAGCTTCTCTAACAAAACTGGTTTCGTGAACATGTCTGCACAGTTTTCCTTTGTATGCACCTTTTCAAGAGAGACTCCCCTTTCAATGATAACATGTCTTACAAAATGGTACTTGATAGGTATATGCTTTGATTTACTATGATAGGTCGGATTTTTAGCCAAATGAATTGCACTTTGACTATCACAAAATAACTTGATGCTGTCCTGTAACCTACCAAACTCACCAAAGAAACCTTTCAACCAAACAGCTTCTTTGCAAGCATGTGAAGCAGCTATGTATTCTGATTCTGTAGTGGATAAAGAAACAATATTATGTAGCTTTGACATCCAGCTAATAGCTCCACCTGCAAGAGTAAAGACATATCCTAAAGTTGACCTTCTCTTATCCAAATCACCTGCAAAATCGGAATCAACATATCCGCAAACAAATTCACTACTCCTGTTATAAGTGATACAATAATCACTTGTGCCTCTCAGATACCGAAGCACCAATTTCACTGTTGACCAGTGTTCTTTTCCTAGATTTGCCATATACCTCCTGACAACCCCAACTGCATGTGAAATATCTGGTCAAGTAGAAACCATCGCATACATCAAACAACCTACTACATTGGCATATGGAATTCGAGACATATATTCCTTTTCTTCATTAGTGTTAGGACATAAACTTGAAGAAAGCTTAAAATGGGAAGCAAAAGGGACTGAAACAGGCTTCACATTATTCATACCAAACCTCAAGATTATTTTCTCAATATACTTCTGTTGTGATAGCCACAACTTACCATTGCTCCTGTCTCTGAAAATCTCCATGCCCAAAATCTGTCTTGCTGCTCCTAGATCTTTCATATCAAACATCCTAGCCATCTGATCCTTTAACCTATTGATCTTTGTTATGCTTTTTCTTGCTAAAAGCATATCGTCAACATACAATACTAAGATAATGAACATGCCACTACTTAATTTCTTAAAGTAAACACAATGATCATATTCACTTCTTATATAATTTTGACTCATCATGAAAGAATCAAATTTCTTGTACCATTGTCGAGGCGACTGCTTCAAACCATACAATGATTTCTTGAGCCTGCAGACAAATTTCCTATTGCGATTTTGAACAAACCCTTCCACTTGTTCCATGTAAATCTCCTCATCTAAATCTCCATGTAAAAAATCAGTTTTAACATCTAGTTGATGTAATTCTAAATCAAGTAAATAAACTAATGCTAACACAATCCGAATTGAAACAATTTTTACAACTGGTGAAAATATCTCATGAAAGTCAATGCCGGCTTTCTGAGAAAAACCTTTCGCGACCAACCTCGCTTTATACCTGTCTTCTGTATCATCAACACCCTTCTTCAATTTGTAAACCCACTTACATCCCACTGTTTTCTTGTCTTTAGGAAGTTCTACCAGATCCCATGTGGCATTCTTGTCTAATGCCTTCATCTCGTCCTTCATAGCCTCTCTCCACTTACCACTGTTTGAACCTTCTATAGCTTCGTGATAGCACAAAGGTTCATCATCGTTAGCAGTTAAAGAAACTGAAGTAACATAATCATCATACCTTTTAGGAAAACGTCTGATTCTCGTAGACCTCCTTAAAGATGTTTCTGGTACTTCCCCAATTTGTTGATTATTATCTGTAGGAACTTCTTCATGATCAGCATCTAAAACATGTTCATGATCTTCATCTGAAACTTGTTCATGATCTAAAACTGAAACTTGTTCATCTAGACTATTATCAGTATTTGAACTAGTTTCAAATTGAATGTGTTGAAGCTTAGGTTCATTATCCAGTTTCAATTCATCATCTACATCTGGATTTTCAAGTGAAGATTCATTAAATTTAACATCTCTGTTAATGATGATCTTGTGAGTAGTAGGATCCCACAACCTGTATCCCTTAGTCCCATCACCATATCCAACAAATATATATCTTTTTGATTTAGGATCTAACTTAGAATGCTGATGTTTCAGAACTAGAGCATATGCATCACAACCAAAAACTTTCAGTTTAGAATAATCACATGGATAACCTTTCCATACCTCTTGAGGAATTTTGCATCCTATCGCAGTTGATGGTGATCGATTTACCAAGTAACAAGCCATAGAAACCTCTTCTTTCCACAATTCCTTTTGCAAATTGGCGTTACTAAGCATACTTCTTGCTCTCTCTAAGAGAGTCTTGTTCATGCGTTCAGCAACTCCGTTTTGCTGAGGAGTATATACAGTGGTTTTACGTCTTTTGATCCCAGCTTCCTTGCAATAATTATCAAATTCCTTTGAATTAAACTCCCCACCATTTTCAGTTCTTAAACATTTAATGGCTCTTCCAGTGATGTTTTCAACTAATGCTCTAAACTGTTTGAAAACTGTGAATACATAAGACTTCTTATTTAACATGTAGACCCACACTTTTCTAGAGAAATCATCAATAAAAGATACAAAATATGACGATCCTCCATATGAAGTTGTAGGAGATGGACCCCAAACATCGGAATGGATATAATCAAGGATTCCCTTACTAGTATGTTTTCTAGTTTTAAACTTCTGCTTGCTTTGTTTCCCAAACAGACAATGTTTGCAGAAATCTAACTTAGAAGATTTTAAACTAGGAAGTAACTTACGATCAGATAAA
Source organism: Pinus albicaulis (assembly GCA_034641835.2). NCBI lineage: Eukaryota > Viridiplantae > Streptophyta > Pinopsida > Pinales > Pinaceae > Pinus > Pinus albicaulis. Next base: position 868,785,698 of record CM076573.1, on the reverse strand, counting down.
ATTTTTAATCCTCTTTTGCTCATATGGCCCAACCTTTGATACCATAAACGAATAGAATTACTATCATTTTCAGATACTGTAGAAGCATGATCTGACTTTGTTCTTCCTTCTAACTGATAAAGATTTCCAACCTTCTTTGCTTTCATGACTAGTAAAATTCCTTTATAAAATTTCATTACTCCACCTTGAATAAAGGCTTTATATCTATTAGTGTCTAGTACTCCTAGTGAAATGAGGTTTTTTCTTAGTTCAAGTACATGTCTTACATCAGTTAGAATTTTATTCATCCCATCAAACATTTTAATCTGGATGCTTCCAAATCCCACAATATTACATGAGGCATCATTTCCCATATAAACAACTCCATCATTGATTGATTTATAAGTTTTAAACCACTCTCTATGAATGCACATGTGATTTGACGCACCAGAATCTAACAGCCAATGTTGATCATGATTAGACAAACTAACTGATAACACTTCATCACTCATACCTAAAATGGATGTCGACCATGTATCTGTCGTGTTTGCTTCTTTCTTTTCTGTCGAAGAGTCTCCTTTGGATGTTTGATGTCTCTTCCAACAGTCCTTCTTCAAGTGTCCTGATTTGCCACAAAACTAGCACTTTACCTTACTCTTCTTCCCTTTCAATTTTGAACACGAGTTGTTGTGCTTACTGAAGCGTCTTTCTTTAGAATGACCTCTGACCATCATTGCTTCTGATGTAGAGGTTTCTTAATTTGACCTCTTTCTTGTTTCTTCAGACAACAAAGCTCCAACAACATCATCAAATTCAAGGGTTTCTGATGAACTAAGACTTATAGAAGTAAAAAAATGATCCCATGACTCGGGAAATGAGCATAATAAAGTTACAGCTTTATCTTTTGATTCAAATTTTACTTCTAACTTTCTAACTGCACCAGGAGAGTATTAAAGGTATTCAGATGATCAGTTATCGTCGTACCTTCCTTCATACGCAAGCTATACAATTGTCGCTTCAGAAGAATCCTATTGGTTAAGGATTTTGTCATGTACAGCTTTTCAAGCTTTGTCCACAAACTAGCAGCAGTTTTTTCTAACACGATGTTAAACAAAACATCATCCGCCAAACACAGTCGAATGCCGCTCAGTTCTCTTTCATCCAGGTCACTCCATTCATCATCTGTCATGGTGTAAGGCTGTTTGTTTTTTCCCAACAGCGCCTTCGCCATGCCTTGTTACATGAGTAGATCATGCATCTTCACTTTCCATATCTCGAAGTTGTTTTTTCCATTGAACTTCTCGATCTCAAACCAGGACTTTGAGTTTTTGCCATGTTGTGTCACAAAAAATCTCCAATTGCAACTTTTAATGAATGAAGTTTTATTAAAAAATAATTCCCTTCACCTTATAAAATGCCTTTCCTCTTAATACCATATGCAAATGGCATTTAATAATTACCAATCGATTTAAAAAAAAAAAACTACACTCCAAAGTGATTGTTTTTTTTTATAAAAAACATAAAATAATATCAAATTGATTGTAAACCACCACAATACAAATCGATATACAATATCGATATATCACAAATCAATTTTGTTTAGAAAACAACACTCAAATCGATTTACCACAACCTTATGCCAAACATCGATTTTGTATATCGAAAAGACTATAAATCGACTTAACATATATATGGCATTTCATATATATCGATTTTCATATCGTTTAAAAAAAACAAAATGGCACTTTAATGGAAAACGTTTTTTTTTTTTTTTAAAACAAAGGTTCAAAGCTGGCACTTTCAGAAATCGATTTTAAAAAAACTTAAAGTCACCTTTCAACGTTGCAGCCTTAACCAGCCAGAAATCGGTCCACATTTTCACAGTTAACATCCTTCTCCAAACTCCGCTTTGCGTAGCTCTAGTCTTCAACGCAGTTAAGACTTCAGCTCCATGTTCAACCGCTATTCTCTGCGTTGATAAAAACTGGCCTCATGGCCTCTCAACAGGCCACGGCTTCTACAATTGGCTTCAGGACGCAAACAATGGTCCACGCAGCTCACAACCAACCAACACAGTTGTAGATTATTAGTCGGCTGCTATGCTCAGCTCTTGGCTTTCGGCAGACATACCATAACTCGATATTCTTCAATTTACATCCGGTGCCGCTATCACTCAATTTTCGAACCAGCAGATACATACGAATCTTCAATTTAAGTGTAGCATTCACTATAGTCTACAGCGGTAAGTTCACGACGTTGTTTTATTCCAGCTCACGATGCTTTCAAATTTTAAACTGCAGAACTCACAGCAGAGTTCTCATAGCTTACTGGAGAGAAACGACATCCCATGGCTTCTGCAACTCAATTCAACAGTCCACGGCTCTCTGTGCAGCACTCTCACCAGCGATGCGAGCTCTGATACCAAATTGTAGAGTTCAGCAGCGAAATAACTAAATAAAACACACAGAACACACATCAGAAAAAAACATAAAAACACAGATTTTAACATGGTTCACCCAGCTAATCTGGGCTACGTCCACCTAACAGGGCATCGACAATCTCATTCAACAACTGGAGAAATACAATAGCAGAGTTTCTCATCTTCTCAGCTCTTCCACTCACCTCACATTCCTCATCATGCTCACTTGCCTCTACGGGCTTACATGTTATAGCTGTGAATGGAAACAGAAGCATAAATTCACTCACAACAAATATAGGATGCATTAACTCCTCATCAGAAATAGATGGAGTCAATTCAGCAACAAATCCTATTGTTTTCACCTACATGAGATTTTCTCCAAAAATAATTAAAAGAAAAATCTCAACATGTTCAACATGTTGACAAGGTGCTCAAAATATTGCAGGAGAAAAAATTATATGCAAAAACATCCAAATGTTTCTTTGGACTGCAAGAGGTGGAATATCTTGGTAGACCCTAACAAAATTAAAGCCATTAAGGAATGGAAAGTCCCCACAACCATAAAGCAGTTGCGAGGATTTCTCGAGTTAATAGGGTATTATCGCAAGTTTGTTAAGAATTATGGGAGAATATTAGCACCTCTAACAACATTATTAAAGAAAGATGCATTTTCATGGACTCCTGAAGCAACTAAGGCCTTTGAACATCTTAAAGAACCAATGTGCCTAGCACCGGTCTTAGCTACACCAGATTTCACAAAAACCTTTATTGTGGAATGTGATGCCTCAGGAAATGGAATTGGTGTTGTTTTAATGCAAGGAAGACCCATTGCTTTTGAAAGTCGTCCAATCATAGGAAAGTATTTAAAGAAAGCTATTTATGAGAAGGAAATGTTAGCAATACTGCATGCACTAAAGAAATGGCGAACTTACCTAATGGGAAGACACTTCAAGGTAAAAATTTATCATGATAGTCTTAAACACTTTTTGGAACAGAGACTATCATTAGAAGAGCAGCAAAAATGGGTCACAAAGATGTTGGGTTATTACTTTGAAATAATCTACAAAAAAGGGAAGCTAAATGTTGTTGCAGATGCACTCTCAAGAAAGAATGAAGAGGTGGAAGCATTGCTTTGTGCCATTTCTATTATCCAACCAGATTGGATAACCGAAGCAAGAGATGAATGGAAGAAGGACAAAGAAGTATGGACACTCATTCAAAAGTTGCAGCAAGATCCTAGTACATCCGATACATTTAGTTGGAAAAATGATTCCTTATGGTACAAAGATCGCTTATATCTTTGTAAGAATTCCCAACTAAAACAAAAGATTCTTCTGGAATTGCACACTTCTCCTTTAGGAGGACACTCAGAATTTTTAAAAACTTACCACAGGGTGAAGAAATAATTTTTTTGGGATGGCCTTAAATCTGATATTCAAAATTTTGTGGCGGAATGTTTGGTTTGCCAGCAGAATAAAGTTGAGACAATTAAGACCCCGGGTCTTCTACAACCTTTATCTATTCCAAGTCAACGTTGGGAGGAAATTTCAATGGATTTTATCACAGGTTTAGCCTAAGTCCGAAGGAAAGAGTGTCATCATGGTGGTAGTTGATAGACTTACCAAGTATGCACACTTTTGTGCATTATCTCATCCATTTAAAGCAAGTACATTGCTACTACATTTATGGACACAATTCAAAAGCTACATGGAAACCCAAGGGTTATTGTGAGTGATAGAGATCATATTTTTACTGGAAATTTTTGGATGGAGTTATTTTCTTGTTTGGGTACTCAATTAGCTCATAGCTCATCTTATCATCCTCAATATGATGGTCAAACTGAGATAGTAAATAAATGTTTGGAAGGATATTTTCGTTTTTTTGTATTTGATAAACAAACACAATGGGTCAAGTGGTTACCTCTCGCTGAATGGTGGTATAACACTTCCTTCCATACTGTAGCAAAAATGACCCCATTTATGGCACTTTATGGATATCATCCACCGTCCATCACATCATCTTTAAGAGAAAATTCGAAGGTTCAAGCAGTGGAAGATCACATTGAGCATCAAAAATAAGTTCTCCAACCCTTAAAGGATAACCTAAATTTGGCACAAAATCAAATGAAAAAACATGCAGATCAACATCGCAGCGAGAGAAGTTTTGATGTAGGAGACTAGGTATTTTTACGGTTACAACTATACAAACAAATGCCCCTCAAGCAAGCTAAGAAGGATAATAAATTATCGCCAAAGTACTATGGTCCTTACAAGGTGTTGCAAAAGATTGGTACTATGGCATGCAAATTGGAGCTTCCTGCATCTTCACAAGTGCATTCAATTTTCCATGTTTCATGCTTAAAGAAGGTTATAGGTGAAAATCTTCCTATTCAAACAATATTGCCAAAACTTGATGAGGAAGGAAAAATAATATTGGAACCTGAAGTGGTCACGGAAACAAGAACTCGACAACTACAAATTCGATCAATTTCAGAGTACTCATCAAGTGGAAGAACTTACCCACTGAAGATTCTACATGGGAGGATAAGAATTTAATACAGAAGCACCCAAAGCTACTCAAGCGTTGAGGACAACATTTTTTTGAAGGAGAGGGGCATGTTAGGTCCCTATATTACTAGTATAGTCCCTTATTGTTGTTAGTGTAACCCCCTTATTGTTATTATTGTACTCCTGTAACCCCCATATTGTTATTATTGTGCGCTTAAATTATTATTGTTAGGTCGGCTAGGATTACATTGTGACCCCACTAGGATTACAATGTGGCCCCATGGACTCCTATATATAGAAAGGAGGTTTTGTAATTTGTATCATACAATAATTGTTCATTCATGTAATGTATTGGAGGTTGCCCCCTCGAAGTGGCTTATTTCTAAGGCGTTGATATCTCTTTTCTTTTATTTTTTGGAGCTGCTTTCACAACAGAGGGGTGAATTGTTTCATCATGCTGCTGTGTAAATGTTATGTGTGGTTTTATTTCTCTGTTATACATTGTTGTTCAGTGTTATTTAGGCTTATTTTCATGCTTCTAATTCAAAAAATCATCTATATTTCATGGTTAAAATTCTCAATCCTTAAGCAAACTATGGAGACAAGTATGCACATGTTTTATAACTGAAAAGACACTTAGCACAACAAAATAGTATAGTCCTTTTAGATCAGCGGCACCCATGAGCTTGCATAAAATTTATATAGTGCTAATAAAGAAGAAGAGTGTAGGAGTAGAAACCGAAAGAAAATCAAAATATTATTAAACACCTTACATAAAATAGAGAGCCAAATTGGCTTAAAAAAACAATTCTATTTTTTATTTTCCAAACCTGTATATTATTGCCCCAAATTCCATTTAATGGTCATTAGAGAAACTAGTACCAATAACTGGTTTCAAACACTACGAAATGGCCAAAGCTTCAGGCGCTACGAAATAATTTGGTAGTGCCTATGAGCCTACATAAAATTTATATAGTGCTAACAGGGGAGAAGAGTGTAGGAGTAGAAACCGGAAGAAGAAAAATGGCACAAACATCATAGCGAGGGAATCTATCACTATTTCCCACAACTGAACCAAGTAACTTTGGGGAAGCTACAAATGATGAACAATGGATCAAAGTCGTGGAAGAAGAACTAAATCAAATTGAGAAGAATGAGACTTGGGAACTTATTCCAAGACCCAAAAGCAAAAAATGTGATTGTTAAAAAATGGGTCTTCAGAAACAAACTAAATGAAGATGGAAAGGCGACTAGAAACAAAGCAAAGCTAGTGTGTAAAATATATGCCCAAGTTGAAGAGATAGACTTTGAAGAAACTTTTTCTCCAATAGCCATAATGGAAGCAATTAGAATTCTATTGGCCTATGCATGCTCCAAAAGGATCAAATTGTATCAGATGGATGTAAATTAACCTTTTTTAATGGGGAGCTAGAAGGAGAAGTCTACAAAAAATAACCAAAAGGAATCCCATTGTCAAACGAGGAAGACTATGTTTGTAGATTTAAGAAAACCTGTAATATCCCCAAATGGGATATTTTACTAAATTTGCAGAAATCACACTAACCCAACTTATTTCCATAAAATTTTTGAATTAATAAACATAAGATTGCCATGTAAAATAAAACACATAAGCACTGCAATCCAATACCCCATAGAATAGGAAGAATCTCAGCTTTTATTATAAATAATAACGGGGTTTGCATATAGATCTGACCTAGAAAGAGATGAGATGAAAAACTAGCCAACAATACAATCTGTTGCACTGCTACACGACGATGGCCTCCAAAACTGAACTGCTGCACTCTCCCTCCGGCAACAGCGACCATTGAATCTACCGAAGCACCTATTTAAGATCTGAATGATCCTCACTCCAATATCCTTGAAGCTCTGCAAAACTTCTGAATGAAGTCTCCTCAAGGAGAGTTGGGTTTTCATCCAACACTCACAAATCACCTGAGGGTTTTCGTCCTGGGGCTACGGGTGAAGTAGAGAACCACATCTCAAACCTCTCATACAAGAAAATTATATGATCCAAAGATATCTCTCAATGGCCTCCTCCCTTTCTTTTATAGAACTCTTGGGGCCTTCTAGAGCATTATTTTATTATTATTTTATTCATGGAGCACTTTTCCCTCTTATTAAAATATTTCTTTTTAATTTAGAAAAGGGTAAATCAGCTACCACGCCTCCTCCGGTCACTGAAACCCGTGTCCAACCATCCCACCATGTAGGTATCCTTGTCCCAGTTCCAATGAGTTATTACACTAAGGTGTTCCATCATGAATTCCTCTTGGAATTCCACCTTGAGTGTAATCAACTGACTTAAGCCCAGAAATAACTCAAATTTCTGAAAGTTGTCAAAATGCACTGAAATGAAAGCCAAACTACTCGGATGATGGAATATATCAAGAAAATTCCACCGGACACCATGGAAACTCCTCAAAATTCCTCCAAAAATCCCCTGGCCCCACTAGTGACACCAACCTGTATCTGTGACCGATCTGCTCCTATCTCTGGAAGTCCACCCTAGCCCTGTCATAGGTGACACCAAAAAAGAGAATATTACAGACCTTCCGCCCCAAGATTGCTTGCCCTCAAGCAATCGAAATATGTGGGCCACTCTATTGGCCTGCCACGACTGAGACCCAATGCCCGAATCCCATACAAACCTCTGGGTGTTGCTATGCACTTGTGTCAAACCACTCGGAATAGACCCCTCAATGTCGGGATCCCAAACTAATCTCTCACTATACCAGCCAACAAACAATCCTCCCGAATCCCAACGCCATAATGGCCAATCATCGCCCAAGTCCCACGGCTCAGGTTGCGCACTGCCTCTGGCTATAGCTGATGCCCCATGAAGTGAAGCCCACCAACAAGCATCAATGCTCCCTGGCCCCTGCTATGATGTACCTTTCACTGTATAAGCTGCCCCACCAACTGCATACCAACTCATCACCTCTCTCCAATCCAAGTCCTAACTCAATCCCATGTTGATCCTACTCTCCTGAAATCGAGATGGAGTGCTGAAGAAATGATGACATGGGCCCCACTACCAGCTGGAATCTATAACATCTGCTATGTCTAAAGGCCCCTGCTCTATTGTGCTCCCTACGAATAAAATCGTACCATCAAGAGAGTACCAGCTCATGATCTCCCGCCAATATATCCTGGAAGAAGAATCCAATGTAGTGTCAACTGCATACGGAATATGCCTAGAGAACTGTCGCCAGCTCATAATCAACTCACGTTACTCTGTCCCATCTGCCAATGAAAGCTTCCTGTAGAAGAAAGCCCCTCTCTCTATAATGGGCCAAAGTGGGCAAGATATGTTGCAAGCCCCATCTATGTAATATCCCCAAATGGGATATTTTACTAAATTTGCAGAAAGCACACTAACCCAACTTATTACCATAAAATTTCTGAATTAATAAACATAAGATTGCCATGTAAAATAAAACACATAAGCACTGCAATCCAATACCACATAGAATGGGAAGAATCTCAGCTTTTATTATAAATAATAACGGGGTTTTCATATAGATCTGACCTAGAAAGAGCTGAGATGGAAAACTGGCCAACAATACAATCTGCTTCACTGCTACACGACGATGGCCTCCAAAACTGAACTGCTGCACTCTTCCTCCAACAATAACTACCATTGAATCTGCTGAAGCACCTTTTGAAGATCTGAATGATCCTCACTTTAATATCCTTGAAGCTCTATGAAACTTCTGAATGAAGTCTCCTCAAGGAGAGTTGGGTTTTCGTCCAACACTCACAAATCATCCGAGGGTTTCCGTCCTAGGGCTACCGCTAAAGTAGAGAATCATGTCTCAAACCTCTCATACAAGAAAATTATATGATCCAAAGATATCTCTCAATGGCTTCCTCCCTTTCTTTTATAGAACTCTTGGGGCCTTCTAGAGCATTATTTCATTATTATTTTATTCATGAAGCACTTTTCCCTCTTATTAAAATATTCTTTTTTAATGCAGAAAAGAGTAAATCGACTACCACATCTCCTCCGGTCACTGAAACTCATGTCCAACTGTCCCATCATGGAGGTATCCTCGTCTTGGTTCCAATGAGCTATTACACTAAGGTGTTTTGTCATATATTCCTCCCAGAATGCCACCGTGAGTGTAATTAGCTGAGTTAAGCCCATAAATAACTCAAATTTCCGAAAGTTGTCGAAATTCACAAGAATGAAATCTAAACTGCTCGGATGATGGAATATATCAAGCGAATGCCACCGACCACATAGAAACACCTCAAAAACTCCTCCAAAAAGCTCCCCGGGCTCCGCTCGATTATTGTCTTTTTAACCCATATACGTGGACCCGGTTTGTTCTTAACCTCCGGAAGTCCCTCCAGCCCCGTCATAAGTATACTGTGCGGGAATATTGCTGCACCTTCTGCCCCAAGGTTGCTTACCCTCAAGTAATCAAAATATGTGGGCCTCTATGTTGGCCCGCCGCATCTCAGACCCAATGCCCAGATCCCATACAAACCTCTGGGTGCTGCTATGCACCTGTGTCAAACCACTCGAAATAAACCCCTCAATGTTGAGATCCCAAACTGATCTCTCACTATACCAGTCAATAAACAATCCTCCCAGATCCCAATGCCACCATGGCCAATCATCGCACAAGTCCCATGGCTTAGGCTGCACACTGCCTCTGGCTAAAGCTGATACCCCATGAAATGAGGTCCGCCAATAAGCATCAATGCTCCCTGGCTCCTGTTGTGTTGTACCTCTAACTGTATAAGCTACCCCACCAACTACATACCAACTCATCACCTCTCTCCAATCCAAGTCCTGACTCAATCCCATGCTGATCATGCTCTCCTGAAATCGAGATGGAGTGCTGAAGAAATGATGACCTGGGCCCCACTGCCAGCTGGAATCTGTAACATTTTCTATGTCTAAGGGCCCCTGCTCTGTTGTGCTCCCTACGAGGAAAATTGTACCATCAAGAGGGTACCAACTCATGATCTCTTGCCAATCCATCCTGGAAGAAGAATCTAATGTAGCAACAACTGTATACGTAACACGCCTAGAGTGTTGTCGCCAACCCGTAATCAACTCACACTGCTCTGCCCTATTTGCCAACGAAAGCTGTATGTAGAAGAAATCCCCTTTCTCTATAATGGGCCAAAGTGGGCAAGAAATGCTACAAGCCCCATCGATGTACTCCTAGAGAGTGCTACTCGCTAAAAGTACCGCAACTCTGCTAACTCAATGTACATCTATCTGCACCTCGTCAATGTGTCGGCCCAAAGATGGATGCTCCACCATCTCCAACAACTCATCCCTCTCATTGGGAATGTAATGCTCTTGCTATCCCCTAGCCCCCTACAGAACTATCCCATCAACCTCCAACATCTTTAGAGGATATGGATCTGCAATTGTTGTCACCGTGCTTGGTGTCTGTGCATCTAACTGCTCCTCCTCAGTGGCTGACCCCAAGGTTAGCCACATATCCATCATAGACTCAATGTGTGCCTCATCTAGCTCTCCCTCAAAGGACTATCATGCATGATGTGCATAGTATCCTCCTCTGCTGACTCAGGCTCCATTATATGCTGCTCTGGCTGAATCATCACAAGTGACTCATCACCCAGAGTATCTCCCGTAGAGTCCCCTGACTGCTCACCCTGCACAGTGGAATACAACTCCGGCCTACTGTCATCATCGCTACATGACTGCTCTCTCTCCCCAGAAGCATCCTCAACTGGTCCCATGGACTCATCTGAAGAAGATTCCTTACCTTGGAATACAAAAGGAATGCCCTTCTGTTCTGCCTCTGCCACATCAGTTGCATCACTCAAGCATGAGTGATCAGGCCCCCAAAGTTCTTTGCAGATGAATCAAAGTCCCTTCCTCCTCAACTCGTTCTTGCTGCCTGATCCACCAAATTGGAGTAGCTCCTCCCTGGTCAACACTCTCCTGAAACATCCAATGTTTTGCTCAACCAAACTCTCAGCCAATTTATAAGCAACAAGTGAAACCGATTGTTCTCGCCTCCAAATAGTCAACAACCTGGTCTGTGGCATCCTACAAATGTCATCATTGTTACCCATGACTCCAGCCATGATTTCTAAGATCTTCATCCTCTTCTCAATGGAAAGACCCCAGATGTTATGTGGATCCTGAAGATTCTCTTCTATTAGTTGGAAAACTTTCTGCATAATGTCATCATTATAAGGAAGCATAGGTGAAGTTATTCAGATAATCTCACTCAGACAAGAAGCTACTATAAGTCTGACTCCTTCACAAGGATGCTCCAAGAATCTTGGATGAATTAAAGCAAGCATTGTTGGTTTGAGTGCCTAATTTAGGACCCTCGAATCTTATTGGCTCACTTTAGGAAGATGTGATTCTAGCTTCTCCAAATTAAGAAAAGTTTTTGCGGTAATCTTTAGGTCCTTCAAATCAGATCCAAGTGCAAAGAGCCAATTCCCTACCTCAAAATATTTTTGCAAATCCCTTATCTACTCTCGTTGTATGATGGCATGTATCCCCTTTGAAAAGGGTTTGTTATTTGGTTTTTCTCTTTGATCCAAGGAAGCATTGCAGCTCCAAGAACCTTGTGCAAATGATTTTTCAAATTGTAGCTGGTATTGAATTCTTTCTAAGTATTTAAAGCTTTTTCTAATATTTTTGCACAAATTGGGCTTTGGCAAAATCATTTTTTCACAACAATATGAATTCATCCTAGCAAATCAATCTAAAAAATATCAGGTGAGAAAAATGTTACCCCAAATGCAAGGAAATGATCTCTCCTCAAGCTCTGCGCCGACTCTGGGAATTCTGCAACTACTGTTCCAAGACTACACTGTTGCCTGACTTCGGCCTCTGATTTACCCACTGAAAACTGCTCAGAAAATTCTAGGAATTTGGGAAGGTGATCCTTGCCAAAAACCCAGAAAAACCCAGAAAGGATTTCCTCTAATTCCAACCTTCAAAATATGACCCTTTGTAGTTTGGCACTCTTCCAATTTCGTTTTCTGGCACTGCAGCTACTATTGTCAATCACTGCTCTCCAAAATTTCTGCCAACCTCCTCAATTGGCTCTCCTATAAATCTCCCAACACTCCAACTCTAAAATCCCACCAATGCATCTCCCACAAATGAGCTTCCTCCAATGGCTACGTAGGCCCTTCTAACCAAAATCGCTGCAACTAAAAACTGGAAACCCGCAGGCTGATCCAATATTGAAGCTCTGATACCACTCTAATATCCCCAAATGGGATATTTTACTAAATTTTCAGAAATCACACTAACCCAAATTATTACCATAAATTTTTGAATTAATAAACATAAGATTGCCATGTAAAAGAAAACACATAAGCACTGCAATCCAATACCACATAGAACAGGAAGAATCTTAGCTTTTATTATAAATAATAATGGGGTTTGATATAGATCTGACCCAGAAAGAGCTGAGATGGAAAACTGGCCAACAATACAATCTATTGCACTGCTACATGACGATGGCCTCCAAAACTGAACTGCTGCACTCTTCCTCCGGCAACAGCTACCACTGAATCTACTGAAGCACCTATTGAAGATCTGAATGATCCTCACTCCAATATCCTTGAAGCTCTGCGAAGCTTCTGAATGAAGTCTCCTCAAGGAGAGTTGGGTTTTTGTCCAACACTCACAAATCACCTGAGGGTTTCCGTCCTGGGGCTACGGCTGAAGTAGAGAACCACGTCTCAAACCTCTCATACAAGAAAATTATATGATCCAAAGATATCTCTCAATGGCCTCCTCCCTTTCTTTTATAGAACTCTTGGGGCCTTCTAGAGCATTATTTTATTCATGGAGCACTTTTCCCTCTTATTGAAATATTCATTTTTAATGCAGAAAAGGGTAAATCAGCTACCACGCCTCCTCTAGTCACTGAAACCCGTGTCCAACTGTCCCACCATGTAGGTATCCTCGTCTCGGTTCCAATGAGCTATTACACTAAGGTGTTCCATCATGAATTCCTCCTGGAATGCCACCTTGAGTGTAATCAACTGACTTAAGCTCAGAAATAACTCAAAACAAAAGCCAAACTGGTCGGATGATGGAATATATCAAGTGAATGCCACCGAACGCCATGGAAACTCCTCAAAACTCCTCCAAAAATCCCCTGGCCCCACTGATGACACCAACCTGTATCTGTGACCTGTCTGCTCCTAACTCTGGAAGTCCACCCTAGCCCTGTCATAGGTGACACCAAAAAAGAGAATATTACAAAACCATATATTAAGCAAGCACCTAGAGCTTGGTACTCAATATTGGACATGTATTTGCAGGAATAAGTATTTAGAAAAGGGAATTCAAATAGTAATTTTACATAAAAGAAGATCAAGACAAAATGATCATCATTGAAGTATGCGTTGATGATGTCATCTTTGGAAGTGATGATGCTAGGTTAAGTGAGAACTTTACAAAAGCTATGTAGAATGCATTTTAAATCTCTTCATAGGGAGTTGAATTTCTTTTTAGGACTTCAGATATCTCAACTAAATGGAAGAATTTTCATCTCTCAAACCAAGTACATCAAAGAAATGTTGAAGAAGTTCAAAATGGAAGACAACAAACCTGGGAGCACTCCTACTTGGTCATTAAATGCAAGTTGAGCAAAGAAGATGAATCCAAGCAAATGGATTGAAGACATTATAGATCAATGATTGATAGCCTACTGTATGTGATAGCTTCAAAACCATATGTAATGCAAACAGTTAGACAAGTTGTAAGATTTCAAGCAGCACCAAAGGAAACTCATGTTCTAGTACTGAAAGAGATCTTCAAATATCCCAAAGGAATAAAAAAAATTGTGTTATGGTATCTGAAAGGAAAGGAATTGACATTGGTAGCTTACATAGATGCAAATTGGGCATGAATTATAGATAACAAAAGAAGTACAAGTGGAGTAGATTTCTACTTCGGAGGTGTTGATAAATTAGGGAGTTGGTGTTTCCTTTCAATTGATGTTGATAAATTAGGGAATTGGTGCTTCCTTTCAATTGGTACTAATAAATTTGAATGTATTTTTTATATATATTAAGAAAAGAATTATGTGATTTTCTCCCACTTTGAGATTCCATGTAAAAATCTTTATGCTTCGTATATTTATATGCTTTGTTTTATATATATGGATGCATTTACAAGTTTGTGAAGCTAAAAATTGTTAATATTGATTCACCCATACTCCCCTCCTCTCAGTGTTGTTGAATATTCCAACAATGGGCCAATGAAAGAAATTAAATTATTTAGAGCAGGTCAGACATTGAAAATAGTTTCAATCATTAAGAAAAAAATAATATATTAAATATTATATTTTAAGGTATTTAAAAAAGTCAAAAAATCTTAGCTTGAATGGTTGATAACCAATTTGTTTCCTCAATTGTGTGAGTTTAAGGCTTCAAAAATATGTTGTAACCAACTTATTAGATGCATTTATAAATAATTATATTTCCATAAATTCTCATTATTATAAAAAAATTATAATTATATATTTATTAAAAAAATTAAACTTTTGTCTTTATAAAATAATTGATAATTACATTTTACCAAATTATTAATATTCACACACTAATATTTAATAAAATGACAATGGAAATGCACTGAGAATTCTTGTAGCACCCTATATCCTGAAGCTTGACAAAAGTAATTTGCATTTCCAAAAAATTCCGCAAAATATTTTCAAAATCCCACCAAATTTTCTATTGTTTTCGAGAAAAATATAGCCTCGTTACACTACTGTTTTTTAAAAGTAAAACGAAGAATTCAAATGTAATAACGGATTTCTACCTCGTTAATTGTAAAGCATTTCCTCACAATATTCGAGTCGTCCGCACCCCACGTCCAACATTGCGCGAAATTCAAGTGGGCAAATTCTTGACAATTTTGGAAGAGATGGTGCTGCTCAAGGAATGATTGAGGACGTTGACGTTTGCATAAGAAAGAAAATGAAAGTTGCCAGGCTGTCCTTCTACTAAGATTTTGTGGCGAGCCTTATTTCAGCTGCTATCTGCCCCATTAATGCTCCCGACGTACCAATGCCATGCCATCGCCATACGACCATCTGAGCCGCATTCAATACAGTCTGTTGTACCATGACTGAACCTTGTACCATGACTGAATGGTGTCAGGCCACTGCAGTGAACGGTGTCAGGCCACGTAATTCAAATTGTTGTCGTTGTGTATGTATCCGCGCCGCCATCTGCGTCCGAGAAATCCAGGAGCTGAGAACGGTTTATCCCGGCACTTTGCTGCGCCAAGGTTCGATCCTCAGAGATCATATATACTTGGTCTTCCTCCCACCAAGCTCAATTATGCTGGCTTGGTGGGTATTGCAAATCTCTCTCAGCCGTGACCTGAAATCCCCAAATTTTCTCTTCTGGCTTCTTACCGTGAAGGCCACTGTTTTTCCCCTGAAAACGCACTTGCAAACGGACGATTTCCCCAGCGATCCAGAGGTGAACTGTGCTGTGGCGGCTGCAAGTTCTTTGAATTTGTAGAGATTGAGATTGGCTGGGAGTGAACGCCTGAGACTGGAAAGAGAAGAAGCGGTGCCGGAAGAGGAGTCCTTTGAGTAGAGGCAGACTCAAATCTGGTGTAGATGATTACGATCTTTGTTTTATTAGCAAGAGGTCATTGCTCATTTTACTATCCTCTCATTTGATATTTGGGCATCCTCTTAACAGGTTCATGTGGCATTCTATCATCTCTGGTATTCTATGCGATGCGAGTCCTAATTTCTTTATTATTTTTGGGATATTATGGTGGTGGTAATGAAGTAGCTAATAATTATTTGAATCAATATATATCTAGATCAACTTCAAATCTACGTAAATATCCATGTCAATAATTTGAACTAGTATATATTGAGATCGAGATCAACTTCAGATTTATGTAAATATCCATATCTGAAACTCTCCCTTCTCATGTTAATTAAAAAGATTTTGATCCAGTTTACATACTCCAAATGGTCGTTTATTTTTATTTCGGCCGCATATCATATCGGCTCAGGGTTTTTGTTGGTGTGCATATGTAGTCTAAAAGTTTTATATATCTGAGATTTTCTATGTGGTTCCGGTTTAAAATTTAAAGAACTTTTTACAGATCTGTAGTAATAACTGATGTATTAATTTTATTTTTTTTATTCTGTGACATATAATGTGAAAATTAAAAAAAAAAAAAAAAAAATTAAGTTAATATTTATATTTGTAATT
Source organism: Pinus albicaulis (assembly GCA_034641835.2). Classification (NCBI taxonomy): domain Eukaryota; kingdom Viridiplantae; phylum Streptophyta; class Pinopsida; order Pinales; family Pinaceae; genus Pinus; species Pinus albicaulis. The sequence goes on along the minus strand of CM076573.1, from coordinate 868,769,555 downwards.
TTAATTTTTTAATAAAGTAGTCAATAAAATATAATTGGTTTGGTTAGAAAAATTGAATGTGATTGAATTTTCCCTTTATTTATTAAAAATCTCAAAAGAATTGAAATATATATATATATATATATATATATTCACTTACAAATATTTATTAAATTTTTTTTTAATAATTTAAAATATAAATCATTTGTAAAATTATAATTAAAAAATAAATAAAATAACATTTAATCAACATTTTTTTCAACAATATTTAATATATTTTTTAAATGTAAATTTATATGTTTTTTACCTTTCGAACTTTTATATTATGATTTTTTAACCAATATTATTAATTAAAATAAATTTAACATTTAATTAAAGGGTGCTTCACTCTATTAATTAGATAAAAAAAATTTCAACAATATTTAATATATATTTTTAAATGTAAATTTATATTCTTTTCACATTCCAAAATTTTATATTATGATTGTTTAACCAATATTATTAATTAAAATAAATTTAACATTTAATCAAAGGGAGCTCTACTCTATTTACCAGATAAATATAAATATAATAGTAAGAAAATATTTGTATTCAATTTACTTAACTAGTGAGTTAATACTCCATATAAATGTCGGTGAAACTCTAAGTAATGGTTTTTTTTAGATGAACACGCTCTTTTCATATATAAATGTATATTTCACTCAAGTCCACACACATGTATTTTAATAACTAACTTGATTCTAGCTATGAGATTGTATTTAGTTATTGAGGCTTCTCATCCATCTCATTAGATATAATGATAACAATTTAATATTATTGGCATGATATAAACCTTGTATGTTTGCAAAGATAATTGCTTGTATTGTACTATTTGTACCTTACATATCTTCACCCTTACCATGTAATGTTGAATATAGTTTTTTCTTCTATTTATACACTAAAGCAACTCCCTTGTACATTTTTTATGTTGATGATTTTCTGATTTCCGGTTTTAGATTGCAAAATTTTAATTTAATTTATGGAGTTATTTATCGATTAATTTATATTGTAAGAACAATTGCCACTATTTTCATGGTACAAAACTCTTTTCCTAGGTTTATGAGAACTATTATTGGCATGAATTATAGAAAACACCTCTTGTGATGTTTAGTGTTGTTTATAAAAATATGCTTATGAAAAGGGTAGTGGAAAGAAAAAATCAAAGGGGAAAAAGGATATTAGGAAATGAGGGAGAGAGTTGATTTAATTTTAAGCATGTTTTGCCTTGCATTTTTTGGATGCAAGGGTCACAAAATCAAAGGGGAAAAAGGATATTATGAAATTAGGGAGAGTTGATTTAATTTTATGCATGTCTTTCCTTGCATTTTTTGGACGCAAGAGTCACAATTTTCGAGGCAAAATATTTTCCTTTCAGCATTTTCATAATGAGTTTTCCTTTGAGCATTTTGTGGATGGAAGGGTAACAATTTTTTTGGTACTACGAAGAGATGGTAAGTTATTTTAGATGTTGATTATTTTTAGTAATGGGAAGTCAGCAAGGCAAAATATTTTTCTTTGAGAATTTTCATAATGAGTTTTCCTTTGAGCATTTTGTGGATGCAAGGGTCATAATTTTTTTGGTACTATGAAGAGATGGTAAGTTATTTTTAGATGTTGCTTATTTTTATTAATGGGAAGTAAGCAAGGAAAAATATTCTTCTTTGAGCATTCTCATAATGAGTTTTCCTTTGAGCATTTTGTGGATACAAGGGTCACAATTTTTTTGGTACTATGAAGAGATGGTAAGTTATTTTTAGTATGTTGATTATTTTTAGTAATGGGAAGTCAGCAAGGCAAAATATTTTTCTTTGAGCATTTTCATAATGAGTTTTCCTTTGATCATTTTTTGGATGCAAGGGTCACAATTTTTTTGGTACTATGAAGAGATGGTAATTTATTTTTAGTACATTGATTATTTTTAGTAATGAAAAGTCAAATTCTTTTCCTTATTGAGTTGGCTTATAAATTGATTTGTTATATTACTTTCTTCTACACTACTCCATTCCACTGCAAAATGTTGCTAAGTGATATCTATATATGAAGGTAATTGTTTTCACTTTTGACAACTTTCATTGTGCATTACATAATAAATATACATGAAAACACACTTTCCCAAAGTTTGTCAGGAAAATGTCCAAAGAGCTTGTGACACTTATCGGTTTAGTTTCAGTTTCAGTTTCAGTGAACATTAAAAAACCAGGAAAGGATAGGCTTGCAAGCATAGTTCTAGTATATACGAAGCTCCAAGAAAGTATTTGTTATTTAGGAGTCGTATATAAAAAAGAGTACTTTACAATACTCTGTAAGTTGAATCATTCTTGGACATGCTAAAATGGGCTTTACATTAAAAAATATTCTAATAAATATTGCAAAGTCTACAAATGGTGTTTCGAATAAGAAATATGTTAAAAGTTAAATCAATTTTTTATTTTATTATTGAGTTTAGAGGAGGAATTTCACACTATATCTTCAAGCATTATATGATCCATTTACTATGTTTTTGTTATCTTAACATAGGCCAAATTCACTCTGAATACTTTACGACATGTGAATCGTAGTTTTTGTCAATGCCTTTGTAAGTGTATTTTTTGGGGCAATACTTTTTCTAGGATAAATGTGTTTCAATTTCCCCTTGCAAAATTGACATTTTTGTAAAATATATCTTTTAGGTGATGCGAAAATGAGAAATGTTTTCTAATCTATTAAGAAAGATAATAATGTTAAGAAGATCCTAGTCTCATCCAATCCTACCAGAACAGTAACTGTCCATCACATACAAAATCACCTTTGATCAGTTCTACTATGACAATTTCATCATTCACAAAATCGACATCACTGGACTAAACTCCAATTTCTAACAAATCATATCCTCTACAATTTTAAGAATGCATATTGCTTCACAATACTAAGAAACTGTGCTATGGGAAATTTAAAATTTTACTCGGATATATGGCAAAGATGGAGCAATCAAGATGGCAAGAAAAGGTGCTAGAGATACAACTTTTAGTGGGGAGAATATTCCATTTCTTTGGCTAATTTCGTAATGTTTTGACCAAAGCCAATAATCCAGAATTCAACTATAATATTTAGGAAAGTTGTAGATAACCTCAAAGTTGGAGACAATGCTATTGTTTTGGCCTTCCTTCCCTATGTTGGGAGAGAGCATCCTCTAATACAATATTTGAATTCAAAAACTCCAAAAGAAAAGCATTGCTCATAGGATAAATATCATCAAGATAAAAAAAAAGGAGAGATATTAACTAAACTGCAACATAAAAGCCACACCAAATAATTAGAATGTGCTTTGCCAAGATGAAAATATTGATTTATTGAATAGCTCCATTAACTTTTATGCCTTCATCACGGCTTCACCTTGAGATTTTAACATCATTTCTTGCACAATTCAAAGGAAAAAACAAAATTAGAATAACAAAATGAAGTGTTATTGTCCTTGAACATAGACAAAAGCTGTATCAAGTAAAAACCTTTACAAACTGGAGTGTTTGTTCAACTTTTTGTATTTGGTCCTTTTGTTTAGTAACAACCTCTTGCAGCTGCAAATACATATGATGGTAAAAAATGCATTAATTCAAGAATATATTTGGTGATGCATATTCCACTTTTTGTATAATGGTTCAGTAACAACCTCTTTTAGCTGCAAATACATATAATGGTAAAAAATACATTAATGTGGTTTATCCATAAAATGGTCAAAAATATAGGGAAGTGTTTGGCAATCCAAATAGGAAAGGTGAACTCAATCCTAAATAACAATAAAATTAATTAAATTATGAACCTGAAAAAATGTCAAAGGATATATACATTGAAAGAAGATAGGCTTAAATTTTTACCACGAGTTTATAAGATAATAGAAGCATAAATTTAGAGTGAAAATTGATATTGACCTAGTAAACACAATTAAGAGAAATTTTTTGCAATTGCCTACATGCAGAAGTAAATTATGCATCCACCAAACTCACGATTATCTGAAATTTCAAATACATTTTGGGAGTTATAGAAAAATAGATAAGTGGTAAAAACGTATGCCCATGGTCATACAAGTGGTGATTGATACTTAATTAAATTAAATAAAATATACACGATGATTGATGAATTTGTAATTGTTGTTAAACTAGAGCATGCATCATGCCTACATGTATTAGGTGTGCCTCTTGTCGAAGGCTCTGAATAGGGTATGAGAGGACGTCATTGAGTTGTTTGCAGCATGGCCCTATGTCTCTATTTTTACTGAAAGCTTGTTTAGACAACAACTCCATTTGAAAATTTTCCTTCTTTTAAATATATTATTCATATATTAATTATTTTAATAATAATAATAATAATGCAATTTTTTATGTTTTTTCTTTTAAATTTTAGCATGTGAAATGTATTTTGAGGTAAGTGTTTGATGTCTATCAACACTTACTAACAAATTAATTTATATGGTCGTCCTTGTCTAATTTATACATAAACATATGCCCCATTATTATTAAAAAATGACCATATAATATTCAATTAAATTAAGAGGATTCACTTTATAAATTTATAATTGTAATTAAGCTATAACTTAATCTTTTATAAGATATAACTTAAATATATTATAAAAATATTTTAATGAAGCTTATTTTATCATAATAAATAAAAATGCAATTTAGATTAAGATTAAGATGGAATATTATTACAAAGTATATCATGTCATGAATTCATAAACACTATTTAAATTGAAATCATTTTTTTTGGGGTTAAATTTAAAATTATTCTAATAATAAATATAATAATTTAATTTTAAATTTATGGTTGTTTGGCAGATAAGGGATTTTATCCACATAATAATTTGATTAAAAAGAGTTTATAAAGTTTAAACTTAACCTCAAATTCTAGTTTATGAAATTTTTGTTTATGTATCCATCTATTTTTGGTTATGGGTTCATGTACATATACGTATCGTATACATACATATATGTACATAAGGAGACACCCCGATCAAAATATATATAGATGAATCAATTTGTTCTCTTCATACCTTGTCAATTTGTAATCTTATAAATATGTGTTTGAAATATTCACTTTGCTATAAACACTATTCATTAGATTTAAATCAATTTATTTTGTTACTTTTAAACCGAAATCACAATAAAATCACATATCTCTATCAAAAGTGAAAATTCAACAAAGCATTATTTGTTTTTTTTTTTAAGTAATGCTAATTTCTATTATAGTTTACAAAAACTACAATCAAACTTCATGACAGGGGTTGTCAGACTAGCCAACCGTTGTTGGTTGAAGACATAACAAACTGTCAAAAGATGGGTTTCCCTTCATGGGGAAACCAACCCTTAAAGAGTTCATAGATTCAAAAGATGGGTTGCCCTTCCAGGGGAAACCAGCCATTAGCATAGGCATAAGTGACAAAGTATGTAGTTGTAGATAAAAATAGACATAAAAACTAAGAAGGAACATGTGAAAACTGAAGAGGAGGAGCTCCAAGGAGCTGCAGCTACCAGTTGTGGATGTCATGGTGCTCATGATGAGGATTCTCCTCAATTATGAAGCAGCCATAGTCAGACATGGTCTCAATGTCCTTCTTTGAGAGCCGGGTGCTCTCTCCGGATTTGAGGTTCAGACCAAATCGACTGGCTTTGCCGAAACTGAGTGTGTTACATGATCCGCTTCTCCATTTTTGTGTTGTAAGTCCTCCGTTGGGCTGCTCCCACCGCTATCCTAGTCTTCCTCCAGTTGCTTGACCAGGAAGCCGATGAATTTCCGTGACAGATGGGAGGAGGAGCATGAAAGAGTGGATTTGTGAAGGAATTTTATGCTACCAGAGCCAGAGAGGTGGATCTGCTCCTCCGAGAGATGAATCAAGAACTAGGAAGAGAGAAAATGTGGGTCGAGAACCCCATGTTCTTACATGGTAACAGAAATAGACAGGGATCTTGCAGGCATTGCTGGAATACGAGGGTGGGAGGGAGAGCCTCTGCCTCATCTGCGATGACATTGCATCCGATGCCTTTTGGGCATTGTCTCTACTAGATGGGGGGATTGCTGGCTTGGAGTAGAAGGCTCAGAGCGAGACAGAGGAGGAGCAAAGAAGCGGACGAAGCTATGACAGAGGAGGGTAGCAGAGAATGAGAAGCAAATGCACAGATGGGAATAAACATAGGAGCCATGAGCCACAAATGGCGAGGAGGCAAGTTACAGGAGTAGAGGTAGAGGGAGAGGCGTAATTTCTTCAGGTGCCAACGTCCTCTGCGTATTTAAAAATTTCAGTGCACAATGAAGTGCACAATGATTGGGTATTCTGATGAGAAGAAAGGGTACCGAATTTTGTCGAATGGGAAATTTATTGTAAGAAGAGATGTGATTTTTGATGAAAATGAGAGTAAGAGTGTTGAAGAAGTTGAAAGTCTTCTTCAAAAGTTAGAAACAAAAAGTGATAAAAGAAACGGAAATTTACAAATTCAACCAAATGCACAAAATTGGTATGAACTTGAGTTTCCTTCATCTGAAAATGATTCATCCAGTCCATCTTCATCATCAGCGCCATTTGGGTCTTCTAGCAATTCATCCAACTCTCCTAGAAGCAACAGTTCTTCTGACAATGACTCTCTGCCCCCAGAACCTGCAGTTGATCAACAAACATCAGTTTATATCAACCCTCTTTACAATGATGGTGATTTTTCACAATCTCAAACTAGTGAACATCAATTGCCAAAATGGGCAGTTCAACTTTTGAAAGATGTAAGGCCTAATGAACAGAATAAAATAGGAACAAGGGGATCACAAAGAAACGAAGGAGCCTTGATAGCAAATGATTTTACTGAACCTTCTACATACCGAGAGGCAGTAAAACATAAGCAATGGCAACAGGCTATGGTAGATGAATATCAGGCAGTTCAAGACATTAACACTTGGAAACTTGTTGATTTTCCTCAGAATGTTAAACCCATCGGATGAAAATGGGTTTATCGAATTAATTGTAGGTATTATGGATCTCAATTTCTCATGAGTTGATAAGTTAACACGTTTCATCTCATCATCTTCAAATAATGCACTATCTGGTCGTACATTGGTTGATTGAACATTATCAATGCTTGTTTCATTATAATAACTTATATTTGGAGGAGAATCAATGCATGGCAGAAGCTCTGTTTGGATTTCTAGGCCCAATATAGGTGTTTCATTCAAATCAAATGAAATTGTAGGCCTTTCTGTGGTAGGATTAGTGATATTAGGCAATACATTTTCACCCAAAGTATTGTTACTCACCAACATCTCAACTTTCAGTACATGTTTACAAACATTTCCATTCAAGGCCCAATTGCAATTACAGAAGTGTAGATTGGAACCTTTATATATGACATTGTACCAAATATCATGTGTATCCTTATTTTGGCTACGAACCCAATAACCATTGTTACTCTTTTCATCAGGCATGCAATCTTCATTTGGGATTTGTCTAGCTCTACACTTGGATGAATTCAATTGTTCCTCAATTTTTCTAGGCCGTACAAAACCAGCTTCTTTTAAACGTTGCATATGATTGTAATATAATACAACCTTTGTCAACAACACATATATTAACCAATCGACACGTCTATGACATGCATTATTCTTTTCTCTTAGGTACCTTTCCTTGATATGCCGATGATAAGATTCAATGGCATTATTTGTATCCTGATTGGAATGTGGAAAATTTCTGTATGCTTTTGCCCACATATCTGTGGAAAGAAATTTATTAGCTATGAATTAATAATACATATGACATGAAAAATAGTCATTAAAGTCACTTACAAGAAACTTACATATTTTGTTGTTGGCTAACCAAGTTGTTTTAAAATATTCCAAAAACCTTGGTTGGTCCTTGAATCTTTCAAAGAATCTTTCAACTGTCTTTTTTACAGATTCATCATCTTCACATGTGTGCATGATTTCTCCTAAAGAATGAAAAATGTGGATTTGGTTTTCCCTTCCTTGGACTTTATTTCCAACATTCTTCAACCATGCATGACGAACATGCCACACACATAATAATATATTACACTTGATTGAAGACCTGGAATAACACAATTTATTAGAGGGAATATACATTAACAATATTTTTATGTCTCTTATAAAAGAATAAACACATCACCTTAACGCTTCAATTTCAGCAGTAGCATCATCTGTGATGAAAGCTTAAACCTGCCAATCTGGTCGCTCTTTCTTCCCAATGGAAAAGAGAGTTGACATCCATTTAGAAAGCTCAGCTATAGTATTGCGTGATGATATCACCCAAGCTACCGGAACCCCATTGCGATGTTCGTCGAAAACCATTAAGGTGTACAGTTGATACTACATTACAAACAATGTACATAATTATATTTATGTAAGTTACATGCACTAAAATGAGGTTGAATAAATAAATCAAATTTAGAATAAATTTGTACTCACCCATACTTATTTGTACTAAATGTTGAATCCATTGAGATTATATTATTGTGAGAATATTTTAGCATCATTGAGCGCATCCACTTTGTTTGTATGCCTATAATAAAAGGGATGTTTTCAACAAGATCTTGCTTCTGGTAGAAGAAAAAGCTCTCAGGGTGTTCCTTATACCAACATTCTACACTGTTTGGATCACTTTGATCTTTAACATACTCTAGCCTTATAGTATCATTGTAAATGTTTAATATATCTTGTCTTGTCATATATGTATCTCGAGATGTCACTGTGTATAACTCACCAAATCCATCCTTCACATCAGAGATGAACTTGTCCCATATCATTGTAACATTAAAACCTCTTTGGATTAAATGTTGGACAATAGATCACATATCCCTTGTTAAATGTGGTGCATAAATGAATCTCATAGGCTCGCCGATTGCATCTTTTCCATGACAAACAACATTGGATTTATCAATATGCCTACATGCAGTATATATTATTACAGCATCGTCTGGTCTAAGTTGAAGTCGTCGTACAATGAAGTGACATTGGCAACCAACTTTAATACTTTCTTGTTGATTGCGTTTTTTAGTTATATCTGAGGATGCACTCATACTTTGGTTTTTGCACTCTGGACCATATGCACACCAATACCTGCATATAAATGTTTTACAAAAAATTAGATATAACATATATGCATACTGTAACAAATTATACGTATATTGATAAATATATAAAGACTCACATAGCGTACTCCAAATATGTTGAACAATATGTTTGTTTGATATCCTCTAATTTTTTACTTCGATGAGTACGAAGACGAAATTGAGTGGGTGCAAATTCACTCGATTCCTCTCCTCTTATAAAATCATCAAGTCGACAATATGGAATAACTGCAACTTGGTCCCCATCAATATTTTCCCATATTAAGTCTTCTGTTGAAAATTCAATCATATCCTCCAGGTCTTCAACTTCCAACCCATTAATCCTCTCCCACTTACACATTCTTCAAATATCTGTACACATTCCATTCTTCAAATTTATCAGGGATATCAGTGGGATCTGCGCACCCATGTTGGACACAATTAAGAAGGCAAATCAACCTTTTTGTTGGACTGAAGCAGCAGACAACAGTTTTCAGATTTTAAAGAAGAAGATCACTGAGAGGCCGATCTTGCGATTGCTAGATTTCAGCAAACTTTTTCAAGTTCGTTGTGATGCCAGCGGTACAGCCATTGGGGCAGTACTTAGCCAAGAGGATAGACCGGTCGCTTATTTCAGTGAGAAACTGAACGAGAGTAGGCAGAAGTATTCATCTTATGACAAGGAATTTTATGCGGTCGTTCAATCTTTGAAGCACTGGAGGCACTATTTGTTAGGTAATGAGTTTGTTTTATTTTCTGATAATTCTGCCTTACAGTACGTTATGCAGCAACATAAGTTGAATCATAAGCATGCAAAGTGGGTGGAATATCTGCAAAGCTTTACATTTGTATTGAAGCATATTAGCGGGCAGTCCAACAAGGTGGCGGATGCATTGAGTAGAAGAGCTTTTCTCTTGCAGGAGAGTATGGTGCAGGTGCTGGGTTTTGAGCATTTGAAGGATTTATATCAGATAGATACAGATTTTAAGGAGGCCCATGAGGCGTGTCAAAACCCTTTGCTGCGAAACAATAGTCCATGGCTGGACTATAATTTGCAAGAGGGATTGTTATTTAGGGGAGGACAGTTGTGCATTCCCGATTGTTCAATGCGGGAGAACATTATTCGGGAAAAGCACAGTGGAGGTCTAGCCGGACATTTCGGCATAGACAAAACATTATCCCAGATAGAACGTTTTTATTACTGGCCAAAGTTGCGACGGGATGTGCAGAAGTATGTAAGCAGGTGTAAAATGTGTCAGTGAGCGAAAGGCGGCAGTCAAAATGCCGGGCTTTATATGCCACTACCCATTCTGAGTAGGCCGTGGGACTCAGTCAGTTTGGACTTTGTCTTGGGTCTGCCCAGGACACAACGGGGGTTTGATTCAGTAATGGTGGTGGTGGATAGGTTTTCGAAGATGGCGCATTTCATACCTTGTCGAAAAACTAGTGATGCTACTCACGTAGCCCACTTGTTTTTTACGGAGATTGTTAGACTGCATGGCTTGCCGAGGTCCATTATTTCTGACAGGGATGTGTGGTTTATAGGACACTTTTTGCGTACCCTGTGGAAAAATTTGGACACCCAGCTGAATTTTAGCTCCGCTTATCACCCACAGACCGATGGGCAAACGGAGGTGGTGAACAGGAGCTTGGGAAACCTGCTAGGAAGTTTGATAGGAGAAAATTCGCGAATGTGGGATCGCGTACTTGCTCAAGCGGAATTTGCATACAATGATTCACTAAATCACAGCACAGGCTACAGTCCTTTTCAGATTCTATATGGCATGCATCCTCGCGGAGTGCATGAGCTGCGGGATTTGGGGAAACTCGAAAAAAGAAGCGCAGATGGAGAATATTTCGCTCAAGCGATGAGTGATTTACACGAGCAGGTGAAGTCGAAGTTACAGGATAGCAGTCAAATATACAAACAACATGAAGATTTAAAAAGGCGCGAAGTTCAATTCAATGTTGGGGACGAAGTACTTGCTCACTTGCGCAAGGAACGTTTCTCGAAGGGGGAATATAACAAACTGAAGTTTAAAAAGATTGGCCCCTGCAAAATTCTTCGCAAGTTTTCTGCCAATGCTTATGAGATACAGTTGCCTCCAGGGATAGGCATTTCACCCATATTTAATGTGGCGGATCTGTTTCATTACACTGCCAATCCTGTAGACGACGGGGCAGCAAGGCCAGAACGAGACACCCAAGTTAGCAAGGATTCTTGGTTGAGGCAGATGCCTACAACGCAGCCCCTTGAGATCAAGGGTATCCTCGACACACAAGTAGCCAAGCGAACGTGCAGGAAAGAATATTTACAGTACTTGGTCAAGTGGAAGAACCGTCCTATTGAGGACAGTTCCTGGCTTGATGCAGCACAGATCCAGAAAGCTGGCTATTTGGTGGACGATCTCATGGAACGGAGCCATGACTTTTTGTTACCCCGGGAGCCTGATGTAGGAGCATCCGAATCAGGCTCAGGGTAGACAAACAGCAGCAGGTTTTTGTCTCTTGGTGATGTGTGACAAATTGACAGGTCTTTGAACCTATAAATGTTTAATTTTTTTTTAGAAGACTGTTTACGGTTAGGAAATTTCATTAAACTAAGTGATAATAGTTGGCTGTTTTATTTAAGTTTGTAGGATTAGTTAGATATTTTATTTTTCGTTAATTTAGAAACAGTTGGAAACCAATGACTAAGTGTAACTGAAAGCAAGGCAGTTTCCAACTGGAAACTACTTTTCTTCTACGGAGATACAAAAAGAAAAAGGAGTGCATTCTGTAGGGGTTCTGAAAAATTATCAAGGAAGAAGAGAAATAAAACTATACCGAATATTTTCTTCGCAAACCATCTGTGTCCCAATAGCATTGAAATTTACTCTCAGAATAATACAAATGGCCCTGTCGAATTTCTGATACATATTACAGTAACAAACAATTGTTTTTTTTTTCTCACATAAAAAGAACTGTTGAGATAGTGCAGGCAAGCGAAAACCACGAAGTTGTTTTTTTTAACAAAGCAAAGAAGTTTACAGGTTGACGAGAAGTGGAGAAACATCGCGAACAAACATCATAATTGGCGAAAGACAAACAGGCATTCGGAAAACCTGGAATGATGTTAAGTCACAGGTACAAATCATAAAACTGTGTATTATTTTCCTGAGCAAACTAAGGAATAGTAATTGAAGTCTTTTTCCATATTAAATAGCCATTCGAATAAAAGTTCCAGTTCGTATAAACAGATAAGTCACATAAATATATTAGAAACCAAGTTTCACAGTTGGGGTTTCAAACAAAAAGAACCATACGGCTATGGAAACCAAGTTCTAGAGAAACTGAAGTTACAGGCGAGGTTTCACAAAAAAACCCAGAAAATCTCGCAGTTAACCCATTTAGAGTGACAGTTTTAGACGAAGAGGAAGCATTGCTGAATGATACATAACAACCCCTGGTCTACTACAGACAAGAACCGGAGATAAACTAGAACGAGTTAGCCTATGCCACCTATGACAAACTTAGCATAAGGGAGGAAGTCAAACGTGGAAGCGACCCTTCCCTTGGTAGTTGAAGATCGAAAGCAGACCACGACAGAGTACTGGAAAGCCAAGAAAGTTCCGAATGACCTACACAGCAACAACATTAGGTCAGCCTGAAGCCTATATGGCATATTAACACAGAATAGCGAATGAGGAAGAAATTTCAAAATGTTACCTGGCGAGAGGAGGGAGTACACTGACAATTGTTGAGCAATAGCTGATAAAGAAAACCCCAAGCCTGCTCACGAGGAGCCCACGAGTTATAGTGAGAAAAAGAAAACTAAGGGACTGAATCATGGAGTGATGACCTACCAATTCCAGCGTTGAACAGGAATAGAACCAATTGGGAAAGAACCCCGCCAAGAACAACCTGTGCACGGTTGACAACAAGTTACTAGTGTCGAAGAAAACCTACAGAAAAGGAACAGTGGAAAATAGTGTTTTAAAACTTAAAGGTGCAGTAGAATATCAGGAAAAACAAACAGGTTACAGCGAAAGTAGACAGACCCCGTCGGGAAGGCTGAGCAGCTCAGCGTCGTCACCTCAGACATCGTTTTACAGTGAAAGCAGACATGCAGGAACCGTGAACCCACAGCAAAACCCTCAGGAAGGTCATTGAAGTGAAACCCTCGCATTGCAACCACCGAGCAGAAAACAACTGACCGCCAACGTGAAACTAACACCGAACAGATGTGCGAAAACCCAGTGATACTGACAGACGGCGAAAGGACAGATTGACCGGACCGAGATAATCACTGTGAGATTAATTGAGAATCACTGAAAACAATGTATCGGATCCTACGGAGGTTGTGAAATTCGAGACCCACTGTTGTGATCCATTATTGCAATCCGACGTGTAAACATTCCGCATTCAATTTGGAAAAGCCACATAAATCGAAAAATTGACATTTACATATTTGTATTATTGTTTGTTGTAGCATAGACCTGGGTGTGGGCTGACGTGTCCATCACCAAGGCTCCCAAATGGCACGTCCTTACTCTATTAATTTTCTCAAAATGGTTACACAATGAAAAATATGCCTAAACAGGCAAAACCAACTGTAAATTCAACTTCAAAAGATAGAAAATAGCTAAAAATGGCTTTTGTTTCACCTTAAATAGTGAAATACAACCCAAAACAGTGCCTCCTCCATGATGGCCCAGATGGCTCCTTCATCTTCCCTGAAGCAAAAGTTGTTTTAGATCACCTCTTTTCGCTCTAAAACTTGTCCCAAACTCTCCAGAAAGTCAAAAAAACCCAAAATTGACTAAAATTTCATCTTGTTTGGTCGAAAATTGAGAAAGTTGTGGCCAAAACAAAATTTTCCCCAGTGTCACTAGAAAACCCCTTCCAAAACTGAATTGATGGAACGTGCCAAAAATGTCGAGATTGTTTGGAGTAGCATTAAATGTTTGGCGGGTGCATTTACGTGGTCACATGCAACCGCCTTTGTTTAAACCACCACATAAACCATTACTCAAACTGTCGCATTAAACATTTAAGGGTGATCACATTATTGGGTTTAATGGCTGTTGCCGCCTTCAATGGCTTAAGCCCTTTGGCTCCCAACACAGGGTTCCATGTACTCTGGGCTAGCCCCTTTTCCCTCCAACAAATTCAAACTCAAACTTTAAATCAAACCTCGATTTGATATGTGTTAAGAAACACACAGAGCTCGATTAGTCAGGTCGCATGGCTTGAGCGCACAAGGTTGCCGATTCAAATTCATTGGGCCATAAAAATTTTATCACACCAAACCTTCTCTGACCTGGGGCCACGTGGCAACCTCCAGGCCTGCCACATGGTAGCCTGTGATTGGCCACAAAAATCAACAATCAAACTTTCAACAAATCATCAATTGCCATTTGTCAAAATTGTTATTCACCCCTGTGGAATATTTCAAAGAATATTCTAAAAAATATTCTCAAAATATTCTTTTGAATATTCTTTTTTTAATTTTTCTAAATTCAAAAAAGTCAAACTTGGTCAACTAAAAAACAGAGTTTACTGGAGACTTCAAACCTTCATAACTTTCACATAGGATCTCAATTTTGAGAACCGTTCACGACGCCAGAATCATAGCGACAAGACTTTTCCAGTCGTTCAAAATGCAACCACTTTTGAACACTTTCATTTTTGAGCAATTTTTTAACTTGGACATGATCACCTAATCATTTCCCCTTGAAAGGCAACCCAGTTTTTTATTTTTTGAATAATCCTCATCGAACAAGAATTGACTATTAGGAATATGACTTCTGTGATCCATAAATTAATTATCAAATCTTTTGGTGAAAATCACAATGGAGAATTTTGTGCCGACGCGTTTCGAACCAGCCAGTGTGGTTCATCATCAGGACAAGATATGAAATCTGATCAAGGACGCAGCGTGAATAGAAAAAGAAGCTCCACATAGCCGTTGTACAATAACGGCTAGTTTGACAAAAAAAATAAAAATAAAACTATAAAAAATTAAATAAATAAATCAATAAATCAATAAAATTAAAAATATCACAAACATATAAATAAATTAAAATATAAACCATAACAATAACAATAACAGCTCGTTTGAACAAAAATAAATAATTCCTTTATTTTTATTTATTTACACATATATATAAACATATATATTGTTATTATTATTATTATTATTTTATTATATTTTATTATATTTATTTATTTATTTATTTATTTTTTTAATTAATTAATAAATTTATTTCTTTATATAAAAATTAGATTATAAACAAATAATGAACAAGACTATGCTAATAAATAAATAATCATATATATATATATATAAAACATAAAATAAAAAATAAATAAACATTAAATCAATAAAACCTATTTAAAAATATAAATAAATAAAATAAAATAAAATATATATATATATATATATATATATATATATATATATATATATATATATATATATATATATATATATATATATATATATATATATTTAAATTAACCTAATTTTAAAAAATAAAAAATAAAATAAAAATAAAAATAAATTTAATATTTTAAATATTAATAAAACAAACACATCACCATATCATTTACTTTTACCAAAATAATATCAATATCCACGTTGTAATGAAAAACTTGATACCAAAGATGAAAGGTAATATGAATGTAGCCCATCCCAATAAAATGTCGATTTTGGTCTATATTTAACCATTCCCAATAAAATGTCGATTTTGGTCTATATTTAACCATTTCCCACATAATATAGTCTTGAGCTCTCAAAATCCTAGTCCCTTAATAAATGTTTGAACATTTTGGGTTCACATTGTATAAATTACAGAGTTCAATAGACGAGTGCAATGAACTTCTAAGGAGTTCAACCCCATTAATAAAATTCTGAAGAGTGCAATGAACTTCTAAGAAGCAATTTTGAAATACTTCATAGTTTCGTGTTGGCAGATATAAGTGATTTAAGTGTTGATCCTAATCCCATCAAAATTTTGATCTTTTTATTACCACTGCGTCACGATATCATTCAAAATTTTAATCTTTTTATTACCACTGCATCATGATATCATTCTCTCAATTCACATGACCATAAATTAAAATAAATTTCACATACACACACATTAAAATAGAAAACTGAAGTGTTCAAATGCAAGAATAGAATATAGACCCAAAACAATTTTATTCACTTGTCAAAGAAATTCAAGGCAGGAAGAGTTTTATCTTTAGGGATTCTCTATAATTGAGCTCGACACAAGTTCTTTTGAATTGATTCTACTAGCTTAAGGCGGTTTTAATTTCCAATATATTGTCTAACAGTTAGGTGAGGAGGTTTCTATAACCGACTAAAAACACTATATCTTAAAAAAAACTTTGTGCCATGCAGAATCACAATTACAACAGGGCTAATTTGTTGCCCCTATGGGTATTCACAGTATTTACCTGAAAACCTTTCTCGGGGGGCTAAGCAGAGTCACAATTATGACAGGGCTAAAAACCTTGGGGCTATGCAGAATCACAATTACAACAGAGCTAAATTGCTGCCCCGATTGGTATTCACAGTATTACAGAAGCCCTTCCTCAGGGGGCTAAGCAGAGTCACAATTACAACAGGGCTAAATTGCTGCCTGGATCGGTATTCACAGTATTACCTGAAGCCCTTTCTCAGTATTTTCCTTTCATGTCTTTACCGAGTCATCTAGCTTGAAATAACGGTGCTGCCACTTGAAAGAATTGCGGCCTTCTTCTTTTTACCGCACTTCTTACTGAAAGCATGTATCCGCAATTCTGCATGTGGCCTCGCTTCTGTTACCGAGCTCTTCTGTATTCCCTGAAAAAACAGAGGAAAAACCACATATTAGATATACATATTGAAGCGAAAGGAATGAGGAGTAATAATTATAAGATTTCAAGCTAAGAACCTGTGAATACTTACCTTATGAGTGGCGGCTGCGATGAGCCGGGTGATGTCCTGTAGAGGGTTTCTCGGATGGGGTACTGGCAACACAGAGGCAGAAGAATAAAAGGAGAATGGGGGAATGTTCTCCTTGTTATCTTCTTCTATCCTGAGAGAAAAATGACCACCTGCAAGCTGAAGATTTTGAGATTCCATTTCGAATCTAGACATTAACGATACTTGTGTTGCAGACGCAGTGAGGAGAAAGAGGTTCAGATTTATTTTCAAGCCCTGACTGAATGCACAAGACTTTTAATGGCGGGTGGGAGGATTTTCAGAGCTGTGGGTTTGAAATTTTGGGGAGGAGGAGGGAGAATGGAAATCCCCAAATTCAAATTCAAAATTCAAATAAAAAAAATCGAACGAACTGAAATTTAAAATTTGAATTAATGGGTGGGAAATTTTCGTATCGAGTTTCGGTAATTAAAATTGTTCGTATAGTTACGTGCGGCGAGCCTTATTTCTCAGTCTATATGCTGTTTAATACCCTGTCAGCACCCGTTACAGTACCATCTCTCCCGGAGGATGTGTTCAAGAGTTTAATGCAATTAAACGCTGAAATATTGGTTGCGAGATTTGATCACTCATAGATGGTGTTGTTGGCAAAATCAATTGGATGGCTTCGGTGGCAAAACAACGGCCGACATTGCTTCCCGTTTCAGATATATATTATGATATAAAATAAAATTGCAACGAAAACATTATAGTATCGGATGAGAAATTTTTTTATGTAGTTATATGTACCGTGGACAATCTTAAAAGAATAAAAATAGTATTTTTTTTAATAATAAAAATAAAAAAGTTTATATTTTATTTATTTATTTATTTTTGTTTCATGTAACAATCAAAATTTATAAATATTGCGTTATTAAGATATTATAAATTTGTTAATTAATTTTGATTTTATCAAAATATGATAATTTAATAAATATTTGTTTGGTTAAGGGATTTTTATTGGCTAAATAGTTATATAAATAGTATACTAAGTGTTTTTTAGTTTTGCTATTTATCGTTTTATAATATTTATTTTATAAATTTTGTTTTATTTTTGGAAAAATAGGAAGTTACTACCAAATTTACAAAAAATAAATTAGTGGGTTTCTAACGATTTATTGAGTTGTTATCAGTTGTCTTTAAACGAAGATGTAATAATGGGGTGGATTGCCACTATCACATTAGCATTTCACCTCTTACGCTTTAGTGGAATTTCATCACATGGTAGACTTCCCACTTTATCACCTAAAAATATTATAAGTCAATAGATTTTACGCTGATATAAGTGAAAGGATAAGCTAGATACTTTTTCTATGGATTAGGGCACAATTCTTTATGTAAAAGGAACATTGTACCACAACCAATCTTTTAAAAGATGCTTCATAAACTAAGGTTTCAAGGTGTAGCTAAACAAAAGAGTATCTAGGCATACAAGCATTTAAAAAAAGCATTCTACTATGACCTCCATGTGTAAGTATGTCGGAAGCCAAAAAAAAAAAACTAAATAAAATTTAAACGATAAATTCTAAATAATGTGGGCTTAAACAATAACTTACATAACCATATAAATAAACAATTTAAAATTTAAAATAAATTTAAACAATATAAATTTAAAATATGAATAGGTTTACCAACACTCAAGAAAAGATATGGTAAATAAATAAAAATATAAATAAACTAGAGGTATGGTAAATAAATAAAACCCTTTTTTATATATTTACTCCATAAACCTCTATATTTACAAAAACTCAAAAAAGAGGTTTTATTTTGCTGAATCCTATGGGCCAAATGCCATGGGACAAATACCATGGGCCAAATACTATATTTTTTAAAAAGGTATGGTAACTAAATAAATATAAAAAAGGCATAAAAAAGTAAGATAAATAACTAAAAATATATCAAATAAGATTAGAAATCAATATCTAATTATATATGAAATATATGGCTCAAATACCATGGACCAAATTATTATTAATACCATGCAAAAAAAAAACATTATTAACTCTAACATTACTATTAAATTATTATCATTATTGTTATTGTTAAATCTAATATTCATATTAATATAGTATAATATTAATATTATTAAATTTAATAACTTTAGATTAATACAATATTAAATTTGTTATATATATATATATATATATATATATATATATATATTAACTCTAGATATATAAGGGAGGGAAGGAAAAAAGACATATGATAGAGGTGGGGAAATAGGGGGAGTGACAAGGGAGAGATGGAGATAAACTGAAGGAGAGGGGAGAGGAGGAATGAAGAGAGAGAGAGAGACAAGGGAGAGATGGAGAGAGTGTGTGTGTGTTTAGGGGTGAGATAAAGAGACATAGGAGTGATGGAGATAAGGGGGGAGAGAAGGAGAAAGGGAGGGAGATAGTAGCATATTTGGAGAGAGAGATAGAGTGATGGGGGAAGAGAGAGGATTGGAGGGCGAAGAGAGAGAGAGAGAGTTGGGGGGCACAAAGAGGGAGGCGTGAGATAAATGGAGAGAGACGAAGAGAGTGATGGGGGAAGATAGAGGATTTTAGGGGGGAGAGAGAGAGAGAGAGAGAGAGAAAGTGAGTGATGGGGGAAGAGAGAGGGAGGTAGAAAAGAAAGGGAGAGAGAGGAAGTAAAAGAGAGGGTACTTGAAAGAGAGAAGGAGATAGGGAGGGATAGAAAGATGAGTTGGATGGGGAGAGAGGGAGGGATAGAGAGATGGAGCTAGATGGGGAGAGAGGGAGAGAAGAAGAAATACATAGAGAGAAAGTAGTGGAGAGAGAGAGGGAGTGACAAGGGAGAGGTGGAGAGAGAGTGTGTATGTTTGGGGATTTGATAAAGAGACAAACAAGGAGAGATGGAGAGAAGGAGGGAGAGATGGAGGGGGAGAGAGAGGGAGGTAAGAATAAAAACATAGAAAGTGAAAGGTGGAGAGAGACAGAGAGGGAGTGATAAGGAAGATGGAGAGAGAGGGAGAGAGGATAGCATGAGGGAGAGGGAGAGGGAGAGGAGGAGGGGTTGATAGATAGATTTATTGGAGAAAGAGTGTGCATGTTTTGGGCTTGATATAGATAGACATAGGGAGATAGAGATATAGATGGAAGGTGAAGAGAAACAAGAGATTGATGAAGACAAGGAGGGAGGGACAAAGATATTGATAGATATGGAGTGAGAGGGTGTGTGTGTTTCGCGAGATGTGATAAAGAGATAAAGAAGGATAAATGGAGGGAGGAGAGAGGGAAGAAGATTTCTTGCACTAGATGCATTGATTTCAGTGTAGATGGTGATTCCTAATCCTATTTGATTGTTTGCACTAGATGCATTGATTTTAGTGTATATTTTGATTTCTAATGATATTTGATTAATTGCACTAGATGCATTGATTTCAATGTAAATGATTTCTAATCCTATTAGATTTACTGCACTAAATGCATTGATTTTAGTGTAGATGTTGATTTCTTATTATATTTGATTGCTTGGACTAGATGCATTAATTTCCATGTAGATGTTGAGTAGATGTTGATTTCTAATTATATTTGATTGCTTACACTAGATGCATTGATTTCAATGTAGATGATTTCTAATCCTATTTGATTTCTTGAACTAAATGCATTGAGTTCAATATAGATGGTGATTTCTAATCCTATTTGATTTCTTGCACTAGAAGCATTGATTTCAGTGTAGATGTTGGTTTTTAATCCTATTTTCCTACTTGCACTAGATGCCTTGATCTGAGTGTAGATGTTAATTTATAATCCTATTTGATTACTTGCATTAGATGCATTGATTTCAGTGTAGGTATTGTTTTCTAATCTTATTTTATTTCTTGCATTAGATGCATTGATTTCAGTGTATATGTTGATTTATGATTTGATGTAATTGGATATATGATGGTACATTAATTTTAAAGTCATTGGATTAATAGTGTCCATTGATTTCAATGTAAGCACAAAAACTTATTGACAATGTATATTGATTTTTGTGTTATAGTAATTAAATCTATCAATATTGGAGAGCAAGAGAGACAAAGTATGATGTTTACTACAATAGTTCGAGTTAAATATTTAAACGTTGGGTGCCATTAAGAATAGTAGAAGAACATAGTTTGAGATGGATCATGATGAAGAATATTTGTAATTGACTACATTCTTATTATTCACATTTTCTATCATTCAATATTATTACATTGTCACTTTGCTTTCAAATTTTTATTTCATCATTTTTCATCAATAAAGTTATTTTACAATATTTATCATCTCAACAAACTGAGGCAACTAATAAAATTTAAACTAAGAAAATTTAAAATTAAAATGACTCGATAAATCTCAGACATATTTAGCATATTTAAAATGGTTATATTAATATTAGATGTATTTACATATTATTGATAAAATTAATCATATGTTCTTAAATTTTCCTTGGCCAGACACCACTAAAACCAACCTAGATCCATCTTAACTCCGGATCTATCAAGCACCAAAAGGGATCAAATATCTTGAGGTGTAAACCTTTCCTCAAGTTTTACACTCAAAAAAGAGGTTTGCACCTCAAGAGATTTGATCCATCTTGGCGCTTGATAGATCCGGAGTTAAGATGGATCTAGACTAATGCACATAAAATCTGGGATACCGGAGTTAAGATGGATCTAGACTAATGCACATAAAATCTGGGATAATGTTTCTTTGATTGCCACATGCCACTTGTACTTTCAAATCTAATTTATTGGTGTCCAGTTCTTCAACTTATCCATTGAAATCTATTTGGAAAACTACATTGAAATCTGTCCCATAGGCTATTTTTAGCCTCTGTACATTAAAAAAAATTTCTTTCTTTCTTTCTTTACCTCTTCCATTAAAAACCATGTATTATAATGTTTATCCATTTTTGCATTTTAAATTTAATTATTTATAAATTTCATAAAATAATGTGAAATTCATTTAAAAAAAAAAAAAATCATCTAAAAGTGGAAATCATAAACAATTTTCCTCTCAAAACCATCGACTGGTTTCACATTCCGCTTTCAGCCCCAACTTATATATCTATGAATAAAGGAAAATTCATAAAGTCATAAATAATTTCCTTAAAACCATTTCCCTTTCATGAATTTCGATCTTCATAACATTTTTATGAAAACCATCAATGGGTTTACTCCCATGGTTTTGGTTTGCAAAACATGGAACCAATTTTCCATTTAATTATTTTCCTAAATATATTTTGGAGCGGACAACATTGGAACATTGGGCGAACCAAAATAATAGTGTAAACGCAGTCAATGAAAATGGAACCACTGCAAGATGGCAACCCTTTGGAGCATGATCACAACACCACCAAGACCCTTTAATATGTTGAACTTTTTTGTGTAGATATTTGGGCGATGGCGATTCTCTGTCACACATTTGCAAGACTAGAGATCCAATAAAAAGATTAAATATATGCCCATAGAATCACCAGTCTCAACTTTCAGAATCCAAATACCAAACGCCATGAAGACAACTCTCAGCCAAAGAGATAATCTCATTTCCCTCAACAGTGTGCATATTACGCAAATTTCATTGGATAGCTGAGTGGGTTTTTGGTAATTGAATAAAACACTGGAAATGTCTGGCAGTCTCATGGAAATATATAAATAAACACCTTGCATATTTTAACGCTAGATTGGCCTCTGCCCATCAAATTCAACACTTGGCGTTGTTAGGGTTTGGAACAATTGTTGGCGCCCTTTTTCTTATTGTTTGTATTGTGGTTTTAGTACCACATTTGTCACATGAACAAAACCTATTGGGTTAATATACACCAGTACCTCGTTTGAGCTCTGATGCGGGGTGCGATGACATCGACCCTTGTGGTCTCCGACGCGTTGTGCAACATGTGTCTTTGTCATATCGACATGTGTAGATATGGTAATTGAAACGTAAGAGTGGGAGTTATTCATTAAAATATTTAATAATCGGAATCAGGAAATAATAAAAAACCCTAAAACTCTACATAAAAATAATACAAATTAAAAATCTTTAGAAACTTCTTAAAAATTAAAGACTCCTCTACATAAAAATAATACAAACTAAAAACCATTAAAATAATACAAATTAAAAGCCATTTAACCATTAAAATAATACAAATTAAAAGCCATTGTAAAAATTAAAGACTCCTCAACATAAAAATAATACAAACTAAAAACCATTAAAATAATACAAATTAAAAGCCATTAACCATTAAAATAATACAAATTAAAAGCCATTAAAACCTTAATACAAATTAAAAGCCATTAAAAAAAAAACTTAATACAAATTAAAAGCCACTAAAAACCATTAAAATAATACAAATTAAAAGCCATTAAAAAAAAAACTTAATACAAATTAAAAGCCATTAAAAAAAAACTTAATACAAATTAAAAGCCATTAAAAGCCATTGTAAAAATTAAAGACTCCTCAACATAAAAATAATACAAACTAAAAACCATTAAAATAATACAAATTAAAAGCCATTAACCATTAAAATAATACAAATTAAAAGCCATTAAAACCTTAATACAAATTAAAAGCCATTAAAAAAAAAACTTAATACAAATTAAAAGCCACTAAAAACCATTAAAATAATACAAATTAAAAGCCATTAAAAAAAAAACTTAATACAAATTAAAAGCCATTAAAAACTTCTCTACGTAAGGAAATAATTAAAACCATTAAAAACTCCTTCACATAAAAATAATACAAACTAAAAACCATTAAAATTAAAAATAATTAAAACCCTTAAAACCCTATATAAAATTAAAAACTCCTAGGAAATAATTAAAACCCCTAAAACTCTACATAAAATTAATACAAATTAAAAACTCCACATAAAAACCATTAAAAACTCTATATAAGGAAATTATTAAAAACCCTAAAACTCTACATAAAAATAATACAAATTAAAAAACCCTAAAACTCTACGTAAAAATAATACAAATTAAAAAACCCTAAAACTCTACATAAAAATAATACAAATTAAAAACCTTAAAACTCTACATAAAGAAGATAATTAAAAACCCCACATAAAAATAATTATTAAAAACTTTTCTTACAAATTTAAAACTCTACATAAAGGAGATAATATATAAACCCTAAAACTCTACATAAAAATACTATAAATTAAAAACTCTATATAAAGGAGATAATTAAAAACCCTACAACTCTACATAAAGAAGATAATTAAAAACCCTACATAAAATTCTAGATAAAAATAATTAGTAAAAACTTTTTTTACAAATTAAAAACTCTACATAAAAAGAGATAATTAAAAACTCTACGTAAAAGAGATAATATATAAACCCTAAAACTCTACATAAAGAAGATAATTAAAAACCCTACATAAAAATAATTATTAAAAACTTTTCTTACAAATTAAAAACTCTACATAAAGGAGATAATTTAAAACTCTATAGAAAGGAGATAATTAAAAACCCTGCATAAAGGACATAAAAGATATGGCCAAAAACCCTACATAAAATCCTACATAAAACTTTTCTTACAAATTAAAAATCCCTACATAAAGGAGATAATTAAAAACCATACATAAAGGATATGGCCAAAATCCCTACATAAAGGAGATAAAGATAAAATCCTACATAAAAATAATTATTACAAATTAAAACCCTACATAAAATAATTATTAAAACTTTTCTTACAAATTAAAAACCCTACATAAAGGAGATAAAGGATATGGAAACCCTACATAAAGGAGATAAAGATAAAACCTTACATAAAAATAATTATTACAAATTAAAAACCCTACATAAAGGAGATTAAAGGAGATAAAGGATATGGCCAAAAACCCTACATAAAGGAGATAGAGATAAAATCCTACATAAAAATAATTATTAAAAACATTTCTTACATAAAGGAGATAAACTATCAATTAAAAATCAAAGGAGATAAAGGATATGGCTAAAAACCCCACATAAAGGAGATAAAGGATTTTTTCCAAAATAAAAAACCCTATATAAAGGAACGTAGGAGATAAACCCTACATATTCATTAAAATATTATTAAAAACTCATAAAGGGATAAACCCTACATAAAGGAGATATTCATTAAAATATTATTAAAAAACTCATAAATGAGATAAACCCTACATATTTATTAAAATATTATTAAAAACTCATAAAAGAGATAAACCCTACATAAAGGAGATATTCATTAAAATATTATTAAAAACTCATAAAGGAGATAAACCCTACATAAAGGAGATATGGCAATGAAACTCTCATAAGAACTCATAAAGTAGATAAACCCTACATATTCATTAAAATATTATTAAAAACTCATAAAGCAGATAAACCCTACATAAAGGAGATATGGAAATGAAACTCAGAGTTAGAGATATTCATTAAAATATTGTTAAAAATCCTACATAAAGGAGATAAACCCTACATCTGAGTTGGAGATATTCATTAACATATTAGGAGATATGGTAATGAAACTCTAAGTTGGAGATATTCATCAAAATATTATTAAAAACCCTACATAAATGAGATATGGCGATATTCATTAAAATATTATTAAAAACCCTACATAAATGAGATATGGCAATGAAACTCTCTGAGTTGGAGATATTCATTAAAATATTATTAACAAATCCTACATGAAGGAGATATGACAATGAAACTTTGAGTTGGATATATTTATTAAATATTATTAAAAACCCTACATAAAGGAGATATGGCAATGAAATTCTCTTAGTTGGAGATACTGATCTGAAAATAAAAGTATTTGTACTGCTGTTCAAAGTATTCATTTCCATTAAATTAAGCGTGCAAAGTGTTTGTAAGGTCTTGCAAGTAATACAAAGTGATTTTGGTAACTGTTTATGAATTTAAGTGTGAGGGAGTGTTGTTTAAACGTTTAACAACTTTAATCTAAATAACACAGTAGAATAACTTCACCATAAACACACAACAACATGATGAGGCAGTTCACCCCTCCTAGGCTACATCTGCCGGGTCCAAGGCTCCTAATGGGCATGTCCTTGATATATTATGATGCTCAAATTGGTAATACAGGGAAAATAAGGCCTAAACAGACCAAACCAGCTGTAAAAATGAATTCAGAATGCAGAAATCGGTATAAATTGACTTTTGTTTCACTTCAAATGGTTAAACATAGCCCAAAACAACTCCAACACCCTCTAGGCCCTAATGACTCTCCAAGCTTCCCTGAAGCAAAATTACCTGAAGATCAACTTTTTTGGCTCTGCAACCTATTCCAATGGCTCCAGAATGCTAAGAATAGCCGAAATTGACTAAAATTTGGTCCAAAAAGGTTCAGTAATGGAGAAGTTATGACCAAAACAACATTTGTCCAGTTTGGCCTAAAAAAACTCCACCAAACTTGGATAACTGGAGTTAGTCCCGACAGTTTGGCAAAGGCTACCGAAATTGGTGCACTCCTCCAAGTTCGACGGTCAGTTAACCTTGGCAATAAATGTTACGGGTTGGCGGTCACATGGATCGTCCGAACCTACCGACGGAAAATGTTAACAAACCATTTATTGTGACATTATCGGTTTGAATGTGGCCACATGTATGGGTGCTAACCACCGCTGTAACCGTCGGGCGGGTAGTTAGCCCCTGGACACCAACATATAGTCGTGTGAATGCAGGGGCTGGCCCCTTTTGCCGCCCGCAATTTTCTTTTGAAAACATAAATAAGACCTTTGCTCTAACATGGTTAAGAACTTATGCATAGAGCACCCGGTCAGGCCTGTGGGCTGGCAGGTTTCCGACCTGGGGTCAAAACATATAACGAACCATAAATTTTTGATATACGTTTCTCCTCCAATCCTAGGGCCATGTGGCGGCCTCTGGGCAGGCCACGTGGCGCCTGTTGATTAGCTTAAAAATGAAAAAGTAAACCAATTCTTCCAATCTGTATGTGACACTTGTCGACCGTTAATTGCTCCACAGGGAATATTTCATGGAATATTCCCAAAATATTCCAAGGAATATTCCCAGAATATTATTTTTTTAATATTTTCCAAAGTCAAAAGTCAACCCTGGTCAAACTGAATTTTGAAGGAAATTGTAAATTTCAAACCTGCATAACTTTCACATATAGTGTCGGATTTGAGTTTCGTTCGTGGCGCTAGGATTGCATCGACGAGGCCTATCCAATTGTTCTGGTTTCAACCAATTATGAGCAGTTCTAATTTTGAGCATTTTTTTCCACTTAGGACATGATCACCTAATCAGATACCCATTAAAATATTATTAAGAACCCTACATAAAGGAGATAAACCTTACATAAAGGAGATATGGCAATGAAACATAAGAGTTGGACATATTCATTAAAATATTATTAAAAACCCTAAATAAAGGAGATATGGCAACGAAACATAAGAGTTGGAGATATTCATTAAAATATTATTAAAACCCCTACATAAAGGAGATATGGCAATGAAACATAAAAGTCAGATATATTCATTAAAATATTATTAAAAACCCTACATAAAGGAGATATGGCAATGAAACATAAGAGTTGGAGATATTCATTAAAATATTATTAAAAACCCTACATAAAGGAGATATAGCATTGAAACATAAGAGTTGGAGATATTCATTAAAATATTATTTAAAACCCTACATAAAGGAGATATGGCAATGAAACATAAGAGTGGGAGATTCATTAAATTATTATTAAAAACCCTACATAAACCAGAGATTCATTAAAATATTATAAAAAACCCTACATAATCCAGAGATTCATTAAAATATTATTATAAACCCTACATAACAGAAATAAATTGGATTAAAAAATAATTATTTAGTTTATATTAGTGATGGAAATGTTTTCTTTAAACGAGAGAGCCAAATTGGCTTTAAAGAAACAATTTTATTTTTTATTTTCCAAACTTGTATATTATTGCCCCAAATTACATTTAATTGTATTGGAGAAACTAACACCAATAACGGGTTTCAAGCACTACGAAATGGCTAAAGCTTCAAGTGCTACGAAATAATTTGGTAGTTGATCAGGAGTTCATAATTTTTTCTCAAAATGGAAAGTCACAGGATTGGATTGAAACTAAGATGGTTGTGTAGATCTTGTCTTTTTGATTCTAGTGTCGCGAACGGTTCGAAAAATCGATGTTGTATGAGGGAGATATCGTGTTTTGATCGATTTCCCAAACAACTAAATTTTATGACAGGTTTGACTGGGATGTCCAGTCAGCACGGAGGGTACACAGTCAGCAAAAAAGGAATATTCTGAATAATATTCCTTTTCTCAGAGCCAGTCAGAGGATGACAAGTGTCACTATTCTATTCGTTGGATGGGATGTATGTTGTGTTTTTGTGGCCAATTGGAGGGTGACACGTGTCCAGCCCTGAGGCTGCCACATGTCCCCTGGGAAGTGTTATAAAATTTTATGGAGGTCCGTAGGGCTTGACCCTGGGACCTCTAACAGAATAGCCACCCGCCACACCGCATGAGCCACGAATGTTTCTTAACCTCTAAGGGGGTTGGGTTATATTTAAAGTTTAAAACCTTTGCATTCGGAGGTTGGCACCGCCAGCAATTCTAACCCGTCGACGGTTCTAGATATGTGGTCACATGACATTGAAACCGCAACATGAAATTTTATATGTTGTCTCTGCAAACATTAATCGTAAACCTTGTCACATTGTTATGTTACCACTGGCGGTTTTGGTTACTCTGACAATTTAAGACCCCACAACATTTAACTCCACAATGCTATCACATGCCGTGGTTCATAACATTTCTCCACGCGGTTTGCACCTATGGTTCTGTCATTTTAAACTTCGACCGTTACGGTCAGGCGGGGTTAGCAGGTGTGCATGTGGCCACCCCTACCCTTAGCACTAAATATTATGGTTAGCGCTAGCGGGAAAGTTAGAGCATGCCCCAAATTTGTGGGTTTTGGCCGAATTTAACTGCAGTTAAGTGTAGTTCACCAAATTTAGTGGAGTTTTTCTAGGATTTATTGGGAAAATGACTTGGAGGGTCAATTTTCGCCCAATCTGAGTGAATGAAGTGTCAATATAGACTAATTGGAGCATTCTGGAGCCATTGGTGTAGAGAAAACAACCATTAGAGGCCTGTAAACACATGTATTTGCAAAATTTTGATCATAATGAAAGATGGACATGCCATTGGGAGCTGGACCAGAAAATGTAGCCTAGGAGGAGTGAATTGATTTGTCATGTCTGATGTGTAAATGTTATGTGTGGTTTTATTTATCTATTATACACTGTTGTTCAATGTTATTTAGGCTTATTTTCGTGCTTCTAATTCACAAAATCATCTATATTTCATGGTTAAAATTCTCAATCCTTAAGCAAACTAATTCTCAATCCTTAAGCAAACTATGGAGACAAGTGTGCACATGTTTTATAACTGAAAAGACACATAGCACATAAAACTAATACAATCCTTTTAGATCATGTTGGCATCAGAGCTAATTTATTCTCTAGTTTTGTTATGTGCAAATATTTGTTTAACTGTTTGCAAGTGTTAGATGCTTACTAGTCTCAAGCTCAAGAGAGGAGAAGGCACATTGGTGGAAGAAAGAGTGTCTCAAAGTGAGCCACAACAAAGGAGAGCAATATTGCCACAATCTCCACCACCTAGTTCACCTCCTAGGGAAGCAGAAGCATCACTAAGCATGCCTTAAGAGGAAGGATAAATCCATGAAGAAGTTGATCCCAAAGAGGAAGAAAGATTGTTCAAAAAAGCATTTCTTGACTTGACTGAGATGGTTAGAATCCTTTATCAATAAAGGAATGAGAAAATGGAAGGAAAAGGATCCAAACTTCACAAGGAAGGACAGGGATCATCAGGAGGTCACAATGATGAAGATAAGTCAAAGAAGGGAAATGGAGGAAATGGAGGCAGTGGAAATTCACCATCCTCACCCTCATCATCATCATCCTCTACTTCATCTTCAATACATTAGCCACACAAGTGAAAGAACACTGGTAAAATTCCTTTTCTAAAACTTGATGTTAAGTTTGAATTGTCAATGTTTAATGGTGAAGTCAATGCAGAAAATCTTGATAATTGGATTAGGAAATTGGAGATCTATTTGTGAATCCAGAACCTTCAAGATGATGATACCAAAATATAATTAGCTTCATTGAGAATGGAAGGTGCAACACTTGTTTGGTGGGAAGCCAAGACAAAGGAGGAGATCAAGAAACATGGTAAGATTATTCTATCATGGACTAATTTTATTACTGCAATAAAACAACAATTTTATCCATTAGCTCATATGCAGAAAGCCATAATGAACTGGAAAAAATTTAGGTAATTGAAAGGACAGAATGCGCAAGAATACACCCAATAATTTAGGAGAAGAGCTCTCTTATTAGGGGTAGATTTTTAGAGCCAAGATACTTTGATTAAGTACATAGGAGGCTTACATAGCTACCTAAAACATACTATCCTCATTTTTAACCCCACAAGTCTAGATGAGGTATGTGTTCAGGCCACACATCTAGAAGCTAGAGGGAAAAACATTTTTGAAGATGGTAGGAACAAACCTTTTAAGGGGAAAAACAAAGAGAAGACCTCAAAAGGTAAAAGAAAAAAGAATGAATCTGTTAAGAAATATGGAGAAAAAGTGGTTTGTAAACATTGTTCAAAAGAAGGCCATAATGAAAATCATTGCTGGAAATCACATCCTGAAAAGAAGCCCAAGTACTTCAACAACAAAGGAAAACAAAAAAATGCAGCTACAACCCAACATGATTTAGGAGAGGATTCAGGTGATGAATCTAAAATTACAGCCATGGGATTGAAGAAAATGAAGGGGAAAGAAATTGAAACGAAACCCAGTACTAGGACATCAAATTGTCACATACATGCTCCAAATGAAGAAGAAAGAATTGAACTGTTTCATGTGAGGGTCATATCCAAACATACTAATATTGACACATTGTTTGACACTGGGTCACAAGAAAACTTAATCTCTTAAGAGTTGGTCAAGAAACTTAATCTTGAGACCATACCACATCCAAAACCATATCCACTTGGTTGGATTTGTAAGGATGCAAATTTACAGGTTTCAAAGAAGTGTATATTGCAGTTTGAAATAACTGCACATTTTGTTGACACAATTGAATTAGATGTGGTTCCACTTGAGATAACAGGTATTGTGTTGGGGAGTCCTTACTTGTATGATAGGAAAGTGATCTTCCATTTCCATGAGAACAAATACCATTTATTCAAATATGGAAAGGAGTACATTGTTAGAGCACATTGCAAGAAGACAAACATTACTATGGTAAATGCTCGACAGGTAAGGAGGTTGGTGAATTCAAGTAAGAATTTTTTTCTTCTAATGATTAAGCCTAAAGTTGATGTTAGTCATGAATAATTTGAGGGATGTGATCCTAAGCTGAATTCAGATTTATATGATGTAGTTGATGCACATCATGAGATGTTTCAGGAGCCAACAGGATTGCCTCCAAAAAGGGAGACTCAACATGAGATTCAGCTGCAGCAAGATTGTCCTCTGCCAAACATCGGCATGTATCGCATGTCGATAATGGAGAATGTTGAAATAAAGAGGCAAAACAAGGAGATTTTGGACAAAGGAATCATAAGGCCAAGCACTTTGCCATGCGGTTCACCCATAGCCTTGATTCCGAAGAAATATGGGACTTGGCGCATGTGTGTAGACTTCAGAGCTTTGAACAAGATAACAATAAAGAATCGATACCCACTCCCAAGGAAAGATTATTTGCTTGATCAAATGAAAGAATAAAAGTTTTTCACTAAGTTAGATTTACGAAGTGGGTATCATCAAGTAAGAATTGCAGAAAGCGATGTATGGAAAACTTAATTCAAAACCAAACAAGGACTCTTTGAGTGGTTGGTAATGCCATATGGTTTGTGTAATGCACTGGCGACTTTCATGCGTGTTATGGATAGTGTTTTGCGTCCATTTCTTGATGACTTTGTGATTGTGTACTTATATGACATATTGATTTTCAACAAAACAATAGAAGAACATGTCTTGCATGTGAATAGAGTGCTTGATGTTTTGAAGAAAGAGAAACTGTTTCTTAAGATGTCAAAGTATGAGTTTGGAAAGACTTCTTTGGTTTATTTGGGACACATTATTGGAGGAGGTGAGTTGAGAATTGATCCTTCTAAAGTGGAAGCCATTGTGAATTGTCCCACTCCCAAAACAGTAACTGAGGTAAGAAGTTTCTTAGGTGGAGCTCGGTATTGGAGAAATTTTATAGCTAAATTTTTTGCCATCGCAGTACCTATGCGTGCAATGACAAGTGTGAAGAAAGGCTTCCAATGGGGAGGCAAACAACATCAATGTTTCAAAAATTTAAAAGACAAGATCAGTTCATCTCCAGTCCTTGCATTACCGAATTTGAGATAGCCATTCAAGATAGAAACTGATGCTAGTGATTATGCCATGGGCGCAGTTCTTTTGCATCATGGTAAGCCTATCACTTTTAATTCTGAAACATTCAATGGTACTGTAACTAATTATCCTACATATGAAAAATTACTGTATGCGTTGGTACAAAGTGTCAAGAAGTGGAAACACTACTTGATGGGTAAAGAGATGATTATACATATCGATCACCAACCATTACAGTACTTGCAGTCGCAAACAAAATTGCAGAAATCATGACATTTTAGGTGGATGGGATTTATTCAACAGTTTCACTTGGTTATAAGGTACAAGACAGGGATTTTCAATAAAGTTGTTGATATGCTTTCAAGACCATTTGTAAGTGCGTCTACTTTACTAAAAAATGATCCTATTGTACATGAGAGTTACATAGAACAATATGCACATGATGTTGATTTTCAAGATGTGTATGATAGTTTGAGTGAAGGGAATCAAGTTGAAGAAAATGATTATCACATGCATAAAAATTTGTTGTTTCATTTGGGCAAGCTATGTATACCACAAGGAGAGAGGCTAAGTGTCATGAGAGAAGCTCATTCATCTCTTATTGTTGGACACTTTAGGGTAAGAAAAACAGTGGCGCATCTACAAAGGTATTTCTATTGGCCTTGCATGATAGATAGTGTGTCACGTTTTATAGGATTTTGTTCTATGTCTGCAACAAGAAAGCCTAGCAATAGGAAGCTTGGGTTATACACGCCACTACCGGTACCATCAAGGCCATGGGAGAGTGTCTCCATGGACTTTGTTGGAGGTCTACCTATGTCAAGAAAACAACATGATTATCTTTATGTAGTAGTGGATAGGTTCAGTAAAATGTGCATACTTATGCCATGTAAGAAAACCATTACTACTGAACAAACTGCTGAACTTTATTTTCAACATGTATGGGTTCATTATGGATTTCCAACTTCTATTGTTAGTGACAAGGATTCCAGTTTCATTGGGAACTTTTGGTCCAATCTTTGGAGTATGATGGGCACAAAATTGGAAAAGAGTACTGCTTTTCATCCACAAACTGATGGGCAGACTGAGGTGGTGAACATAACCATTGTGCATCTATTGAGAGAATATTATAGAAAAAATCCTAAGTTGTGGGATGAGCAACTTCATTACAGTCAACACGCTTACAACCGGGCAAAGCACTCTTCTACAAATTCATCACCTTTTGAAGTATGCTTTGGGTATTTTCCAAAATTCCCATTAGAATTCATCTTTGAGAAGGATGTTTCAATTGATGGGCATAGTGAAATTGACAAGGCTCGAAAGTTCATTGAGCAAATTCAGATTATATATCAACAAGTTCAATAACCGTTTGAAAAGATTCAAAGAAAATATAAGGAGAGGCATGAAAAACATAGAGTTGATCACAAGTTTCAAGAAGGTGATGAGGTATGGTTTCACATAAGCAAAGAAAGGATGCAACCTGGGCAAGGTAAAAAGCTCAAACCCATTCACTATGGTCCATTCAAGATCATAAAGCAAGTTGGTAACAATTCATTTCAACTTGACTTGCCTTCATATATGCATATGTATTCATTTGTTAATGTTGAAAACTTACGTTTGTATGAGCCACCTTTGATCAATGATCAAGGAAGTGATGTTCAACTTCCTTCTATTGAATATTTCTCACTATAATTTCTGGATGAGCTCAATGAAGATACAATTCTTGACAGGAGGACAAGAGCATCTAAGAGGGGAAGTGTTAACTACCTTCGAGTTGGGCTCAAAGGCAGTAATCCAAGAAAGGCAGTGTGGATGGAAGTTGGAAGGGTGAGGGATTTGTACCCTCATCTATTGAATAGGTAATCAAGTCTTTTGGGGTCCAAAAGCTTCCCAATGTGGAGATGTGATCAGGAGTTCTTAAATTTCACTCAAAATTGAAAGTTACAGGATTGGGTTGCAACCATGATGGTTGCGTAGATATTGTCTTTCTGATTCCGGCTCCGTGAACGGTTCGAAAAACTGATGTCGTATGAGGGAGACATCACGTTCTGATCGATTTCCCAAACAACTAAATTTTATGACAGGTTTGACTGGGATGCCCAGTCAGCATGGAGGGTGCACAGCCAGCAAAAAAGGAATATTTTGAAGAATATTTATTTTCTCAGAGCCATTCAGAGGATTACAAGTGGCACTGTTCTATTCGTTGGATGGGATGTATGTTATGTTTCTGTGGCCAATTGGAGGGTGATACATGGCCAGCCATGAGGCCGTGACGTGTCCCTTGGAAGGTGTTATAAATTTTATGGAGGTCCACAGGGCTCGACCTCACGACCTCCGGTAGAACAACCACTCGCCACACCGCATGAGCCATGAATGTTTCTTAACCTATAATGGATTTGGGTTATATTTAAAGTTTAAAACCTTTGCATTCGGAGGTTGGGACCACTGGCAGTCCCAACTCGCCGACAGTCCGAGATATGTGGTCACATGACATTGCAACCACAACAAAAAATGTTATCTGTCGTCTCCGCAAACATTAATCATAAACCTTGTCACATTGCTACGTTACCGCTGACGATTTCAATTACTCTGACGGTTTAAGACCCTACAACATTTAACTCCACAATGCTTTCACATGCGGTGGTTAATAACATTTCTCTGCACAGTTTGAGCCTACGGTTCCATCATTTTAAATTCTGACCGTTACGGTCAGGTGAGGTTAGCGAGTGTGCATGTGGCCACCCCTACCCTTAGCACTGACGGGAAGGTTAGAGCGTGCCCCAAATTTGTGGGTTTTGGACGAATTTAACTGTAGTTAAGTGCAATTCACTAAAATTAGTGGAGTTTTTCTAGGAGTTACTTGGAAAATGACTTGGAGGGTCAATTTTCACCTAATCTGAGTGAATGAAGAGTCAATCTAGACTAATTGGAGCATTCTGGAGCCATTGGTGCAGAGAAAACAACCATTAGAGGCATGTAAACACATGTATTTGTAAAATTTTGAGCATAATGAAAGATGGACATGGCATTGGGAGTTGGACCAGCAAATGTAGCCCAGGAGGGGTGAACTGCTTCATCATGCCTGCTATGTAAATGTTATGTGTGGTTTTATTTCTCTGTTATACACTATTTTTCAGTGTTATTTAGGCTTATTTTATACTTCTAATCCACAAAATCATCTATCTTTCATGGTTAAAATTCTCAATCCTTAAGCAAACCATGGAGACAAGTATGCACATGTTTTATAACTGAAAAGACACTTAGCACAACAAACTAATACAATCCTTTTAGATTAGTAGCGCCCATGAGGCTGCATAAAATTTATATAGTGCTAATAGAGGAGAATAATGTAGGAGTAGAAACCGAAAGAAAATTAAAATATTATTAAATACCCTACATAAAATAGAGAGCTAAATTGGATTTAAAAAAACAATTCTATTTTTTATTTTCCAAACCTGTATATTATTGCCCCAAATTCCATTTAATTGTCATCGGAGAAAATGGCACCAACAACTGGTTTCAAGCACTACGAAATGGCCAAAGATTCAGGTGCTACGAAATAATTTGGTAGTGCCCATGAGCCTACATAAAATTTATATAGTGCTAATAGGGGAGAAGAGTGTAGGAGTAGAAACCGGAAGAAGAAAACAAGCACAAACACCATAGCAAGGGAATCTATCACTATTTCCCAAAATTGAACCAAGTAACTTTGTGGAAGCTAGAAATGATGAACATTAGATCAAAGCCGTGGAAGAAGAACTAAATCAAATTGAGAAGAATGAGACTTGGGAACTTATTCCAAGACCCAAAAGCAAAAAATGTGATTGTTAAAAAATGGGTCTTCAGAAACAAACTGAATGAAGATGGAAAGGTGACTAGAAACAAAGCAAAGCTAGTGTGTAAAAGATATGCCCAAGTTGAAGAGATAGACTTTGAAGAAATTTTTTCTCCAATAGCCATAATGGAAGCAATTAGAATGCTATTGGCCTATGCATGCTCCAAAAGAATCAAATTGTATCAGATGGATGTAAATCAACCTTTTTTAACGGGGAGCTAAAATGATAAGTCTACAGAAAATAACCAAAAGGACTCCAATTATCAAAAGAGGAAGACTATGTTTGTAGATTTAAGAAAACCATGTATGGACTTAAGCAAGCACCTAGAGCTTGGTACTAAATCTTGGACATGTATTTGTAGGAATAAGGTTTTAGAAAGGGAAATTCAAATAGTAATTTTTACATAAAATTAGATCAAGACAATATGATCATCATTGAAGTATGCATTGATGATGTCATCTTTGGAAGTGATGATGATAGATTAAGTGAGAACTTTACAAAAGCTATGTAGAATGCATTTTAATTTTCTTTCATGAGGAGTTGAATTTCTTTTTAGGACTTCAGATATCTCAACTAAATGGAAGAATTTTCATCTCTCAAACCAAGTACATCAACGAAATGTTGAAGAAGTTCAAAATGGAAGACTGCAAACCTGTGAGCACTCCTACTTCTTCATCAAATGCAAGTTGAGAAAAGAAGATGAATCCAAGCAAGTGGATCAAAGACATTATAGATCAATGATTGATAGCCTACTCTATGTGATAACTTCAAAACCATATGTAATGCAAGTAGTGAGACAGATTGTAAGATTTCAAGCAGCACCAAAGGAAACTCATGTTCTAGCAGTGAAAGGGATCTTCAAATATCCCAAAGGAATAAAAAAATTGGGCTATGGTATCTGAAAGGAAAGTAATTGACATTGGTAGCTTACATAGATGCAGATTGGGCAGGAATTATAGATGACAAAAGAAGTACAAGTGGAGTAGATTTCTACTTCGGAGGTGTTGATATATTAGGGAGTTGTTGTTTCCTTTCAATTGATGTTGATAAATCAGGGAATTGGTGTTGATAAATTTGAATGTATTTTTTATATATATTATGAAAAGAATTATGTGGTTTTCTCCCACGTTGGGATTCCATGTAAAATTATTTATGCTTTGTATATTTATATGCTTTGTTTTATATATATGGATGCATTTACAAGTTTGTGAAGCTAAAAATTGTTAATATTGATTCACCCATACTCCCCTCCTCTCAGTGTTATTGAATATTCCAACAATGCACCAATGAAAGAAATTAATTTATATAGAGCATGTCCGACATTGAAAATAGTTTCAATCATTAAGAAAAAATAATATATTAAATATTATATTTTAAGGTATTTAAAAAAATATCAAAAAATCTTAGCTTGAGTAGTTGGTAAACAATTTGTTTCCTCAATTGTATGGGTTTAAGACTCCAAAGATATATTATAACCAACTTATTAGATGCATTTATAAATAATTATATCTCCATAAATTCTCATTACTATAAAAAAAATTATAATTATATATTTATTAAAAAAATAAACTTTTATCTTTATAAAATAATTAATAATTACATTTTACCAAACTATTAATATTCACACATTAATAATTAATAAAATGGAGCATCATCAAAAATCTTTAGGGCATCCCAAATTCCAAAGCTAAACACAGAAATCTACATTTCTAAAAAATTCTGCCAATTTTTTTCAAAATCCCACCAAATTTTCTATTGTTTTCCTCGCAAAAAAAAAATAGACTACTGTTTTTTAAAAATAAAACGAAGAATTCAAAATTGATAATGGATTTCTGCCTCGTTGATTGTGAAGCATTTCCTCTCACAATATTCGAGTGGTCCGTACCCCACGTCCAACATTGCGCGAAATTCAAGTGGGCGAATTCTTGACAATTTTGGAAGAGATGGTGCTGCTCAAGGAATGATGGAGGGCGTTGACGTTTGCATAAGAAAGAAAACGAAGGTTGCCAGGCTGTTCTTCTCCTAAGATTTTGTGGCGGCCACAGTAATGGTTGTTGGCAGAATCAATTGGATGGCTTCGGTGGCAAAACAACAGCCAACATTGCTTCCCGTTTCAGATATAGAAAGAAAGAAAGAATTTTTAATGTCCACGAGGCTAAAAATAGCCTATGGGACATATTGCTTCTCTATCTGACTCTTGTATTCGGCCCTTTTCCTGTGAAGTTTTACAATGAGCACTCCCAACTTATCGACAAACTCTTCGCTGAATAGATTATCCCAAGAATTAGCTGCCAGAATACCTGCATAGTTTTCTCTGGTGTCCTTGAAGGCCTCGCATTCTAGAATGAAATGTTTTTCTGTTTCCACTTTTCCGGAGGAGCAAAAAATACATACTCTTTCTTCCCACATTTCTTTTGGCCTTTTCCAGCGCCCTGTTTCACAACGGAGTTGATGAGAATTAGTCCTTAATTGAGCGATAAGAATTTTAGATCTCCAAGAAATATCAGCCCCTATGTATGCCTTTTGTTGATGGTTATGTGTGGGGTTAAACTCTTCTATGTAGTACTTCTTCTTTCTCTCTAGCTCTTTCTTCCAAGTATGTTTATGGAATTTATCCATAACAAAAGTTTTTATCTCTTTATTGTTTGTAGGACACATGCTCAAGCAAATACCCCATTTACTAAACCATTTGTTATTTTGCCGCATCCAAGTCTTCTGTCTTTTACACAATCTGTCACTAAACACAACCTTAGGCCCTCTATCCTCTTCCATTTGCTCAATTTTTTTCAGATACCTTATGACTCGCACCATAGCAATTGCTTCAATAGGAGCAGCCCCTGTTTCACTTAACAGGATAGCATAAGGAACTGCACTTTTAATTTTGAATTTGTTTGTAATCAAACGTTTTTGAATTTTCTCAATTTGTTTCCACTGCATCTTGGTTGTGCTGCTGGCCCATAGTTCACAACCGTAAAGAATCACCGGAATCACTAGAAGCCCAAAAAGAGTTAGGGTGGTTTTCCAGTCCCACAGCTCTGCCTCTCTACACTTGTTTTGAAGAGCATAAAATGCTTTCCAACCCCCTAAAGTTCTTTTCTTTCTACAACCATCCCAACTTAAATTTCTGTTGAAGTCAATTCCGAGGTATTTGTAATCTGCAACTTCTTCCAAAATGCTGCCTCCAATATAGAACTTATGTTGGTTATGCTTTCTTTTGTTAGAAAAAACCACTACTTTCGTTTTGCCAATATTGACTTGCATCCCAACCCTTTTACAAAAATGCTCAAGGGAATGTAAATGCTCTTGCAAACCAAGAGCCGAATTAGCAATCAATATAAGGTCATCTGCGTACAAAAGAAGCCTGATAGCGAACTTGCCCAAATGGATACCGTCACCCCCTTGCGAATTTAGCCACTCTTCAAGCTTGTCAATATATAACCCAAAAAGGGTAGGAGACAATGGGCAACCTTGCTTGACGCCGATATCGCTTCTAAAACTTTCAGAAATGCCAGCTGAAGTTTTGATTTTGACTTTCACCTCTTCGTACAACCTATGCACAGCTGCTCTCAAATGCTTGGGAACCCCGAGTTCCTCCATTCTGCCCCAAAGCTTATCCCTAGGAACCGTGTCAAAGGCTTTTCTGAAATCAACAAAGCAACAAAAAACTTCTTCCTTATTTTCCGAACCTTTTTCAATGATGTGCCTTAAAGTTATACAATGATCAACTGTGGAATGTTTAGGTCTAAAACCTGCTTGCCCTTTAGCACGTTTATTTCTTTCTTCTGCCCACTTGCTAATTTTCTTTTCCAACATGCTTCGAAATAACTTTGCAAACAAGGGGTTTATCATTATGGTTCTATAATTGGAAGGATTATTGACGTCACCACTCTTGAAAAGAGGTATTGCCATACTAGTTGTCCAATCTGTGGGGAACCCCTGCTGTAAGATGCTGTTGAAAATTTTTGTGATGTGAGGTGAAAGAAATTTTAAGCCCCACTTTAGATACTCTGCTTGGAGTTCATCTAAGTCTTTTGCTTTTCCAGCGCCCAACTTCTTGATATCCATCTCTACCTCTTGCACCGTGAAGAGTTTTGTGTCTGTGTTGACCAAGGGAGGAGGGTCAACCTTGGGATCCTGCTCATAAAGTTGTCTTGCATAGTCAAACCATTTAGAAGTTGTAATGTTGTTTTCAGTTTGCACCTTTTTCGATTGGAGCTCCTTCCAAAATAATTTGGGGTTATTTTTCCCGAGGAAGATTAGTTCTTCTCTCCGTGAAACCATAAAATCGACTTTTTTCTTTTTTACTAACTGCTTGTAAGCTTTGAGCTTTATGTTATTCGTGTCTGATTCCTTCCACCTTCTCCTTGCCTTTTTGCATTCCTCGTCAAACCAAGCATTAACCGAAAAGCAATTTTTTTCGAATTTCTTAATTTTTGCTCTTTTGCACTCAGCAAGTGCGCTTTGAATTAAATGGGTTAATCTGTGACTATGAAGGCCATGAGATGGGATTTCCTCCTTCTTGAAGAGCCTCTCTAACATTATTTTGAAGGTATTACAATTCTCTGGATTCAAAAGAATTCTGCCCTTTGGGGGATTTTGTTGAACACATTGATTTTTCGACCCTAATTGCTTTTTTCCGGTCCAAGAGAAACTTAAATAGATTGGCTTGTGATCTGATTTTAAGTCCCAAATTTGATTTCCAATCAACACTTCCTCCATTTTCTCACACAAACTATGCGAGCAAATTACATAATCTACTACACTTGCTCCATTGTAAGTATTGCAAGTGAAATTACCAGACTTTTCCCATTTAGTCAACCCATTACAAATGACTAAATCGAAAGCCCCACATAGCATAAGCAGTTGTTCTCCAAAGATATTGCAGCCTTTATCCTTTGAAATTCGTTTCCACTGATGATTACTCTCTTCTGCAAGCCAGATAGGGTCACTGTCTTCTTTACAACAAAGAATGCTAGCTTGTTCACTTGCGGTTCTAGCATTGAAATCCCCCACTATAAGGACTTCACCTAGCTGAGAATATATTGCAATATCCGTTTTTAGGGCTGCAAAGGGATCTTTGTGGTCAAGCCCTCTACTTTTGTAGATTTTTGAAACTTGCGGTGCAAAATAGCATGCTGCAATTCTAATGAGATTTCCATTTTCTGATATTTTAAGCCAAACAAATTGTTTATTTGGGTCTTCTTTTTCTCGCTGAATGAAACGACCTTCTTTTTCTCTTACTAATACCATGATACCCCCGTGCCCTTTGCCATTCCCTGCTACCTTGTTCCACACTGCTATCTTCCAATACCCTTCAAACAAAGGTGTCTTACACCCTTCATGCTCATGTGTTTCTATGAGGCAAATTATTTTATATATTATGATATAAAATAAAATTGCAACGAAAATCTTATGGTATCGGATGAGAGATATTTTTATGTAGCTATATGTACCTTGGACAATCTTAAAAGAATAAAATAGTTTTTTCTTTAATAAAAATAAAAGGTGGTTTTCTTTTTATTTTTATTAATGTTTAATTTTATTTATTTATTTTTGTTTCATCTAGCAATCAAAATTTATAAATATTGAGTTAATAAGATATTATAAATGTGTTAATTAATTTTGATTTTATTAAAATATGACAATTTAATAAAAGCTTGTTTTGTTAAGAGATTTTTATTTGCTAGATAGTATACTAAATACTTTTTAGTTTTTCTATTTACCATTTTATAATATTTATTTCATAAAATTTGTTTGATTTTTTTAATAGTGGGTTTCTATCAATTTATTGAGTTGTTATTGGTTGTTTATAGACCAAGATGTAATAATGAGGTGGATTTCCATTATCACATTAGCATTTCACCTCTTGTTCTTTAGTGGAATTTCATCACATGGTAGGCTTCCCACTTTATGACTTGAAAATATTCCAAGTCAATAGACTTTATGTTGATATAAGTGAAAGGATAAGCGAGGCACTTTTTCTATGGATTAGGGCACAATTCTTTATGTAAAAGGAACATTGTACCACAACCAATCTTTTAAAAGATGCTTGATAAACTAAGGTTTCAAGGTGTAGCTGAACAAAAGAGTATTTAGGCATACAAGCATTAAAAAAAGACTTGCTTAATTGTAGAATCAATAAAAGGCAATGGAAATTTTTTTAAATAAGCCCTAAGTTCAATCATTGTATAATATTAGGGTTTTATTAGGACAAAAAATTCTTAGGGTTGATGGCATCTACCCTACCAAGACAAATTTCACCATGAAAAAGGCTAGATTTTGAGTCTAGGAGCTCAAATCAAGATGAGATCAAGTCCTAGAAGCTTTAACATCTTCCTTCCACAAGCCTTAGTTGAATTCGACACTTGACCTAACCATAGAAACATGCATTAAACAACTTAGGAAAAATAAAAGGGAGGAAAATAATAAAAACTTTGGTAAATTTTGACCACCACAAGGATCCTACTACCTTTCCTTACCTCAGTGATGGAGTCTTATGGGATAAATTTAAGAGAGATCAAATTTATGCATGGAGTATGGGGGGAAACCTTAGTTTTCACTTGTAAACCCTAAC
Organism: Pinus albicaulis; assembly: GCA_034641835.2. Taxonomy (NCBI): domain Eukaryota; kingdom Viridiplantae; phylum Streptophyta; class Pinopsida; order Pinales; family Pinaceae; genus Pinus; species Pinus albicaulis. Next base: position 868,726,718 of record CM076573.1, on the reverse strand, counting down.
TATCTTTTTATGAGTTGAGAAATTAATTAGAAGAAAACTCTCTAGTAGGTCTTCGTGGGGAATTCAAGGAAAATAAATTTAACATGCAATAATTCATCAATATTTTCCAATAAAAATATGCATTTCGACAAGGAAAAATTTAAAAACCTTAGAAAACATTCATCACATGAAAAACCATAAAACAAATGCAAATATAATCACAAATTTTCCAATAAATTTCCTTCTTTCAATCCCAAAAATAATTTTTGAAAACACAAACTAGTCTCAAATAGTAATAGCTCCATAAAACATCATGTCTCCACAAGTCCCGAGTAGAAAAGGAATATTTGATCTCTCTCTAACGAGGTTGAAATATGCCCAGTGATGATGAAAAGATGAATGGAGTGATCCTCCTTTTATATGAGGTCTATCACAACCATTAATCCAACTAAAATCCCCTAAACAAGTTTGATTTTGAGTAGACATATAGTGAATGGGTTACATGCTAACCCAATAGCTCAAAAAATAAAATGTTCTATCATTTTCATACACATATGAACCCTAAGGCCTATCTAAACATGATGTCATGCCCTTTTAGGGCTAAAAATGCTCCAAGGGTGCAAAACAAGGGCTATATGTCTCTCCAAGTATCATGATCAACTATAATTTGAGGAAGGGTCCTTAAATCAAACCTCATAACATCTCCATGTGTCCAAATGCCAACTCTAGGTTCCACATGGAATTTCCATGGGTGTCATCTAGACAACTTATTATACTATCTCTCCAATTTTGGGGCTCCATGAAGTAATACAAGTCCTCCCTAATCATCTTAGGGATGATTATCATCACTTGGGCTCTGGATCAAGGCATGTCGATCAAGTAGTGTTAAAGCTAGCCTAGGGGGAATTTTGGGTCCAATGGGTATATCATTAAGAATTATCAATCCCATGCAAAGTGATATCAACATTTTTGCATCTTAGGGTGCTATGGTGTTTCAATCAACTACCAATATTAGCAGTGTTCCCAATGCTCTACAATAGAAGGGAAATGTTTCACTTGCAAGGTCATCGTACTCTCTAAAAGTGTAGTGCAATATGGGCATCATGTGGATTAGGAGTGGAATAAATACTTTGTGTAAGAATACCTATCAAAACCATCTTAAACTCAAGTGAAAGAAACCATTCATTAGATATAATAACCATAGATGAATCATAATGGACCATACTTACCTATTAAGGGCATAATAATACTTCAAAATAGGATCACCTTCAAATCTCTAACTAGAATAAGTCATGTAAAAGTGTTCCCTACATTTTTAAAGGTGGCTAGGTAATTAACCCTATTAGGTGCTTCCAATCCTTAAAGAGAGGTGGAATTTCCAAGATCAACCCTTCAATTTAAACGTGTTAGTGATAGTAGGTGGAAACAGAGGGGATGAATTCATGGCTAAGTGTCATGGATAGAGGACCAACTGATGGAGGTCCATATCCTGAGTGTATAGAGGTAATGGAGGGAGAAATCATGGAGGCATGAGTTATCTCTTTCCTCAACCTACTATTTCCACCCATCTAATGTGCCTTCTATTTCCTTTGGATAATACTTTTATATGGTGCATAGGTCATGGATCCAAATCTTTCCTTTTATAATATACCATTTACTTTACCTCTTAGGATGAGTCAATTTCTCAATCATTAGGGTGGGACATGCAAGGATTCCTTATGATGAGATGGAACATCAAGTGTCCAGTAAGTAGGTGGTTGTGGTGGGGGGGGGGGGAGGTGGTAGAGCTCATGCTAGAATTTTATCCACATGTTAAGTCTCAACCATATTTTTCATTTTAACTTTTCTTTTTCTTTTGTTGTAGACATATTATGCTTTTTATTTTCTTTTCGCTGTGTCAACCTCTAGGGAAATGTTTTACGACATGTTGGCAGTCCAACCAACTCCCTTCTCATTTTTCAAATGATATGGGTCCCTTTTCCTTTTGTTTGTGTTTTGTTTTTCTTTTGGTTGATAAAGAGGAACATTTTCAGATTGGTTATCATCTAGACTATGATCATTTTAATTATATGTTCTTAACCAAGACATGGTACCCTTAATATGTAATTGGTATTCCTATTTTGATTATGTAATGACAATATAAATTGCACCTCATACCATTTCAATCTTCCGATTCTCATTGATCTTGGTCAAAATATTTAGTATTGTATAGAAACATTTATTTTTTACACTTGGTTTAAGGAATGGTTATATATTATGAGGAGTGGATATTTTATTTTCATGTCAGATTATAGTGAATCTGTTGAATGATTTTTGGAGCCCTATTTATGAACATCGTGCTGTTTTCAAATCATTTGGTATATATATATATATATATGTTATAGGTCAATTTGGGCATCATCCCAAAAAACAAATCAGTATTCAATAGGGTCTATCATACTCTAAATTAGTTGCTACATGCCCTAAACAAGTCATCGCATTGATGATCTTCCTTCATGAAAGTTTCACTGCATAGATGCTAGCTGAAGTGCCCCATTGAGCCATTAACACACCCCTAGACAGTTGTAATTTCTTTGCAGAGAATCTACTCCCATGAAAGGTTGCGTTGCAGAGGATCTAGGATCACTTTAGAGTGTGTTGGTCCACTAAGAGCGAACTGTTCATTGGATTCCAAGAACCTTCCCAACCTCTAGTGACTTCTAGAAGTTGTTCTAGCTTTCACCTCATCTGATAGCCTTGAATTTGGAACCCATGAAGTCATTAAAGCTCTTATCCTCCTATTCCCATGAAAAAGGAAGCCTCTTCATCCATTTTAAGGAAAGCCATTCAATGATTCATGTATGTCAAACTACCTTCATCTACTTATAAATAGAGCACTGAACATAGTGCACAAGGGAGCAAGAATTTGTGTTAAGTAGAGTTATGCTGGTGAGATCACAACCCTTGGAAGTATTGTTCATGTACTCTGATGTTGCTGGATTGTTGATGCTAGATGTGATGAGGATGGGACTCAAGCTAGATGAGTGACAATGAATCGATGAATTGGTTGTAACCTTCCTTCTACTTCATAATAAAGACATTTGTTCCTTTCCTCATGCACGTGTCAATGATGTTATATGTGTATTTATGAATTTAATCAATTCAATTTGTCTAACTTGAATAGATCATATTTCCTTTATGTTGTTTTCTGCCTTCTGTTTGCCATGGGAGGTATCAATCAAGAGAGTTAAGATGGATTGAGAGCGAAAAAAATGATGAAGGGAGGCGATGGAAAGAGAACAAATTACAAGTAGGTTTCTCTCCCTTTATCTATTCATTTTAAGGACAAGGTCAGATATCTTTCTTTTCATAGTTCTAAGTGCACCACCGCACTTAGGGAAAGCATACTTATCCGTAGGTTTGTATTTCCATAAAACAAATTGGCGACCATATTGGGGATCGATGGATGATCCTGGTGGTTTTGTCCTTGTCCATCAACATCTACTATACTTTAACTGCTTATTTTCATTCATTTGAATGACTCTTAGAAAAATTAGGGTGTTTTATTGCTTTTTCAGAGAGTCCTCTCGCACCAAAGCACCTTTGGTATTGACACAGTGCTCTGCATAGCACTACTAGCTTAGGGACAATGCTCTGCAATGCATTTTCTCCCACTCAGGGATGTGTTGCCGCTGTGACCAACCAAAATCTATCTATTTTGTCTTTTTCCAATTCATGTCAATGTTTGCTTGCTGAAGTTTTGAGTGATTGATTCCTTCTAGAGACTAGTTTTTCTCTACTTTTCTTGCCTCACTTTGGATTTGTTTGATCAATGTTTCTTTGTGTTTCATTTATCATTGTTGAATAGTTACAAAGTTAAATTTTACATTTAATCAATTCACTATTTTCAAAAAGAGGAATTGTCATTTAATCCTTCATTTCTCTTTAAATATTTGAGTGATTGTTTGTGCATTAGTTTCTTTTTCGTTCATCTAAACTTAAAGGAAATTGAAAAGAAAAACATGCATTTTCATATAGGGATTGTGAGTGCTTCTTAAGGAATAGTTTAGGGAAATTTCATTTAGATGTGTTCATTTTTTGTTGCATACAATTTGATTGCTCTATCCCTTGTAGCTAGTTTTTCAATGTTGAAAATAAATTCGAAATGAATGCTTATCATTCTAATTTCATTCTAGGAATGTTCAATACATATCACGGCGAACCTGAAAGACAAACTGATAATCAAGATAAAAAAAAATTTATTTGAATTTATCTAAGGAAGCATTGTAACATTAATGATAACATTTAGAGGTCTAGGCTAGAAGACGTGTTCTGGCGTCATTAAACATAGCAGCTGTCATTAATTTTCTGTGATAAATTCTGGGTGTGATACCTCATTCAACATACATAAGTATATTGGGCGATGTTCTAGTACGAAAAGTATAAGGGGATGCTCTCACTGTGTGGTTTCGCATTAAACAACACTAATACAGATTGGGCCTCCACATACCTTTGTGTATATTCGGGAGGACAAATTTATGTTGCTTACCATCCATAGGTAACCGAGTCAGCCGCCTTGTACCTGTGATACACCGAACACAACATTCAAAGAGATTTATTGCACGTACATAAGTCCTTGGTTTACTTGGGTAGTATATTACAATTCACAATTTCTTGGTAAACCTTTTGCCTAGCATTGCCCTATTTTTGTGTATTTATTTTTGTATAAAATAAATCAAAAATTGTGGAAGAAGATCAACCCTTTCCCCATCGTTCGCGTAGGATAGTGAATAAACCACCGTTATCGCCAGAATCTACACCTAGTAGATGAAGGCGCCCTTGTCCTACCAAATTCGGGACCTCTAGAACTCTTGGTGCTATATCATCTGATACACTAGAAAAAATTGTTCCTTTGAGTACCGAGTCTCGAGTTGTTTCAAATGATCCCGGTTTATCTGCTACTGTCGAGACAAAACCGTCACAGTTACTTGAGGACACTAAAATTTAATCCAATGAAACAATAAATACAGAACCCGAACTTGTTCAACTGAAATTTGATCCCAGAAGTTGATCTCGAAGTTGACTAACAAGAAGTTGTTCCGGTGAAACCGTCTGATCCTCAGTCATCTGTAACCGTTGAGTCCTCCTCTTTACCGCCTGAAATTTATCTCAGGCTTGATAGTGAAGTACTTCCACTTAGTTTGATTTCAATAGAGGAATAACTTCAGGAAGAGACAACCCCTTAAACTCCCACTCATTTTGGGTCGAGGTTTCATTTATATCAGTCTTTTCATTGTTTAACCTACTCTGCTTCTGTTGATCCTTTTCACTCTCAAGTTCCCGTAGATTCATTAGAGTATTTGTTGGGTTATTTAACCATGGAAGAGACATCATTCTAGACTGTACCATCTGTTACCGCTGTGACAACATCTACTGTTTCTTTATCTTCTATGTTTTCAATGACACTCAAGTCTCAGAACATTGGTGTAGGACTCTTTAAGGATCCTTCCCTAATGGGCACCTTTTCATTACCGTCATCTTTGAAATCGACAGAAATCACAAATATAGAGACCTGAAATATGATATCTTCCACTTCATCTGACTTAAGGAAGATTCCAAATGATTTTGAAATAGATAGGCGGGGTAAATTATGAGTATGGTTCTTTTACTGTGTCAACCTCATTAAAAAATGAATTAGGTGAATGAGGATAGTTCTTTTATTATGTCACCCTCGTTAAAAAATGAACCAAGTCATGAGGATGGTTCTTTTACTATTTCAATCTCGTTAAAAAATGAAACAGGTGATGAGGATAGTTCTTTTACTGTGTCAACCTCGTTAAATGAAACATGTTACCATGAGGATAGTTCTTTTATTGTGTCAACCTTGTTAAAAAATGAATCAATTCTTGAGGATAGTTATTTTACTGTGTCAACCTCGTTAAAAAAATGAATCAGGTCATGAGGATGGTTTTTTTGTTGTGTCGACCTTGTTAAAAAATGAAACAGGTTCCTATGAGCATAGTTCCTTTTCTTGTGTCAAACTCGTTAAAGAATGAAACAAGCTTCTATGAGCATAGTTATTTTCATGTGTCAAGATCGTTTAAAAAATGAAACAAATCCTTTCCTAATTAAGTCGAGTCTTTCATCTGATCTCGTAAATGAACCTTAATTAAATCCAGCTATTGGTAACCAGTAGTCTACTTAGGTGAATGAAATGAAGCTAGGGGGGCAAGTTAGGCTTGGGGGCATTGAAACTTATTTCAAGCACAATTTTCTTTGTTTCAAGCTTGTGTAAAAATGAAACTACTTTCCAGCATATTTTTCTCTATTTCAAGCTTGTGTAAAAATGAAACCACTCTCAAGCATAGTTTTATTTGTTTCAAGCTTGTATAAAAATGAAAACTATCTTGAGTCCATTACGGTTGTTATTTTCAAGACTCGTTAATCTCACGAAAATCCTGAGATTCTTTTGCTATCTTTTCATGCTCATAAAATACATGAAAATGCCGAGTTCTTTCCGTCTTTTCCTGCTCATAAATTAAATTGAAATTTGAACACAAAGCACAGTTTTATCTATTTTTCAAGCTTTGTTAAAAATTAAAAAGGAACTAAAAGCATACTTTTATCTCTTTTTTCAAGATTTGTTAAAAATGAAAAAGGAATTTAAAGCACACTTTTATCTCTTTTTCGAGCTTTGTTAAATATGAAAAAGGAACCCCCTTGGAGTTCCCTTTCAGCTCTTTTCAGACTCAAAATATGAAAATATTGTCGAGCACTTGTCCTTTCGAGCTTGTAAAAGGAATTGAAAAGACATCTACTCAGTATAAGTTTAACCCTTTTCCAAACTGAGATAGATTATGTTTACGAAATAAGGAAAACCCTAGTTGAACATGGCTAGGAGGTTCTCTCAAATATTATTTCATTCTTTTTCGGATCTGAGGGACTATTATACGAAAAAAGAACTTGTGGAGTTTTCTTTTAGTCCCCTTTTCAAACTCTCTAAACATGAAAAATGATCAAGTTCTCACTGTCGTTAGACCTGTTAAAGAATCAAATAGTGACGGATTTTTCCATCATGACAAGGCCTAGTTTCACCATCACTAGACTCATTAAAGCATTAAATAGAAATGGATTCACTCGACGGGTGGAATTATACATCAAGCATATGATATCCTCCTCAAGCTTGTTAAAAAATAAAGAGGTACTGGTTAGCAATGACTGGGTAAAATTGGAAAGGGATAAAACACTTGATGGTAGCAAGTCGATATTGAACATGACACTTATTCACTTCATCTCCGTGATTTTTGGGTTGGGTACTATGCTTGATAGTATATCATACCTATGGTCTATCACACCATCCATCACTTCAGTTTTGGGTCAAATTCTTCCAATTCATTCAGTGTTGCTGATATGTTTAAGAGAAGTAACTCATTTATTCCTCATCCTCTGCAATACTCATAAACATTCATTTCATGACCGCCATCCCTGACATTGCTTCATCGGTCACATTCTATCTCCAAAATCATTATTCTCGTTTCGTGTAGTTGATCGTGGAAGCATCAACGCCCTCCTGTGATGAGTCACTTCCTGTTGACATCAACCCATTATCCAGGAAGTTGACTTAGAAACAACCTTTCACTACCTTGGATCTTGCTTACATCAACAACAGGTTTCTCTCTTCTGGCGACAGGTTGACAAAAAAGGCCTTTGACCAAAATACTTTGTATGGTGTTCGACATAAAATCATTTATTCACACCATGCAGAATGTACTGTAGTACCTTGAGAGCCATTATCATCAATGGTGGTTTCTCTCGCATCTGTTAATGACTCACATCATTGGCTAGTAATCAGATGGTGTCTTCTCATGCTCGACTTCAGATCACATATTCGCATGGTTAGAATCATAATTTAAGAGATCGAGTGAATGATATAGAAGACTCTAGATCTAGTTTCATCCATCCGAGATGCAATTTCAGGAGAAGTACCAAATCATCCGTACGATGGTCATTATTTAGATGGTCATCCTATCATGGGTCTATATTTGTAGACAAGTCTATATATGTAGAAAAATTTATGATGCTATGATAGTTTATGTGCTGAGTATGGGATATGCCTCCCTCAACAATTCATGTCCAAGATGAACATATATCATGATGTAATGTATTGTAATTGATGAAGGTCATTTTCTGCTTTAGTTCCTCCTCATCACGTCGTAAAGAAAATCATGCAACATTATCATTTTTTAATTCATGCTTTAGGGGGCAGCTGTTACGGGTCAATTTGGGCATCGTTCCAAGACAAAAATCAATATTCATTAGGGTATATAATACTCTAAATTATTTTTTGCATGCCCTAAAAAAGTCATCACATTGATGGTCTTCCTTCATGAAAGTTTCTCTGCTTATATGCCAGTTGAAGTGCCCCATTGAGCCATCAACGCACCCCTAAACAGTTGTAACTTCTTTCGAGAGAATCTACTCCCATGCAAGGCTACGTTGTAGAGGATTTAGGCTCACTTTAGAGTGCGTTGGTAGGCTGGGAGTGAATTCTTCATTGGATTCCAGGAATCTTCCCAACCTCTAGTGACTTTTAGAAGTTGTTCCAGCTTTCACCTCATCGGACAACATCAAATTTGGAACCCATGAAGTCATTAAACCTATTATCCTCCTATTTCCCATGAACAAGGAAACGTCTTCATCCATTTTTAGGAAATCCATTCAATAATTCATTTATGTCAATACCTTCATCTACTTATAAATAGAGCACTGAACATAGTGCACAAGGGAGAAATAATTTGTGTTAAGTAGAGTTATGCTGGTGAGATCACAACTCTTGGAGGTATTGTGTATGTACTGTGATGTTGTTGGATTTTTGATGCTGGATGTGATGAGGATGGGACTCATGCTGGATGAGTGACAATGAATCGATAAACTAGTTGAACTCTGCCTTCTACTCATAATGAAGACATTTGTTCCTTTCCTAATGTACGTGTCAATGATTTTAAATGTCCATTTATGAATTTATTCAATTCAATTTTTTAAACTTGAATAGATCATATTTCCTTTATGTTGTTTTATTTCTTCTGTTTGCCATGAGAGGTATCAATCAAACGAGTTAAGTTGGATTGAGAGCGACGAAGGGAGGCGAGGGAAAGTGAACAAATTACAAGTAGGTTTCTCTCCCTTTATCTATTCATTTTAAGGAAAAGGTCAGATATATTTTCTTATGTTGTTCTAAGTGCACCACCACACTTAGGGAAAGCATACTTATCTGTAGGTTTGTATTTCTGTAAACTATATATATATATATATATATATATATATATATATATATATATATATATATATATATATATATATATATATATATATATATATATATATATAGATATATGATTCGAGACATGTTTTATTGTATGGTTACATTGGTCATGATTTATATTGGTTTGAATATATGACTTAGGGTTATGTCAAAACTATATTCATATAGTTTTTTGGCTATGGTAAGGCTAATGTGATATTGTAATGTCCCGACTATGTTGAAACATGATTACTCTAATCCTGAGTGATATATGGCAGTATGAGACAGATTTGGTATCATTTGCTTTAGATGTTGTGTTTCCTATTTGGCATCACCACCTCTCGATGCCTGTATGGGCCATAACGCGTAGCCATAATTCGACCTGAAAAAAAATTAAAACTTTTCTTAGTCATGATTGATGTATGGTACATTCTCTAAAACGCGCATCATGATCTTTTGAATTTCTCTGTAGGGTTTTCATTTTGGAATTTTCTCTAGTTTCTATTTCTCTCTATGTTTCTCCCGATCTCTTTGCAAATTTCCATAACTTTGGTCTTTCGTATGCCTATTCTCAAGTCTTTAAAGTTAAGCCCTAGCTCATTTTTTATTTCTGTAAATAAGCATGCTTGTTATTAGAAGATAATTTGTTGTGTAACCAGCTCCAAAAATAGAAGAAAAGAGATATCAACGCCTTAGAAATAATCCACTTCGAGGGGAAACCTCCAATACATTACATAAATAAACAATTCATGGATAATACAATTTACAAAACCTCCTTTCTATATATAGGAGTCCATGGGGCCATAATGTAATCCTAGTGGGGCCACAATGTAATCCTAGCCGACCTAACAATAATAATTAAGGGCACAATAATAACAATATGGGGGTTACAAGGGTACAATAATAACAATAAGGGGGTTACACTAACAACAATAAGGGACTATACTAGTAATATAGGGACATAACATGCCCCTATCCTTCAAAAAAGTGTTGTCCTCAACGCTTGAGTAGCTCTGGGTGCTTCTGTATAAAATTCTCATCCTCCCATGTAGAATCTTCAGTGGGTAAGTTCTTCCACTTGATGAGATACTCTGAAAATGATCAATTCCGTAGCTGTCGAGTTCTTGTTTCCATGACTGCTTCAGGTTCCAATATGATTTTTCCTTCCTCATCAAGTTCTGGCAATATTGTTTGAACCGGAAGATTTTCACCTATAACCTTCTTTAAGCATGAAACATGGAAAACTAGATGTACTCGCGAAGAAGCAGGAAGCTCCAATTTGTATGCCATAGTACCAATATTTTGCAACACCTTGTAAGGACCATAGTACTTTGGCGATAATTTATTATCCTTCTTAGCTTGCTTGAGGGACATTTTTTGTATGGTTGTAGCCGTAAAAATACCCAATCTCCTACATCAAAACTTCTCTCGCTGCGATGTTGATCTGCCTGTTGTTTCATTCGATTTTGTGCCAAATTCAGGTTATCCTTTAAGATTTGGAGAACTTCTTGCTGATGCTCGATGTGATATTCCACTGCTTGAACCTTCGAATTTTCCCTTAAAGATGATGTGATGGATGGTGGATGATATCCATAAAGTGCCATAAATAGGGTCATTTTTGCTGCAGTATGGAAGGAAGTGTTATACCACCATTCAACGAGAGGTAACCACTTGACCCATTGTGTTTGTTTATCAGATACAAAACAACGAAGATATCCTTCCAAACATTTATTTACTATCTCAGTTTGACCATCGATTGAGGATGATAAGATGAGCTATGAGCTAATTGAGTACCCAAACAAGAAAGTAACTCCGTCCAAAAATTTCCAGTAAAAATGGGATCTCTGTCGCTGACAATAACCCTTGGGCTTCCATGTAGCTTTTGAATTCTGTCCATAAATGTAGTAGCAACTGTACTTGCTTTAAATGGATGAGATAATGCACAAAAGTGTGCATACTTGGTAAGTATATCAACTACCACCATGATGACACTATTTCCTTCGGACTTAGGTAAACCTATGATAAAATCCATTGAAATATCCTCCCAACGTTGACTTGGAATGGATAAAGGTTGTAGAAGTCCCGGGGTCTTAATCGTCTCAACTTTATTCTGGTGGAAAACCAAACATTCCGCCACAAAATTTTGAATATCAGATTTAAGGCCATCCCAAAAAAATTCTTTCTTCACTCTATGGTAAGTTTTTAAAAAGCCTGAGTGTCCTCCTAAAGGAGAAGTGTGCAGTTCCAAAAGAATCTTTTGTTTTAGTTGGGAGTTCCTACAAAGATATAAGCGATCTTTGTACCGTAAGGAATCATTTTTCCAACTAAATGTATCAGATGTACTAGGATCTTGCTGCAACTTTAGAATGAGTGTCCACACATCTTTTTCCTTCTTCCATTCATCTCTTGCTTCGGTTATCCAATCTGGATGGATAATATAAATGGCACAAAGCAATGCTTCCACCTCTTCATTCTTTCTTGAGAGTGCATCTGCAACAACGTTAATTTTTCCTTTTTTGTAGATTATTTCAAAGTCATAACCCAACATCTTTGTGACCCATTTTTGTTGCTCTTCTGAAGATAGTCTTTGTTCCAAAAAGTGTTTAAGACTATCATGATCAGTTTTTACCTTGAAGTGTCTTCCCATTAGGTAAGTTCACCATTTCTTTAGTGCATGCGGTATTGCTAACATTTCCTTCTCATAAATAGGTTTCTGTAAATACTTTCCTTTGATTGGACGACTTTCAAAAGCAATGGGTCTTCCTTCCTGCATTAAAACAACACCAATTCCATTTCCTGAGGCATCACATTCCACAATAAAGGTTTTTGTGAAGTATGGCGTAGCTAAGACAGGCGCTAGGCACATTGCCTCTTTAAGATGTTCAAAAGCCTTAGTTGCTTCAGGAGTCCATGAAAATGCATCTTTCTTCAATAATGTTGTTAGAGGTGCCGCTATTCTCCCATAATTCTTAACAAACTTGCGATAATACCCTGTTAACCCGAGAAATCCTCGCAACTGCTTTATGGTTGTGGGGACTTTCCATTCCTTAATGGTTTTAATTTTGTTAGGGTCTACTTTAACACCCTCATGAGATACAATATGACCCAGATATTCCACCTCTTGTACTCCAAAGAAACATTTGGATTTTTTTGCATATAATTGTTTCTCCTGCAATAGTTTGAGCACCATGTCAACATGTTCAACATGATCCTTCCAAGACCTACTGTAGATTAGTATACCATCAAAAAATACTAGCACAAATTTTCTAAGGAAGGGTTTGAAAATGGAATTCATCAACCCTTGAAATGTAGAAGGTGCATTGGTAAGCCAAAAGGCATGACCAAAAATTCATAATGACCCTCATGAGTTCGAAATGCTGTTTTTGGAATATCTTCAGTCTTCATTCTAATTTGATGATATCCTGAACGAAGATCCAACTTGGTAAAATAAATTGCTCCATGTAATTCATCCAATAATTCATCAATAAAAGGAATGGGAAATTTATCTTTAATGGTGAGATTATTGAGCTCCCTATAATCCAAACACATTTGCCATGATCCATCCTTCTTGTGTACCAATACTACAGGGGCAGAGAAAGAACTTTTACTAGGTTGAATTATACCTGCCTCTAACATTTCTGCAATCATACGTTCAATTTCGCTCTTTTGGACATAAGGATATCTATAAGGCCTGATGTTTGGAGGAACACTTCATGGAATCAAATGAATAGCATGATCATGATCACAAATAGGTGGGAGTCCTTTGGGAGTTTCAAACACCTTGGAATGATTGTCCAAGACTTGTTGGAGATGTGCAGAAATAGATGATTTTGATGTTGGAACTTCTAGTGAGCATAATTGTGCAATTACGCCTCGTTGTTCTTTCTTTAGAAGCTTTGTCATGCCATTAGAGCTTATTATCCTTCCTGGCTTCCCTTCAATACCCCGTAATTCGACTTCCTTTCCTTCTGAAAAGAATTTCAAGAAACGTTCTTGAAAATTAAAAGCTACCGTCCCCAAAGATTGTAACCATTGTACTCCTAGTACAACATCAGCACCTCCCATAGGAATGGAAAGCATTGGACTATTCAATACATATTCCTCCATGGTTAGCTTGATATTATGGCATTTTCCAGAGCAATTTATAGTTCCTCCATTTGCAACCATCACTTGACATTCTGGTGTTGAGTATAGGAAACAATTTAATTCCTTGGCTACCTTACAATGAATAAAATTATGGGTGCTACCTGAATCAATCAACACTATTACCTTTTTCTTATTGATATGTCCTTCTATCTTGAGAGTTTGAGGAGTGGTAATTCCTGCCAGTGCATTACACGATATGGTTGGATTCATTTCTTCCCCTTCTATGGCTGGTTCCTGGTGTATATCCTCTTCTTGTTCATTTTCTTCTTCCTCTTCACAATCTATGTAAAATAATTTCTTCTCAGCACACTTATGACCTTTAGTGTATTTTCTATCACAGCTGTAGCAAAGCCCTTTTGCTCTTTTTTCTTCCAATTGTTGTGGTGTTAACCTTGTAGGTTGTGGAAATCTAGGCGTAGCCACACTTCCTTCTTTATAGAATTGAGTGGTAGGCTTCCTTGTTGCCATAATTTTACATTCAACTTTTCTTGCCAACTTGAATGCCTTCTCCAATGAATCAGGTTCTAGAACACGAACTTCATGTTGAATGTTATCCTTTAAAGTGCTTATGAAGAGATCAATCCTGTGTTCCTCTGGAATATCAGTTACCCTTATATTCAATTTTTGGAAGTCCTCAATGTGCTGCCCCACTAAACCCTTTTGTTTGAGATTTATCAATTGGCTTAAGAAGGTGTTGCTCTTTGTATCCTCATAATGTGCTATCATTTCCTCCGTAAAAATTGACCAAGTGACAATTTTTTTACGGGAGGAAAGCCATCGATACCATACAAATGTATTTTGTTCTAAATGTAAAGTTGCAATGCGTACCTTTTGTGTGTTTTGCACATTATGGAGATCAAAATATTGCTCCATTTGTAGTATCCATGTTACAGGATCCTTTCCATCAAACTTCCTCATCTCCATTTTTGGAATATGGTGGTTCTTCCCGCCAACATTAGAGTTTGTGAAATCACAATTAACATTTATTTTGTTCTCATCATGAGTTTCTTCTACTATCTTTTCACCATTATGAAAAATTTCTTGTATCAACTTTGTCAAACCTTCCATGTCTGCTTTTAGATCATTCTTCATGTTTTCCATCTTAGCTTCCCATCCATCTTAGCTTCCACGCCTTTCTTCAAAACTTCCATTTCATTTTTTGCTGCTCTTTGCGAGAGCGAAAATTGGTGCACTTGCTCTTGTAATTTAGATAGATCATGTTGCAATTCTTCATCTTCATGAGTCATAGTAGAGCCTTCTGAAGGCTTAATGGGTGTTGAATTATTTTTACGGGGCATATTTTAGAACCCAATACTGATATATATTCTACAATATGCCCTTGGAATCAATTCAAATTGATTCTTCAAACAAGACTTATGCAATTTGGAAAAAAATACACACCTTTTTCTTGCTTTTGAGGAGTTCGATATTGAAATTGGATTATCTCTGTGATTGCAGCACTTCAATATTTGAATTTCGGTACCAATGTAGCCCTCTGAAGTATTTTTCGAATTCCACAGGTCTGACCTAATTTGGATTCTCCAAGACAAAGCTGTGTCCAATCTCCCACAATGACCTAATTATGGACTTGTTCAGTAGAGCGAAATTGTACGACTTGCCACGTGTCACGGTTACCTCCTTCAGCTCTAAAATTGATAGCCAAGAAACTAAAGTCTGTGTAATTGCGACTAATTTTTACAGCACTCCAATCCGATGCTCAGAGAGAGAGTTATGAATCTTTTCCCACAATCACCTCTTTGAGATGAAATTTGGGAGCCTGAAAAAACACTACCTTCCACAGATCATATCTCTGAAAATATTGCGAATCAAGATTTGAAATTTTTTGATGAGTTTCCTCAGGATGTCCACTTCGTACCCTAAAAATTTCAGATTCTGAACCTTCGTAGAAAAAACGTTATAGTGAAAATGCCACGATGACCTGTTTAGAGCAGCGAAACCCTAGAATCCAAAGCTCTGATACCAAATGTTGTGTAACCAACTCCAAAAATAGAAGAAAAGAGATATAAACGCCTTATAAATAAGCCACTTCGAGGTAACCTCCATGCATTACATAAATGAACAATTCTTGGATGATACAATTTTACAAACCTATTTTCTATATATAGGAGTCATGGGGCCATAATGTAATCTGGTGAAGACTATGATAATCCTAGCCGACCTAACAATAATAATTTAAGGGCACAATAATAACAATATGGGGGTTACAAGGGTACAATAATAACAATAAGGGGGTTACACTAACAACAATAAGGGATTGTGCTAGTAATATAGGGACCTAACATAATTGGTAGGCTCTGATCTTGTCGGAGTTTATGATGAATACATATCTCTTTTTGAGAAGGTGGGCTTGTGGAATTTTATACAGCAATTTAAACGTGTCAGCTCCACCTAATGCTTTTGTCGATGAGGTGGATATTTAAGAGCATTCCGCCCTTGAACAAAAAATTGATTCCTTCAGTGATTGCAGGGATGAAATCCCCAAAGCTCCACCTATTCATGTTAGAAGAAGCAGGGCAAAATACATTGTGTTTCATCATACTAAATTAAACCAAAGGTTAAGAAATAGGTTGAAATTTTAAAGAAGCCAGATACTGTTAGGTCCCTATATTACTAGTATAGTCCCTTATTGTTGTTAGTGTAACCCCCTTATTGTTATTATTGTACCCCTGTAACCCCCATATTGTTATTATTGTGCCCTTAAATGATTATTGTTAGGTCGGCTAGGATTACATTGTGGCCCCATGGACTCCTATATATAGAAAGGAGGTTTGGTAATTTGTATCATCCAAGAAATTTTCATTCATGTAATGTATTGGAGGTTGCTCCCTCGAAGTGGCTTATTTCTAAGTCGTTGATATCTCTTTTCTTCTATTTTTGGAGCTGGTTTCACAACATTTGGTATTAGAGCTTTGGATTCTAGGGTTTTGATGCTCCAAATAGGTCATCGTGGAATTTTTTCTATAACTTTGTTTCTATGAAGTTTCAAAAGCTGAAAGTTTTAGGGTGCGAAGCCGAAATCCTAAGGAACATCGTCGCAAAATTTCAGAGCTTGTTTCGCAATATTTTCGGAGATATGATCTATGGAAGTTAGGTCTTTTTGCAGGCTCCTCAATTTAATCTAAGCAGGTCATCATGGCATTTGTTTTTTTTTTCAGAAAGAAAAAAACCACTGTATTATATTGTGTATAACCAGTACATTTTCAATATCTATGTATAACCAGTCATCATGGAATTTGTGCTATAACGTTTTTTCTACGAAGGTTCAAAATCTAAAAATTTTAAGGCGCGAAGCTGAAATCCTGAGGAAAATCATCACAAAATTTCAGAGCTTGGTTCACAATATTTTCGGAGATATGATCTATGGAAGGCAGTGCTTTTTCAGGCTCTCAAATTTCATCTCAAAGAGGTGATCATGGGAGAAGCATCATAACTCTCTCTCTGAGCATCAAATTGGAGTACTGTAAAAAGTGGCCATAAAGAAATGGACTGAAGTTTCTTTGCTATCAATTTCAGAGCTAAAATATGAAACAGTGACATGTGGCAAGTCGTACAAGTTCGATCTACTGAAACAGTCCATAATTAGGTCATTGTGGGAGATTGGACATAAATTTACCTTGAAGAATACAAATCCGCTCAAACCTATGGCATTAAAAAGAGGATTCAGAAGGCTAACTTAGTGTGAAATTTAAGATATTGAAGAGCTGAAACCACAGAGATAATCCAATTTAAATATCAAGCTCTTCAAAAGCAAGAAAAAGGTGTGTAATGTTTTCCGAATTGCATAAGTCTTGTTTGAAGAATTAATTTGAATTGATTCCAAGGGCATATTGTAGAATAGATATCATTATTGGGTTCTAAAAAATTCCCTGTAAAAATAATTCAACACCCATTAAGCCTTCAGAAAGCTCTACTATGACTCATGAAAATGAAGAATTGCAACATGATCTATCAAAATTACAAGAGCAAGTACACCAAATTTCGCTCTCGCAAAGAGAAACAAAAAATGAAATGGAAGTTTTGAATAAAGGCATGGAAGTCAATATGGATGGTTTGAAGAAAGGCATGGAAGCTAAGATGGATGGCGTGGAAGAGAAGATGGATGGTTTGAAGAAAGGTGTGGAAGCTAAGATGGATGACATGGAAGTTGGCATGGAAGCTAAGATGGATGGCATGGAAGCTGGCATGGAAGCTAAGATGGATGACATGAAAGATAACATGGAAAACATGAAGAATGATCTAAAAGAAGACATGGAAGGTTTGATAAAGTTGATACAAGAAATGTTTCCTAATGGTGAAAAGATAGTAGAGGAAACTCATGAGGAGAAAAAAATAAATGTTAATCATGACTTCATAAACTTTAATGTTGGTGGGAAGAACCACCATATTCCAAAAATGGATATGAGGAAGTTTGATGGAAAGGATCCTGTAACATGGATACTACAGATGGAACAATATTTTGATCTCCATAATGTGAAAAACACACAAAAGGTACGCATTGCAACTTTACATTTAGAACAAAATACATTTGTATGGTATCGATGGCTTTGCTCCCGTAAAAAAATTGTCACTTAGTCAATTTTTACGGAGGAAATGATAGCACATTATGAGGATACAAAGAGCAACACCTTCTTTAGCCAATTGATAAATCTCAAACAAAAGGGTTTAGTGGGGGAGCACATTGAGGACTTCAAAAATTGAATATAAGGGTAACTGATATTCCAGAGGAACACAGGATTGATCTCTTCATAGGCACTTTAAAGGATAACATCCAACATGAAGTTCTCATTCTGGAACCTGATTCATTGGAGAAGGCATTCAGGTTGGCAAGAAAAGTTGAATGTAAAATTATGGCGAAAAGGAAGCCTACCACTCAATTCTATAAAGAAGGAAGTGTTGCTACGCCTAGATTTCCACAACCTACAAGGTTGACACCACAACAATTGGAAGAAAAAAGAGCAAAAGGGCTTTGATAAAGTTGTGATAGAAAATACACTAAAGGTCATAAGTGTGCTGAAAAGAAATTATTTTACATAGATTGTGAAGAAGAAGAAGAAAATGAACAAGAAGAGGATATACACCAGGAACCAGCCCTAGAAGAGGAAGAAATGAATCAGACCATATCGTGTAATGCACTGGCAGGAATTACCACTCCTCAAACTCTCAAGGTAGCAGGACAAATCAAGAAGAAAAAGGTAATAGTGTTGATTGATTCAGGTAGCACCCATAATTTTATTCATTGTAAGGTAGCCAAGGAATTAAATTGTTTCCTATACCCAGCACCAGAATGTCAAGTGATGGTTGTAAATGGAGGAACTATAAATTTCTCTGGAAAATGCCATAATATCAAGCTAACCATGGGGGAATATGTATTGAATAGTCCAATGCTTTCCATTCCTATGGGAGGTGTTGATGTTATACTAGGAGTACAATGGTTACAATCTTTGGGGACGATAGCTTTTAATTTTCAAGAATTTTTCTTGAATTTTTTTTCAGAAGGAAAGGAAGTCGAATTATGGGGTATTGCAGGGAAGTTGGGAAAGATAATAAGCTCTAATTTCATGACAAAGCTTCTAAAGAAATAACAACGAGGTGTAATTGCACAATTATGCTCACTATAAGTTCCAACATCAAAATCATCTATTTCTGCAAATCTCCAACAAGTTTTGGACAATCATTCCAAGGTGTTTGAAACTCCCAAAGGACTCCCACATATTCATGATCATGATCATGCCATTCATTTGATTCCAGGAAGTGTTCCTCCAAACATCAGGCCTTATAGATATCCTTATGTCCAAAAGAGCGAAATTGAACATATGATTGCAGAAATGTTAGAGGCGGGTATAATTCAACCTAGTCAAAGTTCTTTCTCTTCTCCTGTAGTATTGGTACACAAGAAGGATGGATCATGGTGAATGTGTCCGGATTATAGGGAGCTCAATAAGCTCACCATTAAAGATAAATTTCCCATTCCTGTGATTGATGAATTATTGGATGAATTACATGGAGAAATTTATTTTACCAAGTTGGATCTTCGTTTAGGATATCATCAAATTAGAATGAAGACTGAAGATATTCCAAAAATAGCATTTCGAACTCATGAGGGTCATTATGAATTTTTGGTCATGCCTTTTGGCCTTACCAATACACCTTCTACATTTCAAGGGTTGATGAATTCCATTTTCAAACCCTTCCTTAGAAAATTTGTGCTAGTATTTTTTGATGATATACTAATCTACAGTAGGTCTTGGAAGGATCATGTTGAACATATTGACAGGGTGCTCAAACTATTGCAGGAGAAACAATTATATGCAAAAACATCCAAATGTTTCTTTGGAGTACAAGAGGTGGAATATCTGGGTCATATTGTATCTCACGAGGGTGTTAAGGTAGACCTAACAAAATTAAAGCCATTAAGGAATGGAAAGTCCCCACAACCATAAAGAAGTTGCGAGGATTTCTCGGGTTAACAGGGTATTATCGCAAGTTTGTTAAGAATTATGGGAGAGTAGCAGCACCTCTAACAACATTATTGAAAAAAGATGCATTTTCATGGACTCCTGAAGCAACTAAGGCCTTTGAACATCTTAAAGAGGCAATGTGCCTAGCAATGGTCTTAGCTACGCCAGACTTCACAAAAACCTTTATTGTGGAATGTGATGCCTCAGGAAATGGAATTGGTGTTGTTTTAATGCAGGAAGGAAGACCCATTGATTTTGAAAGTTGTCCAATCAAAGGAAAGTATTTACAGAAACCTATTTATGAGAAGGAAATGTTAGCAATACTGCATGCACTAAAGAAATGGTGAACTGACCTAATGGGAAGACACTTCAAGGTAAAAACTGATCATGATAGTCTTAAACACTTTTTGGAACAAAGACTATCTTCATAAGAGCAGCAAAAATGGGTCACAAAGATGTCGGGTTATGACTTTGAAATAATATACAAAAAAGGGAAGCTTAATGTTGTTGCAGATGCACTCTCAAGAAATAATGAAGAGGTGGAAGCATTGCTTTGTGCCATTTCTATTATCCAACCAGATTGGATAACCGAAGCAAGAGATGAATGGAAGAAGGACAAAGAAATATGGACACTCATTCAAAAATTGCAGCAAGATCCTAGTACATATGATACATTTAGTTGGAAAAATGATTCCTTATGGTACAAAGATCACTTATATCTTTGTAAGAATTCCCAACTAAAACAAAATATTCTTTTGGAATTGCACACTTCTCCTTTAGGAGGGCACTCAAGATTTTTAAAAACTTACCACAGGGTGAAGAAATTTTTTTTTTGGGATGGCCTTAAATCTGATATTCAAAAGTTTGTGGCGAAATGTTTGGCTTTCCAGTGGAATAAAGTTGAGACAATTAAGACCCCGGGACTTCTACAACCTTTATCCATTCCAAGTCAACATTGGGAGGAGATTTCAATGGATTTTATCACAGGTTTACCTAAGTACGAAGGAAAGAGTGTCATCATGGTGATAGTTGATAGACTTACCATGTATGCACACTTTTGTGCATTATATCATCCATTTAAAGCAAGTACCGTTGCTACTACATTTATGGACAGAATTCAAAAGCTACAAGGAAACCCAAGGGTTATTGTGAGGGATAGATATCCCATTTTTACTGGAAATTTTTGGACGGAGTTATTTTCTTGTTTAGGTACTCAATTAGCTCATAGTTCATCTTATCATCCTCAATCTGACGGTCAAAATGAGATAGTAAATAAATGTTTGGAAGGATATCGTCGTTGTTTTGTATCTGATAAAAAAACATAATGGGTCAAGTGGTTACCTCTCGTTGAATGGTGGTATAAAGCTTCCTTCCATACTGTAGCAAAAATGACCCCATTTATGGCACTTTATGGATATCATCCACCATCCATCACATCATATTTAAGAGAAAATTCGAAGGTTCAAGCAGTGGAAGATCACATCAAGCATCAACAAGAAGTTCTCCAACTCTTATAGGATAACCTGAATTTGGCACAAAATCAAATGAAACAATAGGCAGATCAACATCGTAGCGAGAAGTTTTGATGTAGGAGACTGGGTATTTTTACGGCTACAATCATACAAACAAATTTCCCTCAAGCAAGCTAAGAAGGATAATAAACTATCGCCAAAGTACTGTGGTCCTTACAAGGTGTTGCAAAATATTGGTACTATGGAATACAAATTGGAGCTTCCTGCTTCTTCATGAGTGCATCCAGTTTTCCATGTTTCATGCTTAAAGAAGGTTATAGGTGAAAATATTCCAGTTAAAACAATATTTCCAGAACTTGATGAGGAAGGAAAAATCATATTGGAACCTGAAGCGGTCACGGAAACAAGAACTCAACAGCTATGTAATCGATCAATTTCAGAGTATCTCATAAAGTGGAAGAACTTTCCCGCTAAAGATTCTACATGGGAGGATGAGAATTTTATACAGAAGTACCCAGAGCTACTCAAGCGTTGAGGACAACACTTTTTTGAGGGAGAGGGGCATGTTAGGTCCCTATATTACTAGTATAGACCCTTATTGTTGTTAGTGTAACCCCCTTATTGTTATTATTGTACTCCTGTAACCCCCATATTGTTATTATTGTGTCCTTAAATTATTATTGTTAGGTCGGCTAGGATTACATTGTGGCCCCATGGACTCCTATATATAGAAAGGAGGTTTTGTAATTTTTATCATCCAAGAATTGTTCATTGATGTAATGTATTGGAGGTTTCCCCCTCGAAGTGGCTTATTTCTAAGTTGTTGATATCTCTTTTCTTCTATTTTTGGAGCTGGTTTCACAACAGATACCAACCCGATACAATACCGGCATGTCAAGAAACATATAGTCATTGTAAGGAGAATCTCAAGTCTAATATCAAGGTTAAGAAAAGGGAAAGAAACATTTCTAGGCTAAGGTGAAATAGGAAAACAAATTCTCCAACTGAAGAGATATTTATTGATCTCAAAATTAATATAGATCATGTGCCTAAAAAGGTGAAGCCCGAGACTCGAGAAGGCTTGATATTTTTTAATAATGAACATGATTCACCTGAAATAGACAATGATTTTGTGAAAGTTTCTTCTAAAACCTTGTTATATCTTTACTCAAATTTACAACAGTTCCTTTTCATGGTACCACGACTAACTCATTGAATTGATCAGGTTATGCAAGAAAATGAAAGACTTAGGGCTTCTTGTCGAGCTAAAGAAACACTCTGAGAGAACAAATCTACCACCTCAGTTAACAAATCATCGGTTTATGACACACACATTGCAGTGAAGTCATCTTAGGTAAAAGTCATAATTTTCCAAGATACTGATGATCTAAATGATTATAAATAAATGTTTTATTGTTGTTTATGTCCCAAATTTTGGAGATGTTAAGGTGCATTACTATTTCAATTTTATTTGTTAAAATTAAAAGGGTGTTACAGAATCAAAGATTTTGTAACAACCCTCTTTATTGGCTATGTTGAATAGTAATATATTTTTATTAATTTGTCATAGGTCTCCATGTTAGTTGAAATTGTTCTCGCCTTTCGAAGAATGGATGCCTGTGGATAACCTCCAGCTGCTATGGATATTGGAAAAAGGATTCATGTTAGCTATCCTAGTGATTTCTTTTATCTTTTGAGATGTTGTTGGCAGGACAAACAAACAATCTCTATTATTTTGTAAACAAACAGTTTCAATTTACATTTTATTTTTAGACATAGCTAGTAAAAATACTCTTATATAAAACTCCTATTTTGTAATAAAATGGGGGGAGACCCATATTATTGTAGGGGAGACTCTCGAGAAGATTTTGTTTTTAAGTTATATGTGACTGTGGATATTTTTGAATTATACTTTGAGTATAAAGGCTTGGTTCTATCCAATGAATTAATTATTATGTTTTAAATTGTTCCATAGTCATTTTCATTTATAGTTGTCTTCCTTTTGTGTGATTTAATTCCTCAAGATACAATAGAGAGAAACTATTGTTTGTATGGTTTTATTCTTCAAACAATTTACAAAAGAATACATTTATTTTATGTATATTTTATTTCAATTCATATTTTCTTTTATTCGATGAATATAGTCTCCAATGACTTGTGTCATGAGACTAGTTATTAATCTGGGCATAAGTTTTGTGGTTTTATCCCAGTAATTTAGAACTCAAATTATGTTATTTTCACTATATGAATTGAATTAATTTGATGTAGTAATTTCCCTCTTTAATAATTCACTTCAATTATTTTCTTATTGGTTTTATTCATAAATAACTGATTGAGTGAATGTTTCTTATGTGAAATTATTGAAATTATCCTCTACATCTCCAGTGAGAAATAGAACTAGTTTGCATAAGTTAGTTTACTTTGAAATTATTATTTATGGTAATCCTTAGAATATGAATAGTTTGATCTACATATGTTCAAATGATAAGAGGTTTGCATTGTAGCAGTTATATGTCTTTTATTTTACATTGGGGATTATTTTTCTTTGTTTTAAATTTAATTTATAATTTGATGTACAAATTAAATTTTGGAATTCGATTTCTATTCTTTTTGTAGAGAAATATATTTGTATTCTTTCATAGCATTTACCATTTTTGTTTTGTTTTTATTTCATGTATCATATTTATTTGTACATATTTTGATATTGCTAACCATTACTTAATTTTTGTATGTTATTCTCTTTAACTGATATTCTTCTTGTACATTTAGCAATTTACTTTTACCATATTATTAGTTATTAACTTATATATTTCATCTACTTTATTAACATGTAGTTTTAGGAAAATAACATTAGTTTACGTATATATAGTTAGTATATATTAGAATTAGATTTCCCCTTGCTTATTATTCATAAGAGGAGGAATCTGAAGGCAAATGGGGCCTTAAAACCTGTCAAGGAAGGCCACACCAAACAACTAGGGCTATTAAAGAGCTTTCATCTGGGTAATTTCTCCCTTGTTAACTATGGTGCCCAAAACTCGCATCTACAAAATGGCACTAGGAAGGCCCATTCGAATGTAAACGGAAAGAGGCAATCATAAATGACAAAACATTAGGTCACCTATTGTCACTAGGAGTCACATAGAACCTCCCTCTACTGAGACTTCAGCTAGCTCTTAGCCACAACCTAAATAGATTAACAGTGAGCCTACCACTCCAACTCGATCACATACAAAAGGTGAAATTGACGATGTTCTTGAAAGATCCCGTGAACTTCTCTATCAAACTAAACAAACAATTGAACTTCTTCTTCTATCCAAATTATAAGATGATCTCAACACTTAGTCACTCCTCCTCACCTTTAGTTACAAGAAACCACAGTACTAGATCCACATGAAGGCACCTCTAAAACTACTAACACTTTCAACAAAATCATTAGAGAAATTTTGAGGTCTAAAATGAACCTCCCAAGGAATATTATAAAATAATAGTGGAAATAATAAAATAAGATTGCATTACGTCATCAAATTTTAGAGATAAAAAAGAAAAACTACTTCTTCAAATCGTATTTTCAACTTATCTCCCAACAATTTTACTCAAATTTCGAGCGGGAGTACTCGTGGAATGAAAAAATTAATTCCTCATCCAAGGAGTACCCATGTTGCATACTTTTGATGGACCCTGCTATATGAAAAATGAGAAATACTTGAAAAACATGATTGTAATCACATTTTTCATGTATTTATGATTTTCATGTAACAGGGTCCATCGAAAGTATGCAACAAGGGCACTCCTTAGATGAGGAATTAAATTCTACATCTGACAAGTTCTCCCACTCAAAATTTTAGTAAAATGGTAGGGAGATAAGATGAAAATACAAGTTGAAAAAGTATTTTTTTTATTCTATTAATTTTTTATATTTTTACTTTTTACTCTAAAAATGGTGAATCACCCCCCATGGTTAACATCATCATCTTGAAACTGATTGGTTCTTATAGAGTTGATTTTGGTTGTACATTTTTGTTTTGAGGCCCATTTTAGACCTCAAAATTTCTCTAATGGTTGCACGATATTCTAACTTGTTGAATCATCGACCTTAATCAATCAATGTTTGAGATACCTGTTGGTGAGTTTAGCCAACCAACCTTGCTTGGAGGTTCTAATTCTCCTCCTTCCCTAGATAGTTCACCCTCTTCCTCCATAGATTCCTCTAGTGAAGAAGTCTCTTCCGAGTCATATGAATATAAAGGATCCCCAAGGATGGAAAAAAATCAATGTAATCCTAGAATAATCAAGGAAACCAAAAAAACAATCCTGCAACCCCTTGAATTGATCAAGATGTTGTTGTTGTTACTGATGTGGAACATCCTTTGCCAAGGAACCCTCACAATTTCCTCTCAAAATTTTACCCTGATTCAAAGTATCCAACTGAGGATCACATCAAAGAATTTATGTTTCCTATTAAGAAAAAGAATGTCATATATGAGGAAGTAGTGTGAATATTGTTCCCTTATACATTTGAGGGGATGGTCACTACATGGTATATTTTTTAGCCTCCTAGAAGTATCATTTTTTGGGCACTGTTTGAATGCATGTTTTTGGAGAAAATTGGAGATAATAAACCTTCCATAGGTTTTAGTTGATGAATTTTCAAACTTGAAAATGTAGAACAAAGAGAAGGTTGAAGCTTTCAATGTTATATTTATTTCATTAAAGAATAAAATCCCCATTGAATCTATGTCTACTCAAAATATAGTTGTTTCCTATTATGTAAAGGCTTTACCTCATGATATAGCCATGTGAGTGAAGAGAGCACATAAAGATACATTCCAGACAACCTTTGAGGAAGCCTTGTCAATAGAAAAGGACATCCTCATACTGAAACCAAACTAGGATAAACAATCTTACACGACATCTTCTTTTGGTAAGAAATTAAAAACATAAAATGGTCCTCCAAAAAGAAAGAGCCTTCTTTTTTTGATTTTGAAAGCCTCTAGAAATATCAAACTCAATAAAATGTAGAATTTAGAAAAGAATTCAACATAAAGTTCTTCAAATAAGTCAAATTTTATGAATCCTTATAGGAAACTTTTCGAAAACAAACAAACTCCTCCAGTTGAGGAATTATTGTTGAAGGAATATTTGAAACCATACAAGCGATCATGGCTGAAACTGCCTATGAAATAATGTAGAGGTTGTTGAAACTCATAGTGAAAATGAAGATGATCAACTACCATCTGCTATAGGTCATTTATGAAATATATTATTTGAGGAAGGTTGTAAGCCCCAGGTCAAAAATTAATGAAATAAGGGTTAATGAAGGAAAAATAATAAGACCAAGGTCATGGGACGTGCATTCCAAGTTGAATGTTGGGAAAAACATCCTAGCGGATGTTGCTTTCGATTTATTATGTCTAAGTAAATTGGAAAAGGAATTGGGAAATGAAAATATGCATTAATTGGAATTTATTAATTAAAATAAAATAAAATAGGAGAAAAATGGAGATGAAATGTCACAAATTTTCATGAGAGGAAAATTGAAGGAAAATGAAGGGAAACGAAGAAAAATAGAGGCTTTCTTGATAAAAAGGCTTCTGAGGATTAGTTAATGACTTTGGCTGGATTAGCTTTTATCGGTTCAATTTTGGAGCTCCCTTCTATTCTCTCGTACTCTTGCACACTTAGATAATTGTTGTAGGACTCTAGCTTTGGATAAAGGAAGGAAAAAGAAAGACATGGAAAGAAAAGGACAAAAAAGGAAGGTTGGATCAAGAACTTCAGTAGGAATATTTTACAGGTAATAGGTTGCATGTGTTATTTCATATCCGATGTGTGAATTAATGGTACATGCATTTGTTTATTTGGTTCATTTTTTTTCATTGACATGAGTTTTTCTTGTTTTGGCTGTGGTTTTAGCCTTTCCTTGCAATTTTGTAGATATCCATGGTGTGTGTGATTATTTTCTTGCTTGAGATTTGGTTTGAAAAAAAGTTTTGGAACTGGGTGAGGTGATCTTGGGAAAGTTCCAAAGGGTTAGGGGTGAAGGTGGTTTAATCTCTAGGAAGCCCTCGACGAGTGAGTGGAGAGAGGAAAATTCCTCAAGGTAATGGTAAAGAAACTCTGAGTCATCCAAGCATGTTTTGGCTTTGTGATCTCGTGATAGCCTGAGGGTGCAGGTGGTTTACTCTCCAAGAAGCCCTAATTGTTTATGTATTGAGATCCCACATTCATGCTTGGAATATGGCATGGGGATGATTGACTGAAAGAAATATTTGGTTCATCCCAATCTATGGTTGGATGGTACATGGAAGTCCCTGAATTGGTTGGCTTTTGCATCAGTTAATAAGAGTGATTTTCCTATTGTATTCTATGAGCATTTGTAATTGTTATAATGGTGTTTTATTGGATTTTTTGTCATAGTTAATAATCTAGTTGTATGTTGGTTATAAACATGTATTTGTAATATGCTCTAGCTATTATTTGTTTAGGATTTGATAAGTATTTGATGGTTAATGAATGTGTGGTATTAAAGGTGTTATTGCAACTATTATGAGAAGGAATTAGACCTTCTTGGTGATTCTTAGATATGTTTTTGAATCCTATGATCAGATATGCATTCATAACCTGTAGTATAGAAAATCCACATAGATTCAACTGGTCTTGTAATATGCTAAAACAAAATACTTGAATCTATTGTACAAATTGAATAAACCAATTACAATCGCACAACACAAATATTTATTTGGGGAAATCCTCAGCTAAAAACCCAACTATTTGTATATTGCATTAAGTCAAGAATATGAAACAATACAATGTTTGTCTCAAGCTTGAGAGTTCTTTGCACTATTTTTTATGGTATCACTCTAATACAAGCAAGTTTGGTCCAATACTTAACCAATTTATTTCCTCTGGATGCTCAGCCTTGCTTGCGCAATACCTAGGGAAATTAAGCCCATATTAATTACAAAATTCCCAATAATTGTTTACGCAATACATTGAATACATCCTTCTGACCTCATGCATGACCTGTACAATTTTCTCATTATACAATTGATAGTATACTTCCCTTTAGCTCCAATCTCAACTGGGTCTTCCTCAAAACTGACACACAACAACTATTTATAGAGAATTATCAGTTATCTTATTCATCACTACATGTGAATTAAATCAAATTTAATTCAGTGGATCTATCACTAGCTCCTGCATCAATTAGAACTAGGTAAACTGATTTTAACTCAAATAATTAAGTTAAGCAATTACAACTCAAAATAAAATGAAACTTGACCCCCCTAAAACTTAGAGAGAACTCTACATGCCTCCAATTTGACCCCCATATTGAATTGATTGAGCTAACGAAGTCTCCCCAACTCAGTTAACTCGTACAAGCTGTCATGTGATGTGGAATTACAATTTCCTTGTAATTTAATTACGACAAAATTAAATTAGAATATTCTTCTTATTTCCAATTTAGACACCCTCTCAACAAGAAATGGATTTTCTGCTACCCCGATCCTGTCTCTGTGGAACTCGAATTTTCCTCTTGACAATGCCTTCGTCAACATGTCTGGATCTTGCTCCTTCATGGGAATGTACTCTAATGAAATAATCCTCCTTTATACACAATCTTTGAGATGGTGATATTGTATATCAATATGCTTGGAAATTTCATGAAAAATTGGATTGACGAAGAGTTTTATGAAACTATATTTATCACAATAAATCACTTTTGGATCCATTTTTTGACCAAACAAACCAACAAGTATATTCCTCATTCAGATGGCCTCACATGCCTCTTGACTAGAATCCATGTGCTCTGCTTCTACTGAGCTAAGTGAAACTAATCTCTATTTCCTGTTGTACCATGAAACTGATGCTAACCCAATGTTGAATATGCCCCCTGATGTGCTCTTCCTATCAGATGGACTCCTTGCCCAATCTGCTTCTGTGAAGCCTTGAAGCTTTAGTCTCTTTTTCTGCCTGTACCATATTCCAAACTTTGTAGTTCCTCTAAGGTATCTCAACACATGCTTGCCTACCTTCCAAAAGATCTTGGTAGGCTTAACCATAACTTGACTAAGATGGTTAACTGCATATCATATGTTTGGTCATGTGTTCACCAAATACATAAGTGAACCCACAAGATGTCTGTAGATGGTAGCATCTACTACTTCACCTGAAGTAGCATCCTCCTTCTTCCAGTTCCCTGCTAGAGGAGTGTCCATGGGTTTTTTGACCTCCATGTGGAACTTCTTCAGAGTCTTTTTGGCATACTTTTCCTAAGATATAAATAACTCCCCATATATTTTCCAAATTTCCAATCCTAGGAAATAGTGAAAGAGCCCCATATCCTTCATCTCAAATGATCTTGCAAGATCCTCTTTGCAATAATTGATGATATGTTCATCATCTATCAGTATAAAATCATCGACATAAAGTAAAATGATCAAAATTTTACCTTCTACCACAAAATGGTAAATGTTTGCATCTACTTCACTCTTGGTGAAGCCCAAACTAGTGAAGTAGTTGTCGATCTTGGTGTACCAAGCACAAGGTTCCTATGTCAGTCCATACAACGCTCTCTTGAGTCTGTGCACATGCGACTCTCCATAGAAGGTCTCAAAGCCTTCCAGATACTCAATGTACACCTCTCCCTCAATTAGTCTATTGAGGAAGGTTGTATTTACATCCATTGGATGTATTTTCCATCCCATCTACGTTGAAAGTGCAAGGATGGATCTGATTGATGAGTACCTTGAAACTTGTGAAAATGTCTCCTCGTAATCAATCCCCTCCACATGAGAGAACCCTCTGGCCACAAATATAGCCTTGTGATTCTCCACACTCCCATCTGCTTCCTGCTTCACCTTGTAGATCCACATGGATCCTACAATGGACTTCCCCTCCTGTCTTGGGACAACTTCCCATGCACTGACATTATGATAATGGAGTCATACTCCTCAACCATGGAATCAACACAAACTATTTTTTACACTGGTCTCTCGAAAGAGGATGGATATATCTCTACATTGTCGCTCATAAGAGCCATGTAGCCAGTGTATCTCTCTGCGAGCCTTCTCTACCGGCGGGGTGATGTGGGTGCTCCCACATTCTCTCTAGCATCAAGCACCAACCTGCCAACCTCTCTTGTGAGCTTCGTTCCTTCTCAGGATGTCTTTGCATGAGTGGGTGCTTCCAATCTCTGTTCCTCTGCTTGTGTCTACTCCACATCTTGAGCTTCTTCTTTCAGAGCTAATAGCTCCTCAACTGCATGCAACTGAAGCTCCCTCTCAAGGGAAATTCGCATGGTCTTGTGTGCTGGAAACTACACTCAATAGTTATGAGGTGTATCGGTGTACCCCACAAATAATACCAACTCAGTTTTCGGCTCTAGCTTCTTCTTGGTATCTTTGGATACATGGAAATAAATTGATGAACCAAAAAATTTAAAATGAGCCACACCTGGTTTCTTACCTGAAAACCAAGTATCCAATGAGGAATTAAGTTTTGAAAAATAATTGTTGTGTTGCATGCTTTAGCCCACAGATGCAACGATAGGCCATGATCATGCAACATCACTCGTGATGCTCCCAAAATATTTATGTTCTTCCTTTCTGCAACCCCATTCTATTGTGGGTTATTAGGTGCTATCAATTCCAGTTGAATTGCTTTTGAAGAAAAAAATTTCTTGAATTCATTTAATACATATTCTCCATCGTTGTTGCTTGTGAGAGCCTTCACCTTATTCCCTCTATCTTTCTCAACAATTGATTTGAACTCACAAAATTTTTGAACGTCTGATCTTTCTTCTGCATGAAGAATATCCAACACTAGCATGAAAAATCATCTACAAAAATCACATAATACCTTTGTTTTTTTTTGGAGTCTATCGAGAATGGTCCACACACATCTGAGTGAACTCTTTTAAGGATTGACTTGGCTTGGATTTCCTTATCATGAAAGGTGTCTTTGGTGTAATTCCCCAATGTACACCCTTTGCATGTATCTCCCTGCTCAAGTGCACCCTTGGGAAGTCCTGTAGAATCTGTTGCATGATCTTCAAAGCGCCATGATGTATATGGCCCAATATTATATGCCATAAATCACCGATGTCTCGGCTTTGCACCTTCTCTGATTTCGTGCTCAAGGCTGAAAAATCTTCTACATCATATTTGTAGAGGTTATTTACTTGAAACACAATCTTCTTCACATGTCTCATGGCTTTTTTATGAATGAACACCTTTCCTTTGATAAATATCACATCATAGCCACGGTCTTCCAACATATCAACTGAAACTAAATTCTTCTTTAAACTAAGAACATACATGAAATATTTTAATGTGATAGGAGTACTAGACTCCCTCTGAAAGGTAAATGTTCCTATTATGGTCGCGCTATACCTCCTGTCATATCCCATAGCGATGTGCATCTATAGATCCTTCTCCTCCAAGTTACTAAAGAAATATTTGTTGTCAGTCATATGGAATGAAGCTCCACTATCTAAGTACCACATAGAACCCATAAACAATGACACCATGCATTCAATGAAAGTGAAATCTAACTCGAACTATGAGGCAAATTCTTCACTTTTTTCTCCTTCTAAGGGCTTCTTTCTAGTCTTCTTGTGTGAAGACTTTGTAGCATAGTTTAAAAGCTCATGACAATGAAAACATTTTATCTTCGATAAGTCTTTCTTATTGCCTTCCTAACCAAAATATGATTTGGAATGGGACGCCTTCCCTTTCCATTTCTTCATGTTTCCAGTGCACAATTCTCCTCATCATCAATATTTGATGAGGCGCAAAATCTCTTCTTGTACCAAGTCAAACCATAATCGTTTTAGGATATTCCAACACATAGAAAATATTTAAGTATAACTTGGTGTAGTGTAGAATTAGGTAAAGTGTGGTTCTTTACTATGTACATTTGTAACTTATTGACCGCGTTGGGGACATGCAAAAAAAAACAAAGAAAGAGCAGTCCCGCTCTGATACCACTGATCCGGATTTTATGCAGGAACGCAACAGAATAAACATATAACCATAGATACAGAGATGCAGCGGAAATAATGCTTCATTTTATTAATAAAAGAATAGAGGCTGAGATGCTTACAAACATAATGGAAATAAGCTAGGGCGCTGGTAGCGTATCTCTGAGAAGAGATGTAGCATACGCAGGCCTCTGAACTGTGTTACATTGAGGCTCGCAGGCCTATTACAGACATAATGGAAATAGATGAGCTGGGTACTGGCAGCGTATCCCTGAGAAGAGATGTGGCGGCTACCAGCCCCTGAACTGTGTTACAATGCAAACATGATAGAGATGTAGCGAGCTAGGGCACTAGTCGCGCTTATCTCTGAGAAGAGATGTGTCGGCTCCCAGCCCCCTGAGCTGTCTTACAATGAGGCTCGAGGGCCTATTTATTGTTGAGAAACAATGTAGAATCCGAAACGTCCAAAACCCTAACCGTAGGAGATGAAGCGCCAAAACTGTGGGTCCCGTTTGGGTAAATTTCATCAGAGATCATTCTGAATCCGGATCAGAGCGGGTCTGCTCTTTATTTGTTTTTCTTTGCATGTCCCCAACGCGGTCAGGGTATAAGGAGTTAGGGCTCGATCTGGTTGAACCCTTGCAAGATCAGCCTCGCAAACCCCGACGACCTCCCATGGCGGAAGAAAAGAAAGACGAGGGAGCAGGAGATCCTATCAAAATACTGCTCGAGGAGGCTCTCGAGAAACAAAGGAACGTGATGATGGATAACTTTGCTCAAATCCTTCAACGACTGCCCACATATGGCGCATCTGCATCCAACAGCCACTCGGGAGGCGCCACTCCCTTCAAGGTACAGGTAAACTTTGACATTCCTATATTTGAAGGAAAAATAGATGCAGACGCTGTAGACAGATGGTTAAATTTGTTGGAAGGGTATTTCTCGATCCATGACTTCTCTGACCGAGAAAAGATTATTTTTGCACTCCTCAAAGCTGCCCCCCATGTCAAAGACTGGTGGGAAACCTACCGTGAGCAAGAGGGCGAAGGGGAACCCTCTCTATTCTCGGCCACACCCACTTGGAATTCGTTCCGAGACGGCATCAAGGAACAATATTACCCTGTGGGGAGCTATGAGGACAAATACATCCAATGGACCACGCTGCAGCAACAAAAGGATCAAGATGTGCACGAACTGACGAATCTGTTCCATACCCTGCGCACAAAGTTGGGTATTAAAGATTCAGAGAGACATTTGGTGCTCAAGTACCGTGGCTGTCTGCACAAACACATTCAGGAGGAAATGGAGTTCCTCGACATTATATCGCTTGGCACGGCATATCGCTATGCCGCCAAGATCGAGCAGAAATTTAAGCAGAAGAAGCGAGACTTTGGATCTGCGAATCCGAAAGGTGCCCCCGAATCGAAGAACAAGGGGCAAGGCCAAAGCAATGCGACTCAGAACAACACCACAAATCCAAAGAAGGACACAAGGAAGTGGTGTGAATTTCATAACAGCCCCACTCACAGCACAAACGAGTGTCGGGCCAAACAGTCTTTGGTGGCTGAACTAAAGGCACCCGAATCAGATGCATTTTCTGATCCTGAGTTAGAACTAGACAAAGGCAATGACAAAGGGAAGAAAATCATTGATGCGGATCTCAGTGCCATTGTTGCCACCACCAAGATCCAGAAGGAGGGTCCAGAGGATCCAGGGGAGGGGGAGCGCCTCTTCTAGTCGCAGATGTGGGTGAAGGGTTCTCCGCTGCAGTTTCTCGTCGATAGCGGAAGCCAAAAGAACCTCATTTCAGCAGACGTCGTGAAGCGGCTCAGCCTACCAACCATAGCACACCCGCAGCCGTATACCATCGGGTGGCTCCACCCCGGGAGAGATCTTCGCATCCGCCAGCAGTGCCGACTTCCATACAGTATCAAGCCATTCACGGATGAGGTATTGTGTGATGTTGCTCCTCTTGATGTAGCTGATGTATTATTGGGCCAACCATACTTGTGGAGGTGACATGCTGTGTATGAGTCTAGGCCTCGTGCTGTTATTATTACTTTGGGAAATAACTTGTACAGGATAACGGAGGTAGTACCGCCTCCTTCCATCTCTTTGACTACTGCAAAACAACGTAGTAAGATTGTTTCCCAGACCAAGAAATTCATTTTCCTTACGACTCACTCACAGGGAAAGAAGAATATTGTGGCCACAACCTTGAAACAGGGCTCCCTTTCATGGCTGCAGCAGATGGACAAAGTCATGGAGGAATACAATGACAATTTCTCCTCACTCATAGAGGTTCCTCTACACTGTCAGGACAAGCACTCCATTGATCTGACTCCCAATGCACCACCACCTAATGTTGCCATACATCCTGCAACTACACATACAGAATCCAAACATGTACTGTATGAGGCTGATAAAGAAACCAAATTTACTAAACGCATCCAGCATGTCCACCCGCAGGTCCATGACATCTTCAACACATCTAATACTCGGTTCAACAGAATTTGCCTCATCTCATGGAGGATCTCAACGCAATGGGGACCATTGCTTCCTAAGGAGGGAGGAATGATCCAGGTGGATATCGGTGGCCACCCACCTATTCCATTTGGACCGGCACCATCAATTCTTGCAGCTTTTCACATTCAGCACAACTTACTATTTTTAGCAGGTTTTCGGGTCCTCCACTCTCGGAGCCGTTTTGGGGGCTTAATGATCCAGGTGGATATTGGTGGCCACCCACCTATTCCATTTGAACCCCCATCTTGAGTTCTTTCAATTTTCAAGTTGCAACAAAACTTACTATTTTTAGCAGTTTTCGGGTCCTGACGAACTTCGTGAGGCTGTTTTTGAGGCCCTACTTTGACATTTTTTGGGAAACGGAGAGCAACATGGGTCCATGGACCGATGTTGCTCGTTCAAAATTGAAGTCTCGGATAGATATTTCTAACGAGCTGTTGAACGCGTCAGAAAACGGAGATCGGATGCCAAAGTTACGTCCCCGGGAAGTTGAAACACCAACTTACCCAAATGGGGGCCCACAGTTTTGGCGCTTCATCTCCTAGAGTTAGGTTTTTGGACGTTTGAGTTTTTCCATTGTTTCTCAATAATAAATAGGCCCTCGAGCCTCATTGTAACATAGTTCAGAGGTCTGTAGCCATCACATCTCTTCTCAGAGATTCGCTACCAACACCCTAGCTATTTTATTTCCATTATGCATGTAAGCATATTTATGTTATTTGATATTAATGAAATGAAGCATTATTTCCGCTGCATCTCTATGTTCATGGTTATTTCTGTATTCTGTTGCGTTCACATAAAATCACCTAGCTATTTTATTTCCATTATGTCTGTAAGCATCTTGCTGTTATTTGATATTAATGAAATGAAGTGTTATTTCCGCTGCATCTCTGTATTTATGGTTATGTGTTTATTCTGTTGCGTTCCTGCATAAATCCGGATCAGTGGTATCAGAGCGGTCTGCTTTTTCTCGATCCTTCTTTGCATGTCCCCAACGCGGTCGGGGTATAAGGAGCTAGGGCTTGATCTGGTGGAACCTTTGCAAGATCAGCCTCGCAAACCTCGACGGACGCCCATGGGGGACGAAAAGAAAGATGAGGGAGCAGGAGATCCTATCAAAATATTGCTCGAGGAGGCCCTCGAAAAACAAAGGAACGCGATGATGGATAACTTTGCTCAAATCCTTCAACGACTTCCCCCATATGGCGCATCTGCATCCAACAGCCACTCTGGAGGCGCCACTCCCTTCAAGGTACAGGTAAACTTTGACATTCCTATATTTGAAGGAAAAATAGATGCAGACGCTGTAGACAGATGGTTGAATTTGTTGGAAGGGTATTTCTCGGTCCATGACTTCTCTGACCGAGAAAAGATTATTTTTGCACTCCTCAAAGCTGCCCCCCATGTCAAAGACTGGTGGGAAACCTACCGTGAGCAAGAGAGCGAAGGGGAACCCTCTCTGTTCTCGACCACACCCACTTGGAATTCATTCCGAGATGGCATCAAGGAACAATATTACCCTGTGGGGAGCTATGAGGACAAATACATCCATTGGACCATGCTGCGGCAACAAAAGGATCAAGATGTGCACGAACTGACGAATCTGTTCCATACCCTGCGCACAAAGTTGGGTATTAAAGATTCAGAGAGACATTTGGTGCTCAAGTACCACGGCTGTCTGCACAAACACATTCAGGAGGAAATGGAGTTCCTCGACATTACATCGCTTGGCACGGCATATCGCTATGCCGCCAAGATCGAGCAGAAATTTAAGCAAAAGAAGCGAGACTTTGGATCTGCGAATCCGAAAGGTGCCCCCGAACCGAAGAACAAGGGGCAAGGCCAAAGAAATGCGACTCAGAACAATACCACAAATCCAAAGAAGGACACAGGGAAGTGGTGTGAATTTCATAACAGCCCCACTCACAGCACAAACGAGTGTCGGGCCAAACAATCTTTGGTGGCTGAACTAAAGGCACCAGAATCAGATGCATTTTCTGATCCTGAGTTAGAACCAGACAAAGGTAATGACAAAGGGAAGCAGATCATTGATGCGGATCCCAGTGCCATTGTTGCCACCACCAAGATCCAGAAGGAGGGTCCAGAGGATCCAGAGGGGGGGGAGCGCCTCTTCCAGTCGCAGATGTGGGTGAAGGGTTCTCCGCTGCAGTTTCTCGTCGATAGCGGAAGCCAAAAGAACCTCATTTCCGCGGACGCCGTGAAGCGGGCGGACGTCGTGAAGCGGCTCGCCTGCCAACCATAACACACCCTTGACCGTATGCAAACTTGTTAGGCTCACCTGAGAGAGATGCCAATCGCCGACAGTGCCGACTTCCATACGGTATCCAGCCATTCACGGATGAGGTATTGTGTGATGTTGCTCCTCTTGATGTAGCTGATGTATTATTGGGCCAACCATACTTATGGAACGACATCTTGTGTATGAGTCTAGGCCTCGTGCTGTTATTATTACTTTGGGAAATAACTTGTACAGGATACCGGAGGTAGTACCGCCTCCTGCCATCTCTTTGACTACTGCAAAACAACGCAGTAAGATTGTTTCCCAGACCCGGAAATTCATTTTCCTTACGACTCGCTCACAGGGAAAGAAGAATATTGTGGCCACAACCTCGAAACAGGGCTCCCTTTCACGGCTGCAGCAGATGGACAAAGTCATGGAGGAATACGATGACAATTTCTCCTCACTCATAGAGGTTCATCTACACTGTCAGGACAAGCACTCCATTGATCTGACTCCCAATGCACCACCACCTGATGTTTCCATACATCCTGCAACTACACATACAGAATCCAAACATGTACTGTATGAGGCTGATAAAGAAACCAAATTTACTAAACGCATCCAACATGTCCACCCGCAGGTCCATGGCATCTTCAACACATCTAATACTCAGTTCAATAGAATTTTCCTCATTTCATGGAGGATCTCAACGCAATGGAGACCATTGCTTCCTAAGGAGGGAGGAATGATCCAGGTGGATATCGGTGGCCACCCACCTATTCCATTTGGACCAGCACCATCAATTCTTGCAGATTTTCACATTCAGCACAACTTACTATTTTTAGCAGGTTTTCGGGTCCTCCACTCTCGGAGCCGTTTTGGGGGCTTAATGATCCCGGTGGATATTGGTGGCCACCCACCTATTCCACTTGGCCCCCCACCATTGTCTCTTTCAGTTTTTCAGTTTCGGCATAACTTACTATTTTTAGCAGTTTTTCGGGTCCTGAACTTCCGGAGCTGTTTTGAGGCCCTAAACGACGTTTTTCGGGTCCTGAACTTCCGGAGCTGTTTTGAGGCCCTAAACGAATTTATTAATTAAAATAAAATAAAATAGGAGAAAAATGGAGATGAAATGTCACAAATTTTCATGAGAGGAAAATTGAAGGAAAATGAAGGGAAACGAAGAAAAATAGAGGCTTTCTTGATAAAAAGGCTTCTGAGGATTAGTTAATGACTTTGGCTGGATTAGCTTTTATCGGTTCAATTTTGGAGCTCCCTTCTATTCTCTCGTACTCTTGCACACTTAGATAATTGTTGCAGGACTCTAGCTTTGGATAAAGGAAGGAAAAAGAAAGACATGGAAAGAAAAGGACAAAAAAGGAAGGTTGGATCAAGAACCTTCAAGAGGAATATTTTTACAAAAATAGGTTGCAGACAAAAGTATTTCCCTATCCGATGTGAATTAATGAAAAGGCGTACTTTCTTTATTTGGTTCATTTTTTTTCATCGATATTGAGTTTTTCTTGTTTTGGCTGTGGTTTTAGCCTTTCCTTGCAATTTTGTAAGATATCCATGGTGTGTGTGATTATTTTCTTGCTTGAGATTTGCTTTCTGAAAGAAAGTTTTGGAACCTGGGTGAGGTGATCAGAAAGTTCCAAAGGGTTAGGGTGAAGGTGGTTTAATCTCTAGGAAGCCCCCGACGCAGTGAGTGGAGAGAGTGAAAATTCTCAAGGTAATGGTAAAGAAACTCCGAGTCATCCAAGCATGTTTTAAGCGATTCCCGTGATAGCCCGAGGGTGCGGTGTGTGGTTTACTCTCCAAGAAGCCTAATTGTTTATGTGGCTGAGATCCCACATTCAGCATGGAATATGTATGTGTGATGATCAGACCAAAGAAATATTTGGTTCATCCCAACTATTGGATGGCACATGGAAGTCCCTAACTGGCTGGTTTTTGCATCGCTAATAAGAGTGATTTTCCTATTGTATTTTACATTTGTAATTACATAATGGTGTTTTATTTGATTTTTTTGTCATAGTTAATAATCTACCATATGTTGTCAACATGTATTTGGAATATGCTTCAGTTATTATTTTGCTTAGGATTTGATAAGTATTTGATGGCTAATGAATGTGAAAATAAAGGCAGGTTTTCAGAACTATTATGAGAAGGAATTAGACCTTCAGATTCTGACATGTTTTTCGAATCCTATGATCGACATGGTCACAATCAGAGAGTAGAAATCCAATACAGATTCAACCTGTCTTAATATGCTAAAACAAAATACTCTGAATCTATTGTACAAATTGAACAAACCAATTACAACGACAAACACAAATATTTATTTGGGGAAATCACTAAAAATCCAACTATTTACATATATTGCATTAACAAGAATAAGAAAATAATACAATGTTTGTTCCAAGCTTCAGAATGACCATGGTATCAATTAATACAAGCAAGTTTGGTCCAATACTTAACCAATTTATTGCCTCCGGATGCTCGCTGCTTGCTAATACCCAGGGAAATTAAGCCCATATTAATTACAAAATTCCAATAATTGTTTAGCTAACAATATTGAATACATCCTTCACCCTAAAAATGACTCGTATACAATTTTCTCATTATACAACTTATAGTATACTTTAGCTCCAATCTCAACTGTCTTCCTCAAAACTCCATTACACAACAACTATTTACAGAGAATTACCGGCCATCTTATTCATCACTACATGTGAATTAAATCAAATTTAATTCAAAGGATCTATCACTAGCTCCCTGTGATCAATTAGAACTAGGTAAACCGATTTTTAACTCAAATAATTAAGTTAAGCAATTACAACTCAAAATAAATGAACTCTAATTTCCTTAAAACTTAGAGAGAATCATGCCTCCAATTTGACTCCCATATTGAATTGATCGAGCTAACGTGTCTCCCCAACCTGGCTTAACCTGCATAAGCCAAGCGCTATGTGATGTGGAATTACACTTGTAATTTTAATTACGACAAAATTAAATTAGGAATATTCTTCTTATTTCAATTTAGACACCCTCTCAACAAGAAATGGATTTTCTTCATACTCCTTGATCCAGTTTCTCAGGAACTTAATTTTTCCTCTTGACAATGCTCTTCGTCAACATGTCCTGGATCTGTCTTCATGGGAATGCATCAGAACAAATAACCTCTTAGGTACAATCTTTGAGATGGTGATATTGTATATCAATATGCTTGGAAATTTCATGAAAAATTGATCGTACGAAGAGTTTTATGAAACTATATTTATCACAATAAATCACTTTTGGATCCATTTTTTTGACCAAACAAACCAACAAGTATATTCCTCATTCGCATGGCCTCACATGCCTCGACTAGAACCATTGTGTGGCTCGCTTCTACCGAGCTAAGGAACTAATCTCTATTTCCTTCACAAGAAATATGAACCATGTTAACCCAATGTTGAATACAGTTCTCATGCTCTTCCCATCGAT
Organism: Pinus albicaulis; assembly: GCA_034641835.2. Classification (NCBI taxonomy): domain Eukaryota; kingdom Viridiplantae; phylum Streptophyta; class Pinopsida; order Pinales; family Pinaceae; genus Pinus; species Pinus albicaulis. Next base: position 868,686,118 of record CM076573.1, on the reverse strand, counting down.
GGACTCTGTCAATCGTTTCCGTGAAGCCTTGTGCTTTAGTCTCTTTTTCCTCATTTCCTTCGTATTTCATTCCAAATTTTTACTCCCCTGACAGATCTTTCTAACGAGCCATCAACGCCAAACGGAGATCGGGTGCCAAAGTTATTCTGGAAGTTGAATCAATTAATTACTCTAAACGGCGCCATGGGCGATGCGCTCATCTCCCTACGGGGTTAGGTTTTTGACGCTTTCAAATTGGCATTGTTTCTCAATAATAAATAGGGCCTCGAGCCTCATTGTAACGGAGTTCAGAGGTCTGTAGCCACCACATCTCTTCTCAGAGATTCGCTACCAGCACCCTAGCTATTTTATTTCCATTATGTCTGTAAGCATCTTTCTGTTATTTGGATATTAATGAAATGAAGTGTTATTTCCGCTGCATCTCTGTATTTATGGTTATGTGTTTATTCCGCGTTCCGCATAAAATCCGACGCTGGTATCGTAGGGGATCGCTTTTCTTTTGTTTTTCGTATGTCCCCAACGCGGTCACGGTATAAGGAGTGAGGGCTCGATCTGGGTGAACCCTTGCAAGATCAGCCTCGCAAACCCCGACGACCTCCCATGGCGGAAGAAAAGAAAGACGAGGGAGCAGGAGATCCTATCAAAATACTGCTCGAGGAGGCTCTCGAGAAACAAAGGAACGTGATGATGGATAACTTTGCTCAAATCCTTCAACGAATGCCCACATATGGCGCATCTGCATCCAACAGCCACTCTGGAGGCGCCACTCCCTTCAAGGTACAGGTAAACTTTGACATTCCTATATTTGAAGGAAGAATAGATGCAGACGCTGTAGACAGATGGTTAAACTTGTTGGAAGGGTATTTCTGTCCATGACTTTCCGACCGAGAAAAGATTATTTTTGCACTCCTCAAAGCCGCCCATGTCAAAGACCAGGAAACCTACCGTGAGCAAGAGGGCGAAGGGGAACCCTCTCTGTTTCTCGCCACACCCACTTTAAATCTGTTCCGAGATTCGCATCAAGTGAACACATACTCCCCCGTGGGAGCTATGAGGACAACACATCCAATGGACCACGCTCACAAGTAACAAAAGGATCAAGATGTGCATGAGCTGACGAATCTGTTCCATACCCTGCGCACAAAGTTGGGTATCAAAGATTCAGAGAAACATTTGGTGCTAAAGTATCGCAGCTGTCTGCACAGATACATTCATGAGGAAATGGAGTTCCTCGACATCTCCTCGCTTGGTACGGCATACCGGTATGCTGCCAAGATTGAGCAGAAATTCAAATAGAAGAAGCGAGACTTTGGATCCGCGAATCCGAAAGGTGCCCCCGAACCGAAGAACAAGGGGCAAGGCCAAAGGTCGCGACTGTAACAATACCACAACCAAAGAAGGACACAGGGAAGTGGTGTGAATTTCATAACAGCCCCACTCACAGCACAAACGAGTGTCGGGCCAAACAATCTTTGGTGGCTGAACTAAAGGCACTCGAATCAGATGCATTTTCTGATCCTGAGTTAGAACCAGACAAAGGTAATGACAAAGGGAAGCAGATCATTGATGCGGATCCTAGTGCCATTGTTGCCACCACCAAGATCCAGAAGGAGGGTCCAGAGGATCCAGAGGAGGGGGAGCGCCTCTTCCAGTCGCAGATGTGGGTGAAGGGTTCTCCGCTGCAGTTTCTCGTCGATAGCGGAAGCCAAAAGAACCTCATTTCAGCAGACGTCGTGAAGCGGCTCGGTCTACCAACCATAGCACACCCGCAGCCGTATACCATCGGGTGGCTCCACCCAGGGAGAGATCTCCGCATTCGCCAGCAGTGCCGACTTCCATATAGTATCAAGCCATTCACTATGAGGTATTGTGTGATGTTGCTCCTCTTGATGTAGCTGATGTATTATTGGGCCAACTGCTGTTTGCGGAGCATCTACATGTCAGGTATGAATCTAGCCTGCGGCCGTTATTATTTCTTTTTGGGAAATAACTTGTACAAAGATAACGGAGGTAGTACCGCCTCCTGCCATCTCTTTGACTACTGCAAAACAACGCAGTAAGATTGTTTCCCAGACCAGGAAATTCATTTTCCTTACGACTCGCTCACAGGGAAAGAAGAATATTGTGGCCACAACCTCAAAACAGGGCTCCCTTTCACGGCTGCAGCAGATGGACAAAGTCATGGAGGAATACGATGACAATTTCTCCTCACTCATAGAGGTTCCTCTACACTGTCAGGACAAGCACTCCATTGATCTGACTCCCAATGCACCACCACCCGATGTTTCCATACATCCTGCAAATACACATACAGAATCCAAACATGTACTGTATGAGGCTGAGAAAGAAACCAAATTTACTAAACGCATCCAACATGTCCACCCGCAGGTCCATGGCATCTTCAACACATCTAATACTCAGTTCAATAGAATTTTCCTCATCTCATGGAGGATCTCAACGCAATGGGGACCATTGCTTCCTAAGGAGGGAGGAAATATCCCAGTGGATATTCGTGGCCACCCACCTACTCAAGTTGACCTCAAGACCATCAATCAATGTGCATTTTCACATTCAAGACAACTTACTATTTTTAGCAGGTTTTCGCGTCCTCCACTCTCGGAGCCGTTTTGGGGGCTTAATGATCCAGGTGGATATTGGTGGCCACCCACCTATTCCACTTAGCCCCCCACCATTGTCTCTTTCAGTTTTTCAGTTTCGACATAACTTACTATTTTTAGCAGTTTTTCGGGTCCTGAACTTCCGGAGCCGTTTTGAGGCCCTAAACGACGTTTTTTGGGTATGAAAGCGCCAGCGAATTTTCTGATAAAATTCGTCCCGACAGATGTAGTCCTCGGATAGATCTTTCTAACGAGCTATTGAACGCGTCAAACGGAGATCGGGTGCCAAAGTTATGCCCCCGGGAAGTTGAACCACCAATTTACCCAAACGGGCGCCCACAGTTTTGGCGCCTCATCTCCTACGGTTAGGTTTTTGGACGTCTCAAATTCTACATTGTTTCTCAACAATAAATAGGCCCTCGAGCCTCATTGTAACACAGTTCAGAGGTCTGTAGCCATCACATCTCTTTCCTCGCAGATTCACACAAAGACCTCTAGCTTATTTCATTTCCATTATGTCCGTAAGCATCTTTCGTTATTTGATATTAATGAAATGAAGTGTTATTTCCGTCGCATCTCCGTATTTATGGGTTATGTGTTTATTCTCATATGCCTCTTGATAAAACTGGATCAGTGGTATCGAGGGGGACCGGCTTCTTTTCTTTGTTTTTCTTTGCATGTCCCTAACGCGTCGTGTATATGGTTAGGGCTCGATCTCGGTTGAACCTTGCAAGATCACCCAAGAACCCCGACAACCCTCCCCATGCCGGAAGAATCCACAGGACTAGGGAGCAGAGATCCTATCAAAACACTGCTCGAGAAGGCCCTTGAGAAACAAAGGAACGCGATGATGGATAGCTTTGCTCAAATCCTTCAACGAATGCCCACATATGGCGCATCTGCATCCAACAACCACTCTGGAGGCGCCACTCCCTTCAAGGTACATGTAAACTTTGACATTCCTATATTTGAAGGAAAAATAGATGCAGACACTGTAGACAGATGGTTAAATTTGTTGGAAGGGTATTTCTCGGTCCATGACTTCTCTGACCGAGAAAAGATTATTTTTGCACTCCTCAAAGCCGCCCCCCATGTCAAAGACTGGTGGGAAACCTACCGTGAGCAAGAGAGCGAAGGGGAACCCTCTCTGTTCTCGACCACACCCACTTGGAATTGCCCGAGACTTTACATCAAGGAACAATATTACCCCTGTGGGAGCTATGAGGACAAATACATCCAATGGACCACGCGCGACAACAAAGGATCAAGATGTGCACGAACCGACGAACTGCTCCATACCCTACGCACAAAGTTGGGTATTAAAGATTCGTAGAGACATTTGGTGCTCAAGTACCGCTACTGTCTCGTGACAAACACATCTGTGGAGGAAATGGAGTTCCTCGACATTACATCGCTTGGCACGGCTATCGCTATGCCAAGATCGGCAGAAATTTAACCAGAAAGCAAAAGAAGCAGACTTTGGATCTCGCGAACCAAAGGTGCCCCGAACCGAAGAACAAGGGGCAAGGCCAAAGCAATGCGACTTTAACAATACCACAAATCCAAAGAAGGACACAGGGAAGTGGTGTGAATTTCATAACAGCCCCACTCACAGCACAAACGAGTGTCGGGCCAAACAATCTTTGGTGGCTGAACTAAAGGCACCCGAATCAGATGCATTTTCTGATCCCGAGTTAGAACCAGACAAAGGTAATGACAAAGGGAAGCAGATCATTGATGCGGATCCCAGTGCCATTGTTGCCACCACCAAGATCCAGAAGGAGGGTCCAGAGGATCCAGAGGAGGGGGAGCGCCTCTTCCATTCGCAGATGTGGGTGAAGGGTTCTCCGCTGCAGTTTCTCGTCGATAGCGGAAGCCAAAAGAACCTCATTTCAGCAGACATCGTGAAGCGGCTCGGCCTACCAACCATAGCACACCCGCAACCATATACCATTGGGTGGCTCCACCCAGGGAGAGATCTCCGCATCCGCCAGCAGTGCCGACTTCCATACAGTATCAAGCCATTCACGGATGAGGTATTGTGTGATGTTGCTCCTCTTGATGTAGCTGATGTATTATTGGGCCAACCATACTTATGGAGACGACATGCTGTGTATGAATCTAGGCCTCGTGCTGTTATTATTACTTTGGGAAATAACTTGTATAGGATACCGGAGGTAGTACCGCCTCCTGCCATCTCTTTGACTACTGCAAAACAACGCAGTAAGATTGTTTCCCAGACCAGGAAATTCATTTTCCTTATGAATCACTCACAGGGAAAGAAGAATATTGTGGCCACAACCTCGAAACAGGGCTCCCTTTCACGGCTACAGCAGATGGACAAAGTCATGGAGGAATACGATGACAATTTCTCCTCACTCATAGAGGTTCCTCTACACTGTCAGGACAAGCACTCCATTGATCTGACTCCCAATGCACCACCACCTGATGTTGCCATACATCCCGCAACTACACATACAGAATCCAAACATGTACTGTATGAGGCTGATAAAGAAACCAAATTTACTAAACGCATCCAGCATTTCCACCCGCAGGTCCATGACATCTTCAACACATCTAATACTCAGTTCAACAGAATTTGCCTCATCTCATGGAGGATCTCAACGCAATGGGGACCATTGCTTCCTAAGGAGGGAGGAATGATCCAGGTGGATATCGGTGGCCACCCACCTACTCCATTTGGACCAGCACCATCAATTCTTGCAGCGTTTCATATTCAGCACAACTTACTATTTTTAGCAGGTTTTTGGGTCCTCCACTCTCGGAGCCGTTTTGGGGGCTTAATGATCTAGGTGGATACTGGTGGCCACCCACCTATTCCTTATTCCACTTAGCCCCCACCATTGTCTCTTTCAAGCCAATACATAACTTTAGATTTTTAGCCGGGTTTTGAAATCTCCTGAGCTGCTTGGATACCTAAACGACGCTTTTTGGGTATGAGATGTGACACACGAATTTTCTCGACAACTGTCCCATTCCGACAAATGTAGTCCCCGGATAGATCTTCAACTGGAAGCTGTATTGGCACTATTGAACGGAGATCGGGTGCCAAAGTTATGCCCCCGGGAAGTGGAACCACCAATTTACCCAAACGGGCGCCCACAGTTTTGGCGCCTCATCTCCTACGGTTAGGTTTTTGGACGTTTCATATTCTACATTGTTTCTCAACAATAAATAGGCCCTCGAGCCTCATTGTAACACAGTTCAGAGGTCTGTAGCCATCACATCTCTTCTCAGAGATTCGCTACCAGCACCTTAGCTATTTTATTTCCATTATGTCTGTAAGCTTATTTCTGTTATTAATGAAATGAAGTGTTGGTCACTGCATCTCTCGTATTTATGGTTATGTGTTTATTCTGTCATGCCTCGCATAAAATCCCACTAAAGGTATCGTAGGGGATCCGTTTCTTTTCTTTGTTTTTCTTTGCATGTCCCTGCACGCCATTGCAGAAGTGAGCAGGCCTGACTTGGTTGAACCCCGCAAGATCAGCCTCGCAAACCCCGACGACTCCCATGGCTAAGAAAAGAAAGACGAGGGAGCCGGAGATCCTATCAAAATACCGCTTCAGAGGCTCTCGAGAAACAAAGGAACGTGATGATGGATAACTTTGCTCAAATCCTTCAACGACTGCCCACATATGGCGCATCTGCATCCAACAGCCACTCTGGAGGCGCCACTCCCTTCAAGGTACAGGTAAACTTTAACATTCCTATATTTGAAGGAAAAATAGATGCAGACGCTGTAGACAGATGGTTAAATTTGTTGGAAGGGTATTTCTCGGTCCATGACTTCTCTGACCGAGAAAAGATTATTTTTGCACTCAAAGCTGCCCCCCATGTCAAAGACTGGTGGGAAACCTACCGTGAGCAAGAGGGCGAAGAGGAACCCTCTCTGTTCTCGGCCACACCCACTTGGAATTCGTTCCGAGACGGCATCAAGGAACAATATTACCCTGTGGGGAGCTATGAGGACAAATACATCCAATGGACCACGCTGCGGCAACAAAAGGATCAAGATGTGCACGAATTGACGAATCTGTTCCATACCCTGCGCACAAAGTTGGGTATTAAAGATTCAGAGAGACATTTGGTGCTCAAGTACCGCGGCTGTCTGCACAAACACATTCAAGAGGAAATGGAGTTCCTCGACATTACATCGCTTGGCACCGCATATCGCTATGCCGCCAAGATCGAGCAGAAATTTAAGCAGAAGAAGCGAGACTTTGGATCTGCGAATTCGAAAGGTGCCCCTGAACCGAAAAACAAGGGGCAAGACCAAAGCAATGTGACTCAGAAAAACACCACAAATCCAAAGAAGGACACAGGGAAGTGGTGTGAATTTCATAATGCCTCTTACTCACAAAGACAAACGAGGTCTGCCAAACATCACTGGTGGCTGAACTAAAGGCACCCGAATCAGATGCATTTTCTGATCCTGAGTTAGAACCAGACAAATGCAATGACAAAGGGAAGCAGATCATTGATGCGGATCCCAGTGCCACTGTTGCCACCACCAAGATCCAGAAGGAGGGTCCAGAGGATCCAGAGGAGGGGGAGCGCCTCTTCCAGTCGCAGATGTGGGTGAAGGGTTCTCCGCTGCAGTTTCTCGTCGATAGCGGAAGCCAAAAGAACCTCATTTCAATAGACGTCGCGAAGCGGCTCGGCCTACCAACCATAGCACACCCGCAACCGTATACCATTGGGTGGCTCCACCCAGGGAGAGATCTCCGCATCCGCCAGCAGTGCCGACTTCCATACAGTATCAAGCCATTCACGGATGAGGTATTGTGTGATGTTACTCCTCTTGATGTAGCTGATGTATTACTGGGCCAACCATACTTATGGAGACGACATGCTGTGTATGAGTCTAGGCCTCGTGCTGTTATTATTACTTTGGGAAATAACTTGTACAGGATACCTGAGGTAGTACCGCCTCCTGCCATCTCTTTGACTACTGCAAAACAACGCAGTAAGATTGTTTCCCAGACCAGGAAATTCATTTTCCTTACGACTCACTCACAGGGAAAGAAGAATATTGTGGCCACAACCTCGAAATAGGGCTCCCTTTCACGGCTGCAGCAGATGGACAAAGTCATGGAGGAATACGATGACAATTTCTCCTCACTCATAGAGGTTCCTCTACACTGTCAGGACAAGCACTCCATTGATCTGACTCCCAATGCACCACCACATGATGTTGCCATACATCCTGCAACTACACATACAGAATCCAAACATGTACTGTATGAGGCCGATAAAGAAACCAAATTTACTAAACGCATCCAGCATGCCCACCCGCAGGTCCATGACATCTCCAACACATATAATACTCAGCCTAATAATTTTCCACATCTCATGGAGGATCTCAACGCAATGGGGACCATTGCTTCCTAAGGAGGGAGGAATGATCCAGATACTGGCCACCCACCTACTCCATTCGACCAAGACTATCAATTCTTGCAAACATTTTCACATTCAAAGACAACTTACTGGCTTTGACAGTGTTTTCGGGTCCTGCACACCCGGAGCCGTTTTGGGGCATTAATAATCCAGGTGGATATTGGTGGCCACCCATCAAGTCCATTTGAACCCCCACCATCAGTTATTTCAGTTTGTAAGTTTCGGCATAACTTACTATTTTTAGTAGTTTTTCAGGTCTTAAACTTCCGGAGCTGCCAGGCCCTGCAACGACGTTGGTATGAAATGCCAAATGGGACTTTCGATAAAATCGTCCTGGATAGCCGTAGTCCTGGATAGATCTTTCACCCAGGTATTGAACGCTATTAAACGGAGACGGTGCCAAAGTTATGCTCCCCCTTGAAGTTGAACCACCAATGGACGGCAACCAAGCGCCCCATGGGCGCCATCTCCTTACGGTTAGGTTTTTGGGATTTTCAAATTCTACATTGTTTCTCAATAATAAATAGGCCCCTGAGCCTCATTGTAACTCAGTTCAGAGGCCTGTAGCCACCGCATCTCTTCTCAGAGATAGCTACCAGTGCCTTAGCTAGTTTTATTTCCATTCTGTCTGTAAGCAAATTTCAGTTCTTTGATATTAATGAAATGAAGTGTTATTTCCGCTGCATCTCTATATTTATGGTTATGTGTTTATTCGCTTTGCTCCCGCATAAACCGGATCAAGGTATCGTAGGGGACTGCTTTTCTTTGTTTTTCTTTGCATGTCCCTACAGAGTCAGTATATGAGTTAGGGTCAGGACTGGGTTGAACCCTTGCAAGATCAGCCTCGCAAACCTCGACGACCTCCCATGGCGGAAGAAAAGAAAGATGAGGGAGCAGGAGATCCTATCAAAATACTGCTCGAGGAGGCCCTTGAGAAACAAAGGAACGTGATGATGGATAACTTTGCTCAAATCCTTCAACGACTGCCCACATATGGCGCATCTGCATCCAACAGCCACTCTGGAGGCGCCACTCCCTTCAAGGTACAGGTAAACTTTGACATTCCTATATTTGAAGGAAAAATAGATGCAGACGCTGTAGACAGATGGTTAAATTTTTTGAAGGGGTATTACTCCATGACTTCTCTCGACCGAGAAAGATTATTTTTGCACTCAAAGCCGCTCTGTCAAAGACTCGGGGAAACCTACCGTGAGCAAGAGGGCCAAGGGGAACAAAGGGCCAAGGGGGAACCCTCTCTGCTTCGCCACCCACTTGGAATTCTGCTCGAGACGGCATCATGAACAATATTACCCTCTGTGGAAGCTATGAGGACAAATACATCCAATGGACCATGCTGCGGCAACAAAAGGATCAAGATGTGCACGAACTGACGAATCTGTTCCATACCCTGCGCACAAAGTTGGGTATTAAAGATTCAGAGAGATATTTGGTGCTCAAGTACCGCGGCTGTCTGCACAAACACATTCAGGAGGAAATGGAGTTCCTCGACATTACATCGCTTGGCACGGCATATCGCTATGCCGCCAAGATCGAGCAGAAATTTAAGCAAAAGAAGCGAGACTTTGGATCTGTGAATCTGAAAGGTGCCCCCGAACCGAAGAACAAGGGGCAAGGCCAAAGCAATGCGACTCAGAACAATACCACAAATCCAAAGAAGGACACAGGGAAGTGGTGTGAATTTCATAACAGCCCCACTCACAGCACAAACGAGTGTCGGGCCAAACAATCTATGGTGGCTGAACTAAAGGCACCCGAATCAGATGCATTTTCTGATCCTGAGTTAGAACCAGACAAAGGTAATGACAAAGGGAAGAAGATCATTGATGCGGATCTCAGTGCCATTGTTGCCACCACCAAGATCCAGAAGGAGGGTCCAGAGGATCCAGAGGAGGGGGAGCGCCTCTTCCAGTCGCAGATGTGGGTGAAGGGTTCTCCGCTGCAGTTTCTTGTCGATAGCGGAAGCCAAAAGAACCTCATTTCAGCAGACGTCGTGAAGCGGCTCGGCCTACCAACCATAACACACCCGCAACCGTATACTATTGGGTGGCTCTACCCAGGGAGAGATCTCCGCATCCGCCAGCAGTGCCGACTTCCATACAGTATCAAGCCATTCACGGATGAGGTATTGTGTGATGTTGCTCCTCTTGATGTAGCTGATGTATTATTGGGCCAACCATACTTATGGAGGCGACATGTTGTGTATGAGTCTAGGCCTCGTGCTGTTATTATTACTTTGGGAAATAACTTGTATAGGATACCGGAGGTAGTACCGCCTCCTGCCATCTCTTTGACTACTGCAAAACAACGCAGTAAGATTGTTTCCCAGACCAGGAAATTCATTTTCCTTACGACTCGCTCAGAGGGAAAGAAGAATATTGTGGCCACAACCTCGAAACAGGGCTCCCTTTCACGGCTGCAGCAGATGGACAAAGTCATGGAGGAATACGATGACAATTTCTCCTCACTCATAGAGGTTCCTCTACACTGTCATGACAAGCACTCCATTGATCTGACTCCCAATGCACCACCACCTGATGTTTCCATACATCCTGCAACTACACATACAGAATCCAAACATGTACTGTATGAGGCTGATAAAGAAACCAAATTTACTAAACGCATCCAGCATGTCCACCCCCAGGTCCATGACATCTTCAACACATCTAATACTCAGTTCAATAGAATTTTCCTCATCTCATGGAGGATCTCAACGCAATGGGGACCATTGCTTCCTAATGAGGGAGGAATGATCCAGGTGGATATCGGTGGCCACCCACCTATTCCATTTGGACCAGCACCATCAATTCTTGCAGCTTTTCACATTCAGCACAACTTACTATTTTTAGCAGGTTTTCGGGTCCTCCACTCTCGGAGCCGTTTTTGGGGCTTAATGATCCAGGTGGATATTGGTGGCCACCCACCTATTCCATTTGAACCCCCATCTTCAGTTCTTTCAATTTTCAAGTTGCAACAAAACTTACTATTTTTAGCAGTTTTTCGGGTCCTGAACTTCCAGAGCTGTTTTGAGGCCCTAAACGACGCTTTTTGGGTAAGGAAAGCGTCAGGTGGACTTTCTTCGATAAAATTGGCCCCGGACACCAGTCCTCGATAGATCTTTCTAACGAGCTATTGAACGCGTCAAACTTAGATCTAAAATAAAAGTTATGCTCCTCGAAGTTGAAACCACCACTCTGACCAAACGGCGCCCACAGCTTTTGGCTTCATCTCCTACGTTAGGTTTTTGGACGTTTTCAAATTCTACATTGCTTCTCAACAATAATGATTCTCTGAGCCCCGCTTCAGAATACGCCCGTAGAACCAGAGCTTTCACCACATCTCTCTCGTAGATTCACCAAAGACCCTAGCCATTTTATTTCCATTATGTCCGTAAGATCTTTCGTTATTTGATATTAATGAAATGACGCATTATTTCCGCTGCATCTCTGTATTTATGGTTATGTGTTTATTCTGTTGCGTTCCTGCATAAATCCGGATCAGTGGTATCAGAGCGGGTCTGCTCTTTCTTTGTTTTTCTTTGCATGTCCTCAACGCGGTCAGGGTATAAGGAGTTAGGGCTCGATCTGGTTGAACCCTTGCAAGATCAGCCTCGCAAACCCCGACGACCTCCCATGGCGGAAGAAAAGAAAGACAAGGGAGCAGGAGATCCTATCAAAATACTGCTCGAGGAGGCCCTCGAGAAACAAAGGAACGCGATGATGGATAACTTTGCTCAAATCCTTCAACGAATGCCCACATATGGCGCATCTGCATCCAACAGCCACTCTGGAGGCACCACTCCCTTCAAGGTACAGGTAAACTTTGACATTCCTATATTTGAAGGAAAAATAGATGCAGACGCTGTAGACAGATGGTTAAATTTTTTGGAAGGGTATTTCTCGGTCCATGACTTCTCTGACCGAGAAAAGATTATTTTTGCACTCCTCAAAGCCGCCCCCCATGTCAAAGACTGGTGGGAAACCTACCGTGAGCAAGAGGGCGAAGGCGAACCCTCTCTGCTCTCGACCACACCCACTTGGAATTCGTTCCGAGACGGCATCAAGGAACAATATTACCCCGTGGGAGCTATGTGACAAATACATCCAATGGACCACGCCGCGGCAACAAAAGGATCAAGATGTGCACGAACCGACGAACCTATTCCATACCTACGCACAAAGTTGGGTATTAAAGATTCAGAGACATTTGGTGCTCAAGTAATCATGCATTGCCTCAGACAAACACATTCAGGAGGAAATGGAGTTCCTCGACATAACATCGCTTGGCACGGCATATCGCTATGCCGCCAAGATCGAGCAGAAATTTAAGCAAAAGAAGCGAGACTTTGGATCTGCGAATCCGAAAGGTGCCCCCGAACCGAAGAACAAGGGGCAAGGCCAAAGCAATGCGACTCAGAACAATACCACAAATCCAAATAAGGACACAGGGAAGTGGTGTGAATTTCATAACAGCCCCACTCACAGCACAAACGAGTGTCGGGCCAAACAATCTTTGGTGGCTGAACTAAAGGCACCCGAATCAGATGCATTTTCTGATCCTGAGCTAGAACCAGACAAAGGTAATGACAAAGGCAAGCAGATCATTGATGCGGATCCCAGTGCCATTGTTGCCACCACCAAGATCCAGAAGGAGGGTCCAGAGGATCCAGAGGAGGGGGAGCGCCTCTTCCAGTCGCAGATGTGGGTGAAGGGTTCTCCGCTGCAGTTTCTCGTCGATAGCGGAAGCCAAAAGAACCTCATTTCAGCAGACGTCGTGAAGCGGCTCGGCCTACCAACCATAGCACACTCGCAACCGTATACCATTGGGTGGCTCCACCCAGGGAGAGATCTCCGCATCCGCCAGCAGTGCCGACTTCCATACAGTATCAAGCCATTCACGGATGAGGTATTGTGTGATGTTGCTCCTCTTGATGTAGCTGATGTATTATTGGGCCAACCATACTTATGGAGACGACATGCTGTGTATGAGTCTAGGCCTCGTGCTGTTATTATTACTTCGGGAAATAACTTGTACAGGATACCGGAGGTAGTACCGCCTCCTGCCATCTCTTTGACTACTGCAAAACAACGCAGTAAGATTGTTTCCCAGACCAGGAAATTCATTCTCCTTACGACTCGCTCACAGGGAAAGAAGAATATTGTGGCCACAACCTCGAAACAGGGCTCCCTTTCACAGCTGCAGCAGATGGACAAAGTCATGGAGGAATACGATGACAATTTCTCCTCACTCATAGAGGTTCCTCTACACTGTCAGGACAAGCACTCCATTGATCTGACTCCCAATGCACCACCACCTGATGTTTCCATACATCCTCGCAACTACACATACAATCCAAACATGTACCGTATGAGGTCGATAAAGAAACCAAATTTATAAAACGATCCAAAGATGTCCATAAGCAAAATCATGACATCTTCAACACATCTAATACTCAATTCAATAGAATTTTCCACATCTCATGGAGGATCTCAACGCAATGGGGACCATTGCTTCCTAAGGAGGGAGGAATGATCCAAAAAGGATATCTATGGCCACCCACCTACTCCATTTGACCACATTCATCAATTTTTTTGCAGCAGCTTTTCACATTCAAGACAACTTACTATTTTTAGCAGGTTTTCGGGTCCTCCACTCTCGGAGCCGTTTTGGGGGCTTAATGATCCAGGTGGATATTGGTGGCCACCCACCTATTCTATTTGAACCCCCATCTTCAGTTCTTTCAATTTTCAAGTTGCAACAAAACTTACTATTTTTAGCAGTTTTTCGGGTCCCGAACTTCCGGAGCCGTTTTGAGGCCCTAAACGACGTTTTTTGGGTATGAAAGCGCCAACGAATTTTTTGATAAAATTCGTCCCGACAGCTGTAGTCCTCTGATAGATCTTTCTAACGAGCTATTGAACGCGTCAAACGGAGATCGGGTGCCAAAGTTATGCCCCCGGGAAGTTGAACCACCAATTTACCCAAACGGGCGCCCACAGTTTTGGCGCCTCATCTCCTACGGTTAGGTTTTTGGACGTTTCAGATTCTACATTGTTTCTCAACAATAAATAGGCCCCCGAGCCTCATTGTACTACGCTTCGTAGGTCCGTAGCCACCACATCTCTTCTCGCAGATTCGCTACCAAGACCCTAGCTATTTTATTTCCATTACAATCACATCTTTCTCCGTTATTTGATATTAATGAAATGAAGTGCTATTTCCAATGTGACCGTATTTATGGTATTGATATTATTTCCGTTGCGCCCATGGAAACCGATCAAAGGGTATCGTAGGGGACCGCTCTTTTCTTTGTTTTTCTTTGCATGTCCCCAACGCGGTCGTGTATAAGGAGTTAGGGCTCGATCTCGGCCGAACCCTTGCAAGATCAGCCTCGCAAACCCCGACGACCTCCCATGGCAGAAGAAAAGAAAGACGAGGGAGCAAGAGATCCTATCAAAATACTTCTCGAGGAGGCCCTCGAGAAACAAAGGAACGTGATGATGGATAAATTTGCTCAAATCCTTCAACGACTGCCGACATATGGCACATATGCATCCAACAGCCACACTGGAGGCACCACTCCCTTCAAGGTACATGTAAACTTTGAAATTCCTATATTTGAAGGAAAATAGATGCAGATGTTGTAGATAGATGGTTAAATTTGTTGGAAGGGTATTTCTCGGTCCATGACTTCTCTGACCGAGAAAAGATTATTTTTGCACTCCTCAAAGCCGCCCCCCATGTCAAAGAATGGTGGGAAACCTATCGTGAGAAAGAGGGTGAAGGGGAACCTCTCTCGTTCTCGGCCACACCCACTTGGAATTCGTTCCGAGACGGCATCAAGGAACAATATTAATTTCGTGGGGAGCTATGAGGACAAATACATCCAATGACCACGCCGCAACAACAAAAGGACTGGGAAGATATCAAGATGCGCACGAACCGACGAATCTCTCCACACCGCCACGTTGGGCATTAAAGATTCGCAGAGACATTTGGTGCTCAAGTACCGCGGCCGTTCCCGCACAAACACATTCAGGAGGAAATGGAGTTCCTCGACATTACATCGCTTGGCACGCATATCGCTATGCCGCCAAGATCGAGCAGAAATTTAAGCAAAAGAAGCGAGACTTTGGATCTGCGAATCCGAAAGGTGCCCCCGAACCGAAGAACAAGGGGCAAGGCCAAAGCAATGCGACTCATAACAATACCACAAATCCAAAGAAGGACACAGGGAAGTGGTGTGAATTTCATAACAGCCCCACTCACAGCACAAACGAGTGTCGGGCCAAACAATCCTTGGTGGCTGAACTAAAGGCACCCGAATCAGATGCATTTTCTGATCCTGAGTTAGAACCAGAAAAAGGTAATGACAAAGGGAAGCAGATCATTGATGCGGATCCCAGTGCCATTGTTGCCACCACCAAGATCCAGAAGGAGGGTCCAGAGGATCCAGAGGAGGGGGAGCGCCTCTTCCAGTCGCAGATGTGGGTGAAGGGTTCCCCGCTGCAGTTTCTCGTCGATAGCGGAAGCCAAAAGAACCTCATTTCAGCAGACGTCGTGAAGCGGCTCGGCCTACCAACCATAGCACACCCGCAACCATATACCATCGGGTGGCTCCACCCAGGGAGAGATCTCCGCATCCGCCAGCAGTGCCGACTTCCATACAGTATCAAGCCATTCACGGATGAGGTATTGTGTGATGTTGCTCCTCTTGATGTAGCTGATGTAGTATTGGGCCAACCATACTTATGGAGACGACATGCTGTGTATGAGTCTAGGCCTCGTGCTGTTATTATTACTTTGGGAAATAACTTGTACAGGATACCGGAGGTAGTACCGCCTCCTGCCATCTCTTTGACTACTGCAAAACAACGCAGTAAGATTGTTTCCCAGACCAAGAAATTCATTTTCCTTACGACTCGCTCACAGGGAAAGAAGAATATTGTGGCCACAACCTCGAAACAGGGCTCCCTTTCACGGCTGCAGCAGATGGACAAAGTCATGGAGGAATACGATGACATTTTCTCCTCACTCATAGAGGTTCCTCTACACTGTCAGGACAAGCACTCCATTGATCTGACTCCCAATGCACCACCACCTGATGTTTCCATACATCCTGCAACTACACATACAAAATCCAAACATGTACTGTATGAGGCTGATAAAGAAACCAAATTTACTAAACGCATCCAACATGTCCACCCGCAGGTCCATGACATCTTCAACACATCTAATACTCAGTTCAATAGAATTTTCCACATCTCATGGAGGATCTCAACGCAATGGGGACCATTGCTTCCTAAGGAGGGAGGACTGATCCAGGTGGATATCGGTGGCCACCCACCTACTCCATTTGGACTATCAATTCCTATATTTGAAGCGGAGAAACAGTATTGTCTCCTTGATGCCGTCTCGAACGAATTCCAAGTGGGTGTGGGCCGAGAATGCAGAGGGTTCCCTCTCGTTCTGCTTCACTAAGAGGTTTCACCGCCTTTTGACATGGGGGGCGGCTTTGAGGAGTGTAAAAATAATCTTTTCTCGGTCAGAGAAGTCATGGACCGAAAAATACCCTTCCAACAAATTTAACCATCTGTCTACAGCGTCTGCATCTATTTTTCCTTCAAATATAGTAATGTCAAATTTTACCTGTACCTTGAAGGGAGTGGCACCTCCAGAGTGGCTGTTGGATGCAGATGCGCCATATGTGGGCAGTCGTTGAAGGATTTGAGCAAAGTTATCCATCATCACGTTCCTTTGTTTCTCGAGAGCCTCCTCGAGCAGCATTTTGATAGGATCTCCTGCTCCCTCGTCTTTCTTTTCTTCCGCCATGGGAGGTCGTCGGGGTTTGCGAGGCTGATCTTGCAAGGGTTCAACCAGATCGAGCCCTAACTTCTTATACCCTGACCGCGTTGGGGACATGCAAAGAAAAACAAAGAAAGAGCAACCTCCCTCTGATACCACTGATCCGGATTTTATGCAGGAACGCAACAGAATAAACACATAACCATAAATACAGAGATGCAGCGGAAATAACACTTCATTTCATTAATATCAAATAACAGAAAGATGCTTACAGACATAATGGAAATAAAATAGCTAGGGTGCTGGTAGCGAATCTCTGAGAAGAGATGTGGTGGCTACAGACCTCTGAACCGTGTTACAATGAGGCTCGAGGGCCTATTTATTGTTGAGAAACAATGTAGAATCTGAAACGTCCAAAAACCTAACCGTAGGAGATGAGGCGCCAAAACTGTGGGCGCCCGTTTGGGTAAATTGGTGGTTCAACTTCCCGGGTGCATAACTTTGGCACCCGATCTCCGTTTGAAGCGCTCAATAGCCTGCTAGAAATATCTATCCGAGGACTACAGCTGTCGGGACGAATTTTTATCAGAAAATTCCGTTGGCGCTTTGCTACCCAAAAAATCGTTTAGGGCCTCAAAACGGCTCCGGAAGTTCAGGACCCGAAAAACTGCTAAAAATAGTAAGTTATGCCGAAACTGAAAAACTGAAAGAGACAATGGTGGGGGGCCAAGTGGAATAGGTGGGTGGCCACCAATATCCACCTGGATCATTAAGCCCCAAAAACGGCTCCGAGAGTGGAGGACCCGAAAACCTGCTAAAAATAGTAAGTTGTGCTGAATGTGAAAATCTGCAAGAATTGATGGTGCTGGTCCAAATGGAGTAGGTGGGTGGCCACCGATATCCACCGATCAAATTGATTATTCAAAGAAATAGATTCTGAAATAAACTCTGTAAGCTTGGGGTCTTCTTTATGCATTTCTTGCATAATCTGTATTTGTTTTTCTTTTTCGGCCAAGCTTTTCTGATAACCGATTTGCATTGTTGAAACTCTTGCTGTAACTTTTCAAATTTCACCTGTGTTTCACTGTTGGCATGTGCTTGTTGCAATTGTTGTTGCAGAAATTGTATCTGATCTTCTTTTCCATTTAATAACAGCCTTACCTCAGATGATTTGTCAATAGTTGCGGAGGCATAAGCTCCTGTTATCTGAGATAATTTAGTAAGATTTTCAGTGGGATCTGTAGTAGGATCTTTCCATAAAACATCCAATTGTTCTGCATCAGTAGAAAGCGCACTTTCTAATTTTCTCTTCTTTCTTTGCTTCCTTACTACTGCTTTATGTTGCGGGCTGTAGAAAATATCCAGAGGAGGAATTTCCTCTATTCTAAGTACAAGCTCGGCAGAGGGAGTAATAGGTATATGTTCTCTGTCTGTGACATTGCCACTTATTTCTGTAACCAAAACTTTTGTTGTTTGTACAGGAGTTTGTATGTTCTGTCCTTCAACATTAATCAAATCATTAAATGATTCCCATTCTTTATCTAACTGAGTGCTGATGGATGGTTTCTGTACATTAAGAGGTGGAAGAATCAACTGTGGGGTAGTTGAAGTCTGTTGTTGTGAAAGCTCTTTTGATTGAGCTGTATCCTTGACTGAGCCTTCACTTTTATCCTGATCAGATTTTTTAGAATGTTCAGAAATTTCTTCGTCAAACTTTGACTTAGATGTCTCTGAATCTGAGCTGCCACTGAGACTGACACTAGGAGTTGGTTCCCTTGTGGGTTCCAAACGCAAATTATCTAAAGGAATAGTAGTCAGTCTTCTTTCTCTGTATACTTTAAACTCTTGAAATTCTTCTGGGGAGAACCGTGTTTGAGCTAAATTCAAAATGTCTTTAAATGAACATTTTTCCTGAAACATATTGTCAAAAAGATCTTCTTCTCCAGAGAATACTCTTACTTTGACAAAAGTGGTGAAATCCTTGACAATACCATATGGATCAAATAGCCTTCTCGGAAACTTAAACAATTTTAAACATGTAACATTGCTTACTTCCTTAAACGCGTGACCAACATCAAACAATGAAAATTCTTCGCAAGAAACAGGAAATTGTGGCCAGATGGCCTTCTTTTTATCCTTTAATTCTTTTGTCAAACCTCCGTCTCCACAGGTTTGATATGCGATTTCCCGAGCTATGAGTTTATCCGGAACATATAAGGGAAAAACATGAGGAGAAGCAAAGCTTCCAAAAACCCTCACATAAGTGAACAGTTCTTCTCCAAACCATCTTGCGACAGGGAGAATGTCTACCTCTACTTCAGGAGACAACCTTGGAGCATCCTTATTATACAACACTCTGTACAGAGGCAACATTATGCCATGGAAAATTTTATAAAAATGAGGAATGAATTTTGATTCCCACAACTCTTTGTGATAGACATGAATGGGCAAGGGATCTTGAATTGTCCATTGCCAACCCATTAAAGGGAACTTAGAAACAAAGCAGATTGAATCCATAACATAGGCAGATAGATAAAAAGGAGGATAAATCCTCTGAGACACAGTCTGTTTAGACCGGTAATTGAAAATAGCTGTGGCTAAATTATCAGACAATATTTTGGCCCAGTCTACAATGGTGGCATTAGCAGCAGCATTCAACAAAGGAAGCCATTCAGGAAAAATCTTATTAATGTCAGGCTTTCCAAAAAGCCTGCATAACATAGCAGCAGCAAAACAATATGGAGAGGTGAGTGAACCGGTACTGTACATACCATGTTTATCTTTCTTCAGTGGTTCATCTCTTTTGGTCCATTCTTTAGTGCATTTTTCCAAATTTGCATTTTCCTTTGCAAATTTCTCCATAAATTGTTTGTTGTAAGTTGCTTGAGGCTTCGGCAAATGATACATAAGCCTCAAATCTTTTGGAGTAAACGACCCGATAATCTCTTGACCTGGATTTTTGACTGTCTGTCTGTGATATCAGTGTTATCCAGCACCCATTTGACCATATATGTATATGGAAGAATTCTTGGTCTTGCTGCTATCCGATGTAGAAACGAACAAGCCAGCTCTGTAAGATATGCTTCAGAGGAATTGCTTGAACCAGCGGTAGCTGAAACATCCATTACCCTTGGGTTTTCTTCTTCAAGCAAACTAAACATACCCTCCCAGGTGGTGATACCAGCGTCCTTGTTGCAAGCAGTGTCTGCGTATAAAGAAGCCATCTCTTTATTTTCAGAACTCGCAGCTTTCTCTTTCCTTTCAGAACTAGGAACTTTCTCTTTCTTTCCCATAATGCTCTGAATGTTGCTTTGTATAGCCTCCTGTTCTTCGCACCTACAGTTTTACAAATTAAGTGAGAATAATGACATGAGAAAGGTGACGGGATGGTTTTAAATGCTGAAGGCATATGAAATATATTATTTAATCGTGAAATAACCCTTCGATCAAAACAAAATCCTTTTCATTAATAATTGATGATTCATTCATTAATTTGACATCAAAGCGCATAAAGGATATCAATTTATGAAAAGATTTACTTCGAATAACGAGCTTTCAAGAATCTGTGATAGTGCGATCTGCAATTTTCTTTGCAATATCGCAAAATCGCAATATCGCAAATTGCAGTTTTCACAAATCGCAATCAATAACATCGTGGAATCGCAATGTCGCGAAATTGCAATATCGCAAAATATAATATATGAATAATATCCGTTAATATGTTTTCTGCGATATGCGATTTGCGATAAACATTTTAGTGCGATGTCATTGGATCGCGTTATCGCAATTTGAAGATTCTGCATTGCTTAAGATATATTCTACTTTTTTGCGATGAATGCAATGTTTCCTTCAAAGAGAGATTTTATTCTAGTCTATCATAAACTTAAGTTTAGTTTAAATATTTTCCAAAGAAATTTCCTTAAGTCCATGATAGTAAGTTTTATTGAAAATAAAAACAAACACCAATAAAATTTCTTAGATTTTTTAAACTAAGGGTCCCCACTTATTTAGTATTATTACTAACATTAAATAAGAAGGGGGGTTGTTATAGCAACAACACTATGTCAAAACAACATAATTATCTTTATGGAGTTGTGGATAGATTCGGTAAAATGTGTATACTTATGCCATGTAAGAAAAAATTTACTCTGAACAAGCTGTTTGAACTTTATTTCAACATGTATGGGTTCATTTTGGTTTGCCAACTTCTATTTTTAGTGACGAAGTTCCGGAGTTTGTTGGGAATTTTGGTCAATCTTTGGAAGATGATGGACACAAAGTTGAAAAAAATTAACTCTTTTGCATTTCATCGCAAACTAATGGCAAGCCCAAGGGGTGAGTGAACAGAACCATTGTGCATCTATTGAGAGGATATTGCAGCAAACATCCCAAGTTGTGGGATGAACAACTGCATTAAATTTCACACACTTATAACCGAGCCAAGCACTCTTCTATAAATACTTCACCTTTTGAAGCTTGCTTTGGGTATTTGCCGAAATCGCCATTAAACTTCATCTTTGAGAAGGATGTTGAAATTGATGGGCATAGTGATATTGAAAAGGCTCAAAATTTCATTGAGAAAATTCATATTATTCATCAACAAGTTCAAGAACAACTTGAGAAGAGTCAAAGAAAGTATAAGGAGAGGCATGACAAACAAAGAGTTGATCACAAGTTTCAAGAAGGAGATGAAGTATGGTTGCACATAAGCAAAGAAAGGATGGAAAGAGAAGGTAAAAAGCTCAATCCCATTCATTATGGTCCATTCAAGATCATCAAACAAGTTGGTAATAATGCATTTCAACTTGACTTGCCTTCATATATGCAAATGTATTCCATTGTCAATGTGAAGAATTTACGTTTGTATGAGCCTCCTTTGATTGATGATCAAGGGAGTGATATTCAGCTGCCATCTATAGAATATTTCTCACCAAAATTTCTGGATGAGCTCAAGGAGGATTCCATCCTTGAAAGGAGGACACATACTTCTAAGAGGGGAAGTGTCGATTATCTTCGAATTGGGCTCAAGGGCAGCAAACCAAGTAAGGCAAGAGTGATGGAACTGGAAAATGTGAGGGAGATGTACCCTCATCTTCTGAACTAGTAATTAAAGTTTTTTGGGGTCCAAAAGCCCAATGGGGAGGTGTTATTAGGATATTATTGTTATGCTCAAAATTGAAAGTGCTAAAAACTATACTAAACCTAAGCGACTGAAAAGGTCTCGTCATTGTGATTTTGGCGCCGTGAATGGTTTGAAAAATTGACTTCGTATGAGGAAGATATCATGTTCTGTTTGTTTTCCCAAATATAAAAAAAAATTCGGCTGGGACACCTAGTCAACATGAAGTTACAGTAAACAAATGGCATATTATGGGGAATATTCCTTTTTCTCACAACCAATCAAATTGTGCCACGTGGCTTAATATGGGCCATTGATTTTGTGGTACGGAATTGGTTTCTGACCGTTGGATGGGATGTATAGGTTTTTAATTGGTCATTAGATGTGTGACACGTGGCAAGCCTGGAGGGTGCCACATGTCCCCAAGAGGTTCTAGTAAAATTTTAATGGCGTCGTGGGGGGGGAAGACAGGGGTCAACCCTGCGACCTTTGGTCTGCACGCCCAACCTTCTACCGTCTCTCCTATACATTGTTCCTTACCCATATAGTCGTCAACATTAATTTATTTTGTAATGAGTTCATGGTTGGGCAGGGACCACCAGCGGTCCCCACCCATTAGCAGCCCTAAAATTACTGCTCACATGATATATATAGAACCCACAACATTAAACTTCAGAACCGGCCGCTTAAACCTTAACCGACGACAATATATCTGTTTGCATGTCACGCAGTCGCATTAACTACAAGGTGATGGTTTTATAAACCGTAAATTCTGAAAAAATCAAAGACCTATCACATGGCATTTAAATTATGGTTATACGAAACATTTTTCGGAACTGTGACTCCGAGTTGCAATACCATACAGAGTTTTTAAAACATTTAAAATAGTGGAGTTTATAGCGGGGGGTCGGCATGTGACCACCCTGCCCAAACCGTTTAAAGTTAATCCTAATGGTCTTTCTGGTGGAAATTAGAGCAGGCCCTAAAATTTAAGCTTTTCACTATTTTTAGTGACAGTTAAGTGCCAGTCTCCACTTTTAGTGGAGATTTTCTAGCTGACATTGGGAAAAATGTATTGGGACGTCAATTTTCGACTAGTTTGGGTGAAACAAGAGTCTATCTAGACTAATTTGAGCATTATGGAGCCACTGGTGTAGAGAAAACAACCATTAGAGGCCTGTAAATACATGTAATTTGAAATTTTGAGAATAATGACAAAGAGGGACATGCCATTGGGAGTTGGACTAGCAAATGTAGCCCAAGAGGGGTGAACTGCTTCATCGTGCCTACTTTGTAAAACTTATGTGTGATTTGATTTGTCTATACACTATTGTATGGTGTTTTTTAGGCTTATTTTCATGCTTAAAGTTCACAAATTCATATATGTTTCATGGTTAAAACTCTCATTCATTAAGAAAACAAATGGAGATAGATTTTACATGTTTTTAATACTAAAATGACACTTAGCACAATAAAATAATACACTCATTTCAGATCATACATCTATATATAGGAGTTCATGGGGCCACAATATAATCCTAGCCGACCTGACAATAATAATGTAAGGGCGCGATAATAAAAATATGGGGGTTACAGGGGAATAACAATAACAATAAGGGGGCTACACTAACAAAAATAAGGGACTACACTAGTAATATAGGGACCTAACATACCATGTGTAATAGAATCAGATAGTAGCTCAACCACTATGCTATACTCAGCGATGTTGCTAGTAGAGTGACAAATGTAAGTCCATTGGATACTTACTAGCTTTCCATTAGGAAAAAATATAGCCCATGTTGTGGAATATAGGTTCCGAGTACTATGACTAGCACCATCGACATAACCAATGTAGGGTTTGAGAGATTTTGACATATGCAAACATAACGTAAACGAGATCAATAGAAACCATGGGAAACTTTGAAAAGACACACTACAAACACACTCAACACAACTATAGACAATATGCACACAATGTACTACACATGAGATCAAGCATAGTATTTTTTGAGGTACAACATATTCCTATGTTGCGCCACTAGAACTCCATCAAGGTCTATTAACTCCTAAGCCCCTTTTGAAAGGACTCACTTGACAATGTAAAACCCAA
The DNA here is from genome assembly GCA_034641835.2 of Pinus albicaulis. Classification (NCBI taxonomy): domain Eukaryota; kingdom Viridiplantae; phylum Streptophyta; class Pinopsida; order Pinales; family Pinaceae; genus Pinus; species Pinus albicaulis. The sequence continues at coordinate 868,662,027 of CM076573.1, read as the reverse complement.
CCACATAGTTTGGAACTTTCCTATACCTAGCTTATCCACCTCTTGGTCATATAAGAGAACCAAGTCTCCTTCCGAGAAGACACGAGGCTTGAAATTTTTATCGTATTGTGCCTTGACATGTATTTTATGAGCTTTATTGACTAAAGCTACATTGTGTTGAATTTCATCCAAATGAATCAGATGTAAAGGATTCTCCTCCTGTATAGAAGTGGCAAGAAGATGTTTGACAACTAGGTTTAATGATAGAATTTCACATTCAACGAGGAGGATTGCTTCCAGATCATATACAAACTAAAAGGGTGTGAATCTGGTGGCAGTCCTAACTAAGGTTCGGTATGCCCAAAAAGCAGCATAAATAAGCAAGTTCCAGTCTGATTTGTGGACCCCTACCATACATTAAAGCATAGTATTAAGAAATTTGTTGACAACCTCAACTTTTCCATTAGCCAGAGGATAATATGGAAAGGAATTTTCATGAGAAAGTCCCATTTTAGCAGCTAGCACGATCATCATATCATTCTGGAAATGATTTTTTTGATCCGTAACTATTGCCTGTGGAACACCAAAACTAGAAATAATACAATTGAAGAAAAAATGTGGAGTCATTTTTCCAGTGTTGTTATATGTAGGCATCGCCTCGACTCATTTAGTAAAGTAGTATGTAGCGACAATGATAGAACCATGCCCCCGAGCTGAGTGAGGCTTACATGTCATGAAGTCTATACCTCATTTAGAAAAGAGACTAACATCGACAAGGAGATGCAATGGAGCAGGTGGAGCATGGATCTTACAGTCATATATCTGGCATGCATGGCACTTATGGACAATGAGGATGGAATCACGAAAGATAATAGGCCAGAAGTAACCAGCCCGTAAGATCTTCTACCCGGTAGTGTAACCATATGGATTTCTACCACATGCCCCCGAGTGGCATTCATTAAGGACTTTATTGACCTCCTTAGGGGTAAGTCACCTCCATAAAATCGTATCAATACCATGATAGTAAAGGACGTCTCCAATAATAACGTAATTTTGGGATTGGTATCAAATACGTCACTGCTCGGAGAGAGAGTTACTGGGATGAAAATTTTGGGTATGGAGATAGATTAGGAAATATCCATACCACAGGTCAGATGATGAAATAAAAAAAATGAATTCTCAGGGATAGAACCTTTAGGTGTAGATTCATAATCAGGGTAGGGAAGGTTGCATATGAGTTCAGCAAAAACCAGCAATTTATTCAACTTGGACTTGATTAACTCTAGGTCGAACTCTCGCATGATAACGATCCAATTAGAGTATTTTCCCCCCTTCAATCGATGTGAAATTATATATTTCATAGGGTTGCAATATGAAACGACTGTAGTTTTCTGAAGAAAAATTTAATGGCAAAACCTTTGGACGACTTGAACAACCGCCAAAGCCAACTTTTCTACATGATTATTTCTGATTTCGGTATCGTTAAGGTTCAAAATCATATAATAAATGGGATTTCAGTCCCTATATAATTTTATTGGACCAATACGATTGCTATAGGATAAATGGGAACAACAAGATATAGGAAATAATCATGTTGATAATCAGGGGGGTATAAAAGAGATGCCTGAACCAGTACATATTTCAGGGCATCCAAAAATTTATGAGCAACATCGTCGCAATGGAAGGGGACCCCTTTTTTCAGTAAGCGAGTGAATCCTTTGGTAAACTCAGTGCAATTAGGGATGAACCTCCACAGGAATTTGTATTTCCCTTGAAGTCTTTGTAACTGAATGAGAGAAGAAGGTGCAGACAAATCAATGATCTTTTTTCGTAAATCTTCTGGGAAATCACATAATATATTTTGGAACAGACGCGTTTCGAACTACCAACTATAGTTCATCATCAGGATAATGAAGATTGGCTGATCTAACTTGCATATTTAAACTAAGAAGTGAGAAGCAACGGTCAAAACCCCAAAGAGTTAAAAACGGTTGAAAATTATAAAATGATAAAAAAATATAACTAACCATGTTTAAAATTAAAAACGGTCAAAAATAAAACCATCAATAGTAAAAAATATATTCAAGTCAAAGTCATAAATTATAAAAAATAAATAAAATAAATAAGTAAATATATATGAAAGAATAAAATTAGAAACAAGAAAAAAGGAGAAGAATGACTAAATCATAACAATAAAAATAAAACTAAAAATTAAAAGACCCACTAAAAGGTAAAATAAAAACCACAGAATTCAAGTCAAAGTCAAAAACTAAAACTAAAAAATTTATAAATAAATAAAATAAAACAAATAAATAAATAAATACATGAATGAATAAAAATATTTTATAAAAATTAAATTAAAATAACATAAAATAAAATAAATATAGATTATTTGTATTTTATTTTAATAAATAAATTAACATAAATAGACCAAAATATAAATAAAATAGAAAATAAAATAAACAAAATAATAATAAAAATAAAATAAAAAGACTAAATTAAAACAATAAAAATAAAACTAAAAATTAAAAGACCAAATAAAAACCAAAAAAATTCAAGTCAAAGTCAAAAACTAAAACTAAATAATTAATTAATAAAATAAAATCAAAAAATAAAATAAATAATTAATTAAAAAAATAAAAATAAATAAATAAATAAATACCAAAAACATAAAAACATAAAGAAAAGGACTACTACAAGGAGTGAAGAGATGGAATCCAACAACTACTCACTTTCCATCCATCATCCCTGTTCAACGTGCGGGACCTCTTCTCAATCTCAATCGCCTCCCTAAATTTTCGGTGATGGAAATGGTCAATTCTAGCAAGGATTCTAGCGTCCTCCATACAAATGTGATGCTTCGTCTTTTCTGCATGCTCGGCTAATGCAGAGGACTTGGTTCTACCATGCTTAATATCTGCAGCATGCTCCTGGAACCTTTTATTAATCGATCGACCAATTTCACTAATGTAGGGAGTCCCGCAAGAGCAAGGGATCAAATAAACACATTTTCCGCTTTTTGGGTCCAACTGGTCTTTAACCGATTTAAGGGAGCCCCGAATGGTGTTTAAAGGTTTAAAAGAAGAAGAGATCTTATGCTTCCTTAAAATTCGAGCAATCTTGTCAATATTACCTTGAATAAAGGGTAAATGAACTTTACCAACAGCGTCAACATTAATCTTATTCATTCTAGGAACTTTGCTCGCATTCTTGAAAGCCTTCAAACCCTGACTTCTACTATAACCATTTTCTTCAAGGACTTTAAGGAGATGGGCTTTCTCTTCATCTAAATGATCATTATCCAAAATTCTAAGAGCTCTTGTAGCTAAAGTATTCAAAACTCCAAGTTTCTGAGTAGGAAAATGATGCGAACCAGAATGAAGATATTGCTCCGTGTGCGTCTTTTTCTGAAAAACACGGTGCGAGAATGAGCCATTATTGTTTCTAGAGATGAGAACATCCAGGAAAGGAAGGTTCCCATCAGTTTCAGTTTCCATCGTGAACTTGATAGAGTCAGATTGACTATTCAAATGCCGATGGAAAGCCTCTAATTCAAGACGACCATGAGACCAATTGATGAAAGTGTCATCAACAAACTGCTTCCATACCTTGGGTTTTAAAGGAGTAGTCGCCAAAGCTTTAGATTAAAAATCTTCCATAAAAAGGTTTGCTACCACTGGCGAGAGCGGGGAACCCATGGCAACACCACAGGTTTGCTCATAAAATTCTCCTTCAAAACTAAAAAAGGTAGAAGTGAGGCAAATTTCCACCAAATTAGCAGTATCAGGATCAGTGATACGCCTGATAACCTCTACTACTTCCCTGATGGGAATGTTCGTATAGAGAGAAACAACATCAAAACTAACCATAGAGTCATTAGGATCGCAAACCCAGCCTTTTAATTCATTAACAAAAGAAGTAGAATCTTTCACGAAAGAATCTGTATGACCTACAAGAGGCTTAAGCTTGCGGGCCAAATACTTAGCTAGGAGATAGGTGGGCCCCCCAATAATATTAACAATGGGTCTAAGAGGAACACCATCCTTATGAATCTTAGGGAGCCCATAAATTCTAGGGGTGATAGGATTGCTTTCAATGAGCTTCGAGCTCATAGAACCTACCGTGCAACTAGACTTAATAGCATTGCCCACCATCTTTGAGACTTTATTAATAGGGTTCTTAGAGAGCTTCTTATAACACCCACTATTACAAAGATGGTCAAACATCTTTGCTTTATAATCCTCCTTATTTAGGATTACGATAGCACCATCCTTATTAGCCTTGAGGACAACAATATCAGGGTTTTGATTAAAGGTCTTAAGAGCCAAAAATTCCGATTGGCTAATATTGCTTCTCGAAGGTTTAGCTTTCCTAAGAGCCACAGCGCAATCTTGCCTAATGACATCTTGCACATTTTCAGATAAATCTTTAATGCCATATTCAATACTACAAATAATATCATCCCTAGGAATCTTCCTAGGAGCTAGAGCAAAATTCAAACCCTTACTTAATAAAGAGAAAACAGAAGAATCAAGAAAGAACCTAGAGAGATTAATAACCCCTTTATTATTATTAAGACTACTAATGTTATTACTATTATTTTTAATACTATTATTGCTACAGTTAATATTATTATTATAACCATTATTATTATTAGTATTAATATAATTATTAAAATCACTAGGGTTAATATTATTACTATAAATATTATTAACCTTACGAATATTATTATTAATAATATTATTATTTTTAATATTAATAAAGTTATTATTATTACAATTATTGTTATAATAATTATGATTAATATAATTATCAAATGTAAAATCCTTGCCAATGTAATCAAAATTAATATTATTATTCATATTATCAATACTAATGTTGTTAATATTATTATAAATGTTAAAACTATTAAAAGAGTTACCAACACCAATGTCATTTACGTTTATAACTACTTCATTTACGTTTATACCGCATCAGTGAAAATTTTAAGGACGGAAAACTATCTTGAAGTTTATAAAATTGGCGAATCTCAATAGTCCCTAAAATGTAAACTATAAAAAGTTTATTGATGTATTTATAAAATTATTCAAATTTAGAATGATTTTATATATAATCTCTATATTTTTGGCAATTTTTAAGGTAAAATAATTTTATATTGTAAAATTTGGGCGAATCATTTTTATAAAAAAATGGAAATTGGCGAATATTTTTTTTGAAAAAACCATGGAAAATTAGCCCACCTGCGAATATTAGCCCCTAAAATTATCCATGACTCGCGTCCTTTTGAGATAACGAAGGATCCATATGAAAATTGAAAGTGCTAACAGAGCTTTCATTTACCAGATCTGCCGCTGAAAATGGGTTTAAAGCACCCACCGCCGAGTCACCCATCGATGCATTACTGCAATCATTCGAACCCAACGATTCTTCAGAGTGCAACGGGCCAGCGGCATTGTTCCCAGTCGATGCTTCAATTTGCACAGGGCCAGCAACAGCGTTTTCAGCAGAGGAGATGCAGGGCACGTTGTTCGACAATTCCGCTAACTGGTCGAGCTCAAGGCTTGAGGAATCAATGCTGCAATCAATCCGATGGGTCGAATCCTGCACAGACTTTTGACTGCTATTAATTATAGAACGGTTATCAACAGCGTCGAGCGTGGGGGTTGAGTGATCCCCAGGATTCACAGCCTTATTGTTTGACAACGCAAATCTCTCACCACGTATTCCAACCACAGAACCGGGATGAGAAGTAATCCCATCATACTCCAAAAAATCATTCGCTTTACTTTGTGAACCAATCAAGCCCTTTAAAGCAGAGATTTGCCTTTGGTTAACTCTACTCCTAGAACCTGAAGCATGACCGCCTTCCAAAAACACACGACGGGAATTCTCAAATTTCTTTAAATGCTTCTTTTTCGCAGCTTCCTCCAGATGCTCTGCTTTTAATGCAGAAGCCACGTCAATCTCCAACCAAAGCGAACCTGCAATAACACAAGACAATTCCAGGTGTAGAGAAAGAAGTTTTCTGGAAAGAAAATCCAGATCTCTGTAGGAATTAAGACGATGCTTAATATTAGCGAAAGAGGGAATGACACAAGCATCTCTACAACACTTCAAAAATGAAAGATCAGCGAATCTCTTAGAATCCTTGAGTCGCGTACGTTCGAATAATCGAACCTTATCATCAATAACCCTTCCGTGTAGGGATAGAAGTTGAGAGTGCAAGCTTCTGTGATCCATAACATTTTAAATATAAATCTTCCGGAAAATCACATAATATATTTTGGAACCGACGCGTTTCGAACTACCAACTGTAGTTCATCATCAGGATAATGAAGTTTGGCTGATCTAACTTTCATATTTAAACCATGAAGTGAGAAGCAACGGTCAGAACCCCAAAGAGTTAAAAACGATCGAAAATTATAAAATAATAAAAATATAACTAACCATCCTTAAAATTAAAAAACGGTCAAAAATAAAACCATCAACAGTAAAAAATATATTCAAGTCAAAGTCATAAATTAAAAATAAATTAAAAATTAAAATAATATCAATAAATAAATATATGAAAGAATAAAATTAGAAACACGCAAAAAGGAGAAGAAGGACTAAATCATAACAATAAAAATAAAACTAAAAATTAAAAGACCCACTAAAAGGTAAAATAAAAACCTCAGAATTCAAGTCAAAGTCAAAAACTAAAATTAAATAATTTATAAATGAATAATTTAAAATAAATAATTAAATAAATACATGAATGAATAAAAACATTTTATAAAAAATTAAATTAAATAAATATAAAATAAAATAAAAATAGATTATTTGGTATTTTATTTTAATAAATAAATTAACATACATGGACCAAAATATAAATAAAATAGAAAAAAATAAAATAAACAAAATAATAATAAAAATAAAAAGACTAAATCATAACAATAAAAATAAAACTAAAAAATTAAAAGAACAAATAAAAAACCAAATAAAATCAATGATCGCTTGTACATTCATAGGATCAATACAAATTCCTTGTATTGAAATGAAAAAACTCAGGAGCCAAAAAGAACCAACACACAACACACATTTTTATGGGTTAATTCAAATGTTATAGTGACTACAAAAGAGTAAAATATCCCTTAGATGCATTGGGTGATCAACTCGATGTTTAGAATGATTTGGGAGACCATCCAAATAGGGTTACAAGATGTTTTTAATGTTGTGAATATCATAATCCATCGCACGTTGAAACGTGGCCCTATTTTTTTTTTAACCAAATGGGAGATTTTGATAGGAAAAATTATCCCAAGGACAAATAAATTCAATCTTATGTTGGTCTGCTATGAGAATGTTTATTTTATTATAACTTGAGAATCTATCCATGAATGAATAAATCTCGCAGTTAGTGCAGTCATCAATAATATGGTCAATAAACAGGGTCAGATAGTTGTCCTTCGGACAACCACGATTCACATCCCAATAATAGACACATATTTGGTGCATTCCATGTTTCTTCATGACAGAGACAATGCTCGATACCCAATTAGTTAAAGGAACGAGGTATATGAAACCAACCCGAAGAATCTTTCCAAATTCAGCCTTAATCTTGAAATCCTTCTTGAGATGGACCAGACGTAGGTGCTACCAGATGGGTTTGGCATCAAGATATCTTTTAATCTTGTGCAATACTATGTTTGGGTCAATACTTGGAATTTCTTCATAATTCCGGGACAAGACATCCCGAAACTAGAGAAATAGGGATCTATATATCTCGATCTCATATGGAGAATAACATGCTCCAATGTATAAATTTTCGAAAATACTTGGTTTGATAGAGATACCAAGAGGTATCATTTCCTCAATATTCATAAGGTTATTTTTGGATTTGAACTCATGAATGGAGATAGAATTCGTAAAAGGATCGAAAAAATTAGGTAACTATACATCACTGATATTATGCTCAATGAAATATGGTAAGGAGGAACAATGGCGATGTTCATCCCACGGCTCGTCGTCTAACGTCATGATCTCCATGATTCTCTCATTAGCAAAGAATATGTGAGAAAAAGTATCATAATATTTGCCATAATCCAGTGATCAATATACCGAATTAATTGAAGAGAAGGTGTAAGCCACAAAAGCCAAATAAATGGCTTTGTAGTCTAGCCCAACAAGGCTAAGCAACAATCGATCGCCAAAAATTTGGATGTTAGTTTTATTAGGTACAATCCATGGATCACCCAGGATAGTAGAGGATGATATCATGTTGATATAAGTAACTGAATATGAGTTTCCAGGAAGGAGAGTAGGAGGTAGCGAAAAGGTTCCAATAAGAGAAGAATCCTTCAACAATATGACTTTGACATGCTGATAGGAATGTTGAGTTTCCCCTACAAGAGGGACACTTCCACTAACATGATAATCAAAGGTGAAAAAGTTGAGTTGGTCTATGGATATAATCTCACCTTTTTGAGGAAATCTGATCCCATGGAAGTAATTCTAAACAATGGAAGCCATGGAATAAACCCACGTATGTCCCAGTAGAATATTATAATCGAGAGGTCCTTCAATAAATTCAACTTCTATGGAGATGGTTTTCACCCCTAGTTCCACTCAAAGGGAATTTATAATCCCACAAGGTTTTTACATTCTTCCATCATTAAATTTCAATGTGGTGGTTGATTGAATCATTTGAGGTGAACCAACCTCCTTCCAGTAAGATATGGACATAATGCAAGTCGAGGCTCCCTTGTCCACAACACAGAGGCGTCACTGGGGGAGAAATACCATACCACGTGGGTTCATATTGGGGGATATATATTTAGGAAAAAAAGACATAATATATTGGGGGATATATATGGCTAAAGGGTTTTTATATTGGTATGTATACAAAATGGATCTCAAAGTTAATGAAAAAATATAAAGGGGTATAAAAAATGTTAAGGAATAAATGGATACCTACAATATTTAGTGGAAGTAGGGGTTTTTTGAATTAGGAAGGTGTATTGGGTTCATATTGGTAGGGGGTTAAATAATGTGATTTTTAGGGGTATTTTCCAATATGTAGTCAAATTAAGGGTATTGTTTAATATGCCACAAAGGCACGCGATAGGTCAGAGGTTCATTGAGTGAAGTCCCTGTGGTCCACAATAGAGTGATGAATGTTATTACCACTAAGGTGTTACACGTTATTTTTTCACTATGATATTTGACTATCCATATAGGTTCATCGTTGCCTATATTGTGCTCCCTTAGAAGTAAAAAACCTTGATGTTCCTAAACCAAGTCATGGAATTGGAGAAAATATCATTAAAACCCTTAAAAGTCTAACTCCACACTTTTCCTAGCCTTTTCCTATGGGTTCATGGATACCTTTTCTATAGCCTGTGGCAGCTCTTTCATGTTCTTCTATTAAAACTTGTAGACCCCTGTAAAAATTCAAATAAAGGAAAAAGTAAGTTCTAGAAGCCTAGCTGGTCAAATATTCTCCCAACTGGAAGCTTCTAGAGGCATGATCAGTTTGAGCTTTATCCCTCCACTCATGGAGCTCTATTCCTCCACTCATGGAGCTTATCCCTTGGTCTATGGAGCTCAAATCACTTCATGAGAGGAATCCATCCCCCTCTTCTTGGAACTGAAACTACCTCCATTTCTCTATAAATTGAGCTCATGTTTCAGTCTCAAAGGTAGATGATAGACATACATGTTAGTTGTTGAATAAATTCTCAAGAGAGCATACTCTCTACACTAGTTGTTGTTGGCATGAGAATGAGCACAGCCTTATGTCCATAACTCCATGCTGGTTCAAAAAGAGGAAGGCTTTTCAAACTGAAGGAGGAACGATTTTTCAGGACCCCAGGAGAAGCAAGTACAACATCAAGGCATCAGGTTGTAAAGTTACTCTTTTCATTCAAAGATAATACATATGGATCTCCTTTTCTCATTGCGTTGTTCTTGTGCTTATTTGAATAATTAAATACTTAGACTCCTTGATAACTAAGTTAGATTAGTTGTTCTTAATTATTATATGTTGTAGGTGCTTTTAATTCTTTTTCCTATCTTCGATTGCAGGTTCTACTTATTGGAGAAGCCTCTTTGGAGTGACTGGATAAAATACTGCACTGAACGTTGGATTTCAAGGTAAGGGCATGTCCTCTTTCTTTGTTTATAATAATTCTAAATTTAAAATAATCTAGAGAAAATGTTGTGTAACCAGCTCCAAAAAGAGAAGAAAAGAGATATCAACGCCTTACAAATGAGCCACTTCGAGGGGGCAACCTCCAATACATTACATAAATGAACAATTCTTGGATGATACAATTTACAAAACCTCCTTTCTATATATAGGAGTCCATGGGGCCATAATGTAATCCTAGTGGGCCACAATGTAATCCTAGCTGACCTAGCAATAATAATTTAAGGGCACAATAATAACAAAATGGGGGTTACAAGGGTACAATAATAACAATAAGGGGGTTACACTAACAACAATAAGGGACTATACTAGTGATATAGGGACCTAACATGCCCCTCTCCTTCAAAAAAGAGTTGTCCTCAACGCTTGAGTAGCTCGGGTGCTTCTGTATAAAATTCTCATCCTCCCATGTAGAATCTTCAGTGGGTAAGTTCTTCCACTTGATGAGATACTCTGAAATTGATCGATTCCGTAGCTGTCGAGTTCTTGTTTCCATGACCACTTCAAGTTCCAATATTATTTTTCCTTCCTCATCAAGTTCTGGCAATATTGTTTGAATTGGAAGATTTTCACCTATAACCTTCTTTAAGCATGAAACATGGAAAAATGGATGCACTCGCGAAGAAGCAGGAAGCTCCAATTTGTATGCCATAGTACCAATCTTTTGCAACACCTTGTAAGGACCATAGTACTTTGGTGATAATTTATTATCCTTCTTAGCTTGCTTCAGGGACATTTGTTTGTATGGTTGTAGCCGTAAAAATACCCAATCTCCTACATCAAAACTTCTCTCGCTGCGATGTTGATTTGCCTGTTGTTTCATTCGATTTTGTGCCAAATTCAGGTTATCCTTTAAGAGTTGGAGAACTTCTTGTTGATGCTCAATGTGATCTTCCACCGCTTGAACCTTCAAATTTTCCCTTAAAGATGATGTGATCGATGGTGGATGATATCCATAAAGTGCCATAAATGGGGTCATTTTTGCTGCAGTATGGAAGGAAGTGTTATACCACCATTCAGCGAGAGGTAACCACTTGACCCATTGTGTTTGTTTATCAGATACAAAAGAACGAAGATATCCTTCCAAACATTTATTTACTATCTCAGTTTGACCATCAGATTGAGGATGATAAGATGAGCTATGAGCTAATTGAGTACCCAAACAAGAAAATAACTCCGTCCAAAAATTTCCAGTAAAAATGGGATCTCTGTCGCTCACAATAACCCTTGGGCTTCCATGTAGCTTTTGAATTCTGTCCATAAATGTAGTAGCAATCGTACTTGCTTTAAATGGATGAGATAATGCACAAAAGTGTGCATACTTGGTAAGTCTATCAACTACCACCATGATGACACTCTTTCCTTCGGACTTAGGTAAACCTGTGATAAAATCCATTGAAATCTCCTCCCAATGTTGAATTGGAATGGATAAAGGTTGTAGAAGTCCTAGGGTCTTAATTTTCTCCACTTTATTCTGCTGGCAAACCAAACATTCCGCCACAAACTTTTGAATATCAGATTTAAGGCCATCCCAAAAAAATTCTTTCTTCACCCTGTGGTAAGTTTTTAAAAATCCTGAGTGTCCTCCTAAAGGAGAAGTGTGCAATTCCAGAAGAATCTCTTGTTTTAGTTGGGAATTCTTACAAAGATATAAGCGATCTTTGTACCATAAGGAATCATTTTTCCAACTAAATGTATCAGATGTACTAGGATCTTGCCGCAACTTTTGAATGAGTGTCCATACATCTTTGTCCTTCTTCCATTCATCTCTTGCTTCGGTTATCCAATCTGGTTGGATAATAGAAATGGCACAAAGCAATGCTTCCACCTCTTCATTCTTTCTTGAGAGTGCATATGCAACAACATTAAGCTTTCCCTTTTTGTAGATTATTTCAAAGTCATAACCCAACATCTTTGTGACCCATTTTTGCTACTCTTCTGAAGATAGTCTTTGTTCCAAAAAGTGTTTAAGACTATCATGATCAGTTTTTACCTTGAAGTGTCTTCCCATTAGGTAAGTTCTCCATTTCTTTAGTGCATGCAGTATTGCTAACATTTCCTTCTCATAAATAGGTTTTTGTAAATACTTTCCTTTGATTGGAAGACTTTCAAAAGCAATGGGTCTTCCTTCCTGCATTAAAACTGCACCAATTCCATTTCCTGAGGCATCACATTCCACAATAAAGGTTTTTGTGAAGTCTGGCGTAGCTAAGACCGGTTCTAGGCACATTGCCTCTTTAAGATGTTCAAAGGCCTTAGTTGCTTCAGGAGTCCATGAAAATGCATCTTTCTTCAATAATGTTGTTAGAGGTGCCGCTATTCTCCCATAATTCTTAACAAACTTGCGATAATACCCTGTTAACCCGAGAAATCCTCGCAACTGCTTTATGGTTGTGGGGACTTTCCATTCCTTAATGGCTTTAATTTTGTTAGGGTCTACTTTAACACCCTCGTGAGATGCAATATGACCCAAATATTCCACCTCTTGTACTCCAAAGAAACATTTGGATGTTTTTGCATATAATTGTTTCTCCTGCAATAGTTTGAGCACCCTGTCAACATGTTCAACATGATCCTTCCAAGACCCGCTATAGATTAGTATATCATCAAAAAATACTAGCACAAATTTTCTAAGGAAGGGTTTGAAAATGGAATTCATCAACCCTTGAAATGTAGAAGGTGCATTGGTAAGGCCAAAAGGCATGACCAAAAATTCATAATGACCCTCATGAGTTCAAAATGCCGTTTTTGGAATATCTTCAGTCTTCATTCTAATTTGATGATATCCTGAACGAAGATCCAACTTGGTAAAATAAATTGCTCCATGTAATTCATCCAATAATCCATCAATCACAGGAATGGGAAATTTGTCTTTAATGGTGAGCTTATTGAGCTCCCTATAATCCGGACACATTCGCCATGATCCATCCTTCTTGTGTACTAATACTACAGGAGCAGAGAAAGAACTTTGACTAGGTTGAATTATACCCGCCTCTAACATTTCTGCAATCATACGTTCAATTTCGCTATTTTGGAAGTAAGGATATCTATAAGGCCTGATGTTTGGAGGAACACTTCCTGGAATCAAAGGAATAGCATGATCATGATAAAAAATAGGTGGGAGTCCTTTCGGAGTTTCAAACACCTTGGAATGATTGTCCAAGACTTGTTGGAGATCTGCAGAAATAGATGATTTTGATGTCGGAACTTCTAGTGAGCATAATTGTGCAATTACGCCTCGTTGTTATTTCTTTAGAAGCTTTTTCATGAAATTAGAGCTTATTATCCTTCCTGTCTTCCCTTCAATACCCCGTAATTCGACTTCCTTTCCTTCTGAAAAAAATTTCAAGAAAAGTTCTTGAAAAATTAAAAGCTACCGTCCCCAAAGATTGTAACCATTGTACTCCTAGTACAACATCAGCACCTCCCATAGGAATGGAAAGCATTGGACTAGTCAATACATATTCCCCATGGTTAGCTTGATATTATGGCATTTTCCAGAGCAATTTATAGTTCCTCCATTTGCAACCATCACTTGACATTCTGGTGCTCGGTATAGGAAACAATTTAATTCCTTGGCTACCTTACAATGAATAAAATTATGGGTGCTACCTGAATCAATCAACACTATTACCCTTTTCTTCTTGATATGTCCTTCTATCTTGAGAGTTTGAGGAGTGGTAATTCCTGCCAGTGCATTACACAATATGGTCGGATTCATTTCTTCCTCTTCTAGGACTGGTTCCTGGTGTATATCCTCTTCTTGTTCATTTTCTTATTCCTCTTCACAATCTATGTAAAATAATTTCTTCTCAGCACACTTATGACCTTTAGTGTATTTGCTATCACAACTGTAGCAAAGCCCTTTTGCTCTTTTTTCTTCCAATTGTTGTGGTGTCAACCTCGTAGGTTGTGGAAATCTAGGCGTAGCAACACTTCCTTCTTTATAGAATTGAGTGGTAGGCTTCCTTGTCGCCATAATTTTACATTCAACTTTTCTTGCCAACATGAATGCCTTCTCCAATGAATCAGGTTCCAAAACACGAACTTCATGTTGGATGTTATCCTTTAGAGTGCCTATGAAGAGATCAATCCTGTGTTCCTCCGGAATATTAGTTACCCTTATATTCAATTTTTGGAAGTCCTCAATGTGCTGCCCCACTAAACCCTTTTGTTTGAGATTTATCAATTGGCTAAAGAAGGTGTTGCTCTTTGTATCCTCATAATGTGCTATCATTTCTCCGTAAAAATTGACCAAGTGACAATTTTTTTACGGGAGCAAAGCCATCAATACCATACAAATGTATTTTGTTCTAAATGTAAAGTTGCAATGCGTACCTTTTGTGTGTTTTGCACATTATGGAGATCAAAATATTGCCCCATCTGTAGTATCCATGTTACAGGATCCTTTCCATCAAACTTCCTCATATCCATTTTTGGAATATGGTGGTTCTTCCCGCCAACATTAGAGTTTATGAAATCACGATTGACATTTATTTTGTTCTCATCATGAGGTTCTTCTACTATCTTTTCACCATTAGGAAACAATTCTTGTATCAACTTTGTCAAACCTTCGATGTCTGCTTTTAGATCATTCTTCATGTTTTCCATGTTGTCTTTCATGTCATCCATCTTAGCTTCCATGCCAGCTTCCATGCCATCCATGCCTTTCTTCAAACTGTCCATCTTCGCTTCCACGCCTTTCTTCAAAACTTCCATTTCATTTTTTGTTGCTCTTTGAGAGAGTGAAATTTGTTGCACTTGCTCTTGTAATTTTGATAGATCATGTTCCAATTCTTCATCTTCATGAGTCATAGTAGAGCCTTTTGAAGGCTTAATGGGTGTTGAATTATTTTTATGGGGCATATTTTAGAACCCAATACTGATATCTATTCTACAATATGCCCTTGGAATCAATTCAAATTGATTCTTCAAACAAGACTTATGCAATTCGCAAAAACAATACACACCTTTTTCTTGCTTTTGAGGAGCTCGATATTGAAATTGGGTTATCTCTGTAATTGCAACACTTCAATATTTGAATTTCTGTACCAACGTAGCCCTCTAAATTATCTTTCGAATGCCACAGGTTTGACCTAATTTGGATTCTCCAAGACAAATTTGTGTCCAATCTCCCACAATGACCTAATTATGGACTAGTTCAGTACAACGAAATTGTACGACTTGCCACGTGTCACTGTTTCGTCCTTCGGCACTAAAATTTATAGCCAAGAAAATAAAGTCCGTGTACTAGCAACCAATTTTTACGGAACTCCAATCCGATGCTTAGAGAGAGAGTTATGAATATTTTCCCACGATCACCTCTTTGAGATGAAATTCAGAAGCCTGAAAAAGCACTACATTCCACAGATCATATCTCCAAAAATATTGTGAGCCAAGATCTAAATTTTTTTGAAGATGTTCCTCAGGATTTCAGCTTCACACCCTATGAATTTCAGCTTCTGAGACTTCGTAGAAAACAAATTATAGCGCAAATTCCACGATGACCTTTTTAGGAGCCTGAAAAAAGACCTAACTTCCACAGATCATATCTCCGAAAATATTGCGAACCAAGCTCTAAAATTTTTAGACGATCTTCCTTGGGATTTTGGCTTCACACCCTAAAAATTTCAGTTTCTGATACTTCGTATAAACAAATTTATAGCGCAAATGCCACGATGACCTGTTTGGAGCAGCGAAACCCTAGAATCCAAAGCTCGATACCAAATGTTGTGTAACCAAATTCTCCAAAAATAGAAGAAAAAGAGATATCAACGCCTTAAGAAATGAGCCACTTCTAGGGGAAAAACCTCCAATACATTACATAAATGAACAATTCTTGGATGATACACACCAAAAAACCTCCTTTCTATATATAGGAGTCCATGTGGCCACAATGTAATCCTAGTGGGCCATCGATAACATAGGGACCTAACGTAAAAAAACGATTTAGAAATGGATGTTTGTTTCTATATATTCATATAATACTAGGGAGATCACTCTTGTCCGCAAGAGGGATTAATCCACATAACAAAATGGCAACTCCATTGGGGAATATAACTTAGTTTTCCTTTTTATTTTTTAGTTTGAATTTTAAAAGTTTTCTGATTTTTATTTGTCTGAGATTGAGTTGGGTAGATAAATTTTAAGAATACCTAAAAAGAAAATTTGAATATTTATTTTTTCTGTACTTTTCCTTGCCTCCATGGTTTTCACTTGAAAACAGTGTGGTAGCCTCCGTAGTTTTTAGTTCAGAACAGTGCGGTACTGCTATGTTCTCCTTTAGAACTTGCGGACTTGTGGAAAATTTTTGAAAAAGTTAAAAATATCTTTTTAGGAACCAGATCACCTGATTCTTTGTGTTTTCCCCAGTCTACCTTAGCTATGAAATATTATGTGTGATTTTCTTTTCAGCAACTTTTGTGTTTGTGTGATTTTTCATCTGATTTGAATTTTATGAGTAAGTGTTTTCCCTTTTCTTGCTACTCCATATAAGATACCTTCATTTACCTCGGCTTATTGGTATGATGTTTTTCTCTTTCTGATCCATTAAACCCATTGCAAACATTACTTTTATGAAAATTGATTCCATTATCATTTTCAAATTTGGAAGAGCTTTTAGCTTACTAAGGCCTGATTTTCACACCAAACCATTTTTGGGTGTTTTCATTTTTGCTGAGATAAGTAGAAATTCTTCTTGGTTCGATCACAAACTAGGAGAAAACGTCCTCAAAATTTCTAAATAGACTTCAAAATTAGAGTTTTTATTTTGATTTTGAAATTTATGTTTTTAGAGTTTTATATATTATTTTCTTTTTGGAAATAGTTTGTTTAATGATTTGTAGTTTCTGATCTGATTGATAAAGGAATTTCATTTCAAACGAGTAATTGATCATTTTTGTGAAATTGAGTTCTCAAAGAAATTGTCTTCTTTTCAAAAATTTTGTTTATGAATGAAAGAATTGGTGCTTTGAAAAATGTTAAATCTCTCAATCTTTCCCTTAAATAAGATTCATTGAAAAGAAAAGAATTGGACTCCTCATTTAGATGCATTTAGCGTATTTTTGAGTCGGGTCACAAACATCAATGAAATTTCACCTCCATTCATTTTGTCTTAAGCAACAGCCAAATTAAAAACAATGCTTTAATAAAGTTAATCTATATATTTTACATTTTCTAGGGCTCTTTTCCACCAACATAGCTTAGGCTAGTGTCTTGGAACAGGTTGTAATTAACATTCTAAGACAGTTCAAACAAACAAGTATCAATCTTGTGGTAGGAAAATCCAATTGTAGAATTTGTGCTTTGGGAATCTCTTCTTAAGAGTTGAGCACAAGATCATGTCAGAACTAGTGAGGTAATCATACCCATCTCATTGGGAAAGATAGCAGACGTGCACGTATTAAAAATGGTAAACCTTGAATAGGCCATTGTCGAGGAGCCTGGGGTCACTTGTTGGCAAACCTTGGATTATACCAAGGAGCCTTCAAGGGGATTGAGCTAGTTACTTTGCCCTTGCATGTATATCAGATCGTAGACTGTTCCCCAGGTACATTTGTTCCTATTGGTGACCTTAGTGACTATAAAATTTAGTATTTTTTCCAAAGGTGACGGTGGAGGGAAGGTCTTACTGTACCTAGAGGAGACGTTGACTAGACTCACTTGGAATTTCCAGAGGGTACTCTTCACTTCGATATGGCATAAGTGGAGATACTTGCACTAGACTGTTTCATAAAGCAGGTTATCGAGGTAATTGTACCAACTGCCATTTCCACATTAGAATTATATGACGTTGGATTTCATCACCAACTAGTGTTTTTAATGTGGGAATCTACTATTTGTGTGTGGATTGTTTTCTTATGTTTTGTAGGCATGTGATCAATTTGATTGTTTCCTT
Source organism: Pinus albicaulis (assembly GCA_034641835.2). Taxonomy (NCBI): domain Eukaryota; kingdom Viridiplantae; phylum Streptophyta; class Pinopsida; order Pinales; family Pinaceae; genus Pinus; species Pinus albicaulis. The sequence continues at coordinate 868,643,962 of CM076573.1, read as the reverse complement.
AGAGACTTTGGGATATTTTGTTGAAATTTTCTTTGATTTCATGTGTTAAATTTTTAATCGTGGTTGAATTACCTAGAGAATCACGTAGAATGCAAGGGAAACCCCCTGAGTACACACCAATCCAATTAGAAAAGCTTAAATATGATAAAGGACAACCATCAGGGACTGGAACAAATGAACACGATGAAACATCAGTAATTATACATCTTGATTATGAAGTATATCAACCTCAAACAATAGAAAGTTCTCAAAGGAAAATATCAATTTCTGAACTAGTTGAAATTGCTTCCACGACTAATGAATTATCAGCTACTGAGCCTTAAATTTCTGAACTAGAAACTAAACCTAATACATCTGAGCCTACTTTAGAGTTCATCACTCCAACCCTCGGTCATCCTCATTCACCGAGTGTGAAGTTTCACATCACTGAGAACCTTCCTCCTGGCCTCATTAGCATTGAAGAAGTTACTAACACAGAAGAAGTTGTTATTCCTTCACATCAGGAATCTTTAGATCTTAGGGAAAGTGAATCAATTTACTATTATATCCCTTTCAAATAGGATCCTTGGTATTCTCAGTTAACCAAATTTCTACACAACTCTGGTCTAAACTATTCGCCACCTCGAATTCCTTTCTACACCATACCAAGAGGTAATTACAGACCTTCATTGAACATGTCTGGTGAGTCATCCATGTTTTCTACATCTCAAGAATCATATTTGTATGGTGGTCTATCCATTCCTCTGGGGTACCAGTCGCTTTCTGGTACTTTCTCAGGAGTAGCTCCTTCTCCCGAAAAATTTATCCAATCACCTGGTCCAAATGAATCACATACTGAAATTTTGAATGCAAAACAAGTTTACATGATGTCTAGAAACATTCCTAACCCTAACCCTCAAAGTAGTAACTTACCGCCTCGGGGGCATCCTCAAGGTGGTAATTTACCACCTGGGGGGTAACCTCAAGGATAGTACAAACCTCAAGGATACTACATACCGCAAGGACAGTACACACCTTAAGGAAAATATCAACCTCAAGGGTAGTACTCTATTCAGGGTGTGCAACATCTTCAAGGCCAGTACCTTATACCAGGGAAATAGTCTTTCCAAGGACAACAACCTCCTTTAAGGCCGCATTTTTATCAGGAACAACAATTGTTTCAGGGAGGTAAATATTTTAGTGGGAATTATCCAGCCAAATATCAAACATACATTCCAAATTAGCAACCTCGTTATGGTCCATCTTATGCAACACAAACATCAATGGGAGTTCCATATCCTAAAGTAAAAATGGTGTGGAATCCGACACCAAATCAACAAATTGTGCATCGTAACATTCAAGTATCTTATAATCAACCCGATCACCCAATTGGTTATATTCAAATCCAACAACCTATCCAACCTACACTTCAAGTTATACCATGGGTATCTGCACCAAATAATGTTCTGCAGCCTGGCCCGAGTACACCTAGAACTCCACCTTAAACTGCTGCACCAACATCTATTCAACCTACCACACTTATCCCTAGAATTTTTGCAGCCCCTATTTCTACAGCCCCTAAAGTATCAAAACAAATCCCTCTAGTCATTGCACAACAACCTGGACCCACAATTCAGACTATTGTTCATATGCCTGCGGGACAACAAAGTACAAGCACAATTGTAACAAGCCAACCTCAGTTTTTTTATCAACCATATCAAGGGCAGTATCACTAAGGACCTGTCACATAGAATCCAGTATACCAACATTAGCCATGCCTTGGTTACACGTATCAAATACCAGCTCAACCTCAGTATGTTCCGGCCAACCCTGGTTATCTGGGAGGCATTCCAATCCCAAATGCACAAGCTATTCCAAGATATCCTGGATATCCTCCTCTTGGTACTGGTATAGTTCCGCAAGGTTATCAATTTTCTCAGTAGGACCCTAACCATTGGTTACCATTCATAGCAACTTTGGATTTACCCAATTTGTCTCGCCTAATGAATGATCCGATTTATTATCTTCCGTATTGGCTACCAATGTCAAATAAGTTGCCCAATGATATTCCTAAGTTTGAAGGTAAATCAGGAGAAGACCCCTCATACCATGTCATGAATTAACACCTCTAGTGAGCATCCAACTCTTTAATCGATGATTCCATTTGATTAAGGCTGTTTCAGAGAACACTAATAGGTTTAGATGCAAAATGGTATATTGAACTACCACGTGGCTCATTCAACAATTTCAACGCATGTTCAACAACTTTCTTAACACACTTTCAGTTGCTAGTCTAATATGACAATGACATAGAACTATTGACTTCATTATAACAATCTACATCTACGTACATATCAAATCACATACATGAATGGAGACGTATAAAATTTTTAGTGAAATCTTTTTATTCTGGATCAGTTTTTGGCAGAATGGCTTATCAAATCATTGCTTCCAAATATCACTGAAGATGTGGCTAAGGGAGGGCTTGTTACGGAAGAACAGGTCATTACTCAAGCTCAGTAATTAGATCTTGTATATATGCAGTCTGCTACTTTATACGAAAAAATTCTTGACTTACCACGTCCTGGTCAAATAACTGCAACTCCTTCAAGTTCTGATGCAGCAGACAGTGTAATTGGTTTGGTTAGTTATAATAAGAGTAAGAAGAAGTCTTCAAAAACCACTTCTCCTATCACAAATTTACCTAATAACCGAAAGGAGATGCTTCCCTTGAAAATTCTGCCGACATTCATGTTATAGATTCATCTACAGCTAAATCTAAAAGCAGTAATAAGAAGAAAGGAAAGAATAAAAACAAAAAAACTTCCTCTCCCAAAGAGAAAACCAAAAAGAATGAACCATCTTATGATAAGCGGAAACCTTTCTATCCTTGTCTTATTTTTGATGAGGATCACTTTACCAAAGAGTGCCCACATCGGTCTGAGGTCTCTAAATTCGTCAAAGGTTCACCCACACTCATTGTCTTGAAGTATCCTTTTCCTACTCAAGATATAAAAATAATAGGATCTTCTTCAAATTCATCAACATATATTTTAATGATTTTTGAGTTGATGGTTGTGATGTGATTTCAATACTATGGAAGTAAAAATCCAGTAACTGGTAAAGAGACAGATAATTCTAGTCAAATATCGGTTGTATCTCCTTCGGTTTCCAATCCGCTTCACATTGAGAAACCTAATCCTGTTCTAGTGATTAAACCGCCTACTAAATGTGTACTTTGAAAATAATCTTTCAATCCACATGCAAGAGCTTCTTAGAATTACAACATTGTTGAAGACTTGGCGATATCCCCTTTAGCAATGTTGGCCTTAGAAGTGCTACAATCATGTCCAACACAAAGGAAATTACTTTTATTAGCTATTGGAGCTATAGATCCTCAGGATTCTAACCTCATGGTATTTTCTATAGAAAATTTTACATCAAGACTCCCTCATCAGATGGCTTTTCAAATTCCACTATTAGTAAAAAATAAAAAAAAATTTCGTACTGTAATTGTAATATCCCAAATTGGGAACAACTAAACTATTGGGAATAGTCTGAGTTATTACCAATGTGGATCTTCAAAAAATCATGAGCTTGGAAATTTACATCAGCTCAATAGATGTAAAATAAAATCATACCAGAAGATGAAAGAACCTTAGCAAGAAGATGATCTATATTCTCCTTCCCGGGTGGGGAAATGCAGCAATATAGAACATAAAACAATTGTATTCCAAAAATTGTGCAATAAAATTAGATACTGGGACTTGGATCCCTTATTTTAGATCATATATAACCCACTTATAGAATTAGAGGTGAAATAAATGAAACTAGCTACCTTAAACAGATCTCTCCGGCTCAATACTGCTTAAAAACACCTCGATCGCATGACTTCTCTACAACAAAATTTCTGAATATTGTGAGAGAATAATTCCCATGAGGGTTTCTATATAAAATGATAAAATAAGTCTGATATGGAGTCTATATCAATAAAATAATAGATAAATGGAGGTTTAACCTCTCTTACATAAAGAAAAAGACACCCGACAAGGGTTTCCGGAAATATACATGTACAAAAAGCAGGACTGTAGAAAATAACGCAGTCTACTACAACTTTGCATTAAAAATGGCTGAATATGACATATCAGAGCTGAATAATGTAGAAAATTGCCAAAGGAATCTCTAAGGGAACTCCCAGAGGGAAATAAGCACCTCCTCCTCAAATACTAGCATGAAATCAAAGGGTGCAACCCTGCTGCTGCTGCCCCTGCATGAAAGATGCAGTTTTCTGAAGGAGAGTGTGCTGTGGCTGAGTATGGATGAATGGCCCCAAGCCAAATACTAAAATTAATCTCATATCACTCCCCTTTGATCCCTTAAGAAAGCTGATCTAAAGAGAGGATGGAATTCCTACACAGGAATTCCTTGCACTAAGCAGTGCAACAAGTCCGGCTAAACAACTTAAGCATGCAAGTGGAATTAAGACCAAAATAGCTGAATAAATGAATGAATTCCATTTGATGTTATGCCTTCCTTTTATCTTTGGTGAGCCTCCTCACCTCTGACCCCACACAATGTTGAGGTGACTTCCTCATGAAGCTTCCTCTTTCAAAACTGCGCTACCCTAGCTAGCCTCCCTCCTCTTTGTAGTAGCACTGTTGACTTGGTCAACTGGAACTAATCCACTTGCAATTCCTGTATTCACACCAAGGGATCTTCAATATGGTTCTCATATGTGTGTCTAGGCTTATCCTTGTTCACATTGAGCTAGTTTACTTGAGTGATTTCTTCCTCCTCAAGAATGCATGTTGACTTAGTCAAACTTGACTATGTCCCCATCTAATTTGTCCTTGTTCACACTTGGAAGTGTAAAACCATCTCCTAAGGTGATATAATTCCTTAATAAGGTGTAATTTATTCATAATTTTATTTTTCATGGGCCTCCTTACCCATTTATTCCTCTCCTAGGTGAAAGTAGCAAAATCTAATATTCCAAATTGCTATGTGCAAATTTTGGAATATTACAGTAATTTATAAGGGGGCATCCACGTGCATAATGTCACTAAATTGTTGGAAAACTCTGGGTTCTCCAACACTCAACCAATCACTGAAAATCCTTAGAGCCTTTAATGGAAGAGGATTTCATCCATACGGAATACTCCAGTATCTACCTATAGAAGTAGAAGACAAAACTGTTAATCTAGATGTGGAATTTGTTGATGCCCCTCTAAATTACAACCTTCTTTTGGGTCGTACTTGGTCTTATGCCATGAATGTTGTCGTTTCATCCATCTTTCAGTTAATCATGTTTCCTGATAAAGGAAATATTGTGAAAATCAATCAATTGCCATATTATTCGTCTGACCCTTCTTCTACAGACAATATCTAGCATGTTGGAAAATCGACTATCCCATATGAGGATGTTGGGGTAGGTTTAGTAAATGATTCTTCTCTCATGGGAACTTTCTCTATGCCTCCACCCAATGTATCATGTACCATTGCCAACATCAATATGATTTCATCAAGCACTATACCATTCGATGACACTTGGGTAGTGCCTTCAGAGTCATAAATGGATTCTTTCAATGGTGAGATGCCTTTGATTACTTTTGAAATGGCATATGTGGCAGTATAGTCATTTTCTGACACACTTTCAACTACACCTGATCAAATGAATGTGATCACTGAAGAATATTCTTCACCATAATGCTCAGCCTTGACATCACTTTCCGATCCTTTTCAACAAGTGTTTCACACTGATGAAAGTATTTGAGAATTTTTGTCTATGGATGAATTACCCTGGGATGATCTACACAATAGATCTTAGCTTTTACCTGAACTTGATAGGTTTGAAAATGATTTTTCATCTATTTTTACGATTAATTATGTTAAGGAACCACAGAATCACATATCGATTACAAATTCAGATTCTTATATTAATTTGGGAAACATTTCTGCAACTGTTCCTATTGACATATCAGTTAAACCTGGAATTGTTGAAAAAATTCATATAGGTACTTCTTGTACGATTGAAGAGATTAATACCTATAAAGCCCTATTTCAAGAATTCCGAGACATATTTTCCTGGTCTTACGAAGAGATGCCAGGAATTGATCCAAAGATTTTCATTCAAGAAATAAAGACATACCCAGATGCCAAGCCTATTAGACAAAGATTACGTCCAATACATCTATGAAAAGCTGCTGCTATCAAAGCTAAAGTTGAAAATATATTGTGAGTAGGATTTATTTATCCAATCCCATTGACAGATTGGGTATCTAATATAGTTCTCATTACCACGAAACAAGGGACTATATGAGTATGTGTCAACTATAGGGATATCAATAAAGCATGTCCAAAAGACAACTATCCTACCCCCTATATCGACCAAATTATCGATGATTGTGCCGAAAATGAAATTTTTTCATTTATGGATGGATTTTTCAGATATAATCAAATCAACATACAACTACTGATCAACCAAAAACAACATTTATATGTCCTTGGGGGACATTTTCAATTTGAAAATTATCTTTCAGATTAAAGAATGTTGGTGCAAATTTTCAAAGGGCCATGTCTTATGCTTTTCATGATATCAAAAATATTGTACAGCCTTATCTGGATGACTTACTTTCTCACTCATTACACGGGGATGATCATCCTACACACTTATGAGCTATTTTCATGAGATGTATGCATTACAAGATTTGTTTGAACCTACACAAATGTGTTTTTTGTGTGCAATCAGGACGATTACTGGGATTCATCGTTTTAAAAGCCGAAATTCGTGATGACCCCTCGAAGGTTGAGTCCATCATCAATTTACCTCCTCCTTCCACAATACGCCAACTCAAAATTTTGCAGGGGAAAGAAAAATTTCTACGTAGGTTTATCCTGAACTATGTTGAGTTAACAAAAGGTTTTACTCGGTTGTTGAAACAAAATGTTCCTTTTATTTGGGATGAGATTGCTGATTGATCTTTTGATGCTCTAAAACACACGTTAACCCATGCACCATTATTACATCCACCCAATTACCACTAGGACTACTTTTTATACTTAGCAACCTTTGATTCCACCATAGGAATGGTTATAGTTCAAGAGGATGAATCTCACAATGAGCATGTGATATATTATCTAAGTCGAAATCTGAACCCGACCGAAATTAAATATTCACATGTGGAGAAATTGGCCTTGGTAGCAGTTCAAGATGTCCAACGATTCCGTCACTACCTACTATTATGTAAAACAACTATGATATCTAATTGAATCCCAATGATGTATATTTTGACAAAAAAATTACTTGGGGGGAGTACTCTAAATGGATTTTCATCCTACAAGATTTTTATTTGGAATTCGAGAAATCTAAATCAAAGAAATCACTGGTGTTTGCAGAACTCATGTGTGACTTTCCCAATACTGAGACGGAAACCGTGATAGAGAATCCCATAGTAGATGAATCTTTGTTTCTTATCAGTACATTAGATCCATGTTATGGAGATATCATCATATATCTTCAAACCCAAACCTTTCGCCCAGAGTTGTCACGTTCAAATCGACGGAGAATCCACTATCAATCCCAACAATGCAATATTGCTTGAGATACACTTTCTCGTCATGGTGTGGATTATATTTTTTGATGTTGTATAATTCAAAAAGAGGCTGAAAGGGTTTTGAATGACTGCCACTCAAGAGAGTGTGGTGGTCATATGTCTAGGTTTTCCACAGCCCAAAAGATATTGTGCGTTGATTATTTTTTGCCATCATTGTTAACAAATTGTATTATTGTGGTTCGAAAATACCACAACTGCCAAATGTTTTATCGAAAAATGCATGCGCTTCCATCTCCTCTTCACCCAATCATTGTTGTCGGTCCTTTTGAAAAATGGAGCATTGATTTCATTACATGTAACCCTCACTCGGCTGGGGGGCACGAGTATATTATTCTCGCTATAGATTACTTTACCAAATGGGCCAAGGCGATGCCTACATTCACGACAGATGGAAAAAATACAGCTACGTTCATATTCAATCATGTGATTTCTCATTTCATTGTACCCCAAGCTATTATCACAGACCATGGGATTCATTTTCAAAATATAATGATGATTGAACATTCTGGTCAATTTGGCCTGTGCCACGATAACTCTACTCAATATTACCCGTAGGCTCATAGTCAGGTTGAAGCTGTCAATAAGGGTTTAACCACCATGATTAAACGGATTATCAGAACTCACAAATCGAATTGGCATACCATGCATTTTTTGGCACTATAGGCATACCTAACCTTAGCAAAAACCGCTACACGGTTCACTCCTTTTCAACTAATCTATGGTTTAGAAGTTGCGTTACCCAGTGAATGCGAAATATCATCACTCCAATTATCCATTGAGTCACTACTAGCTACCTTTGAAGAGGAAAACACTTTTTGTACGTAGCACAATTAGATGAGACTCGGTGCACTGTTGCATTATCTACTGAAGCTCATAAGAAACATGTGAAAGCTCAGTATGATTGAAGTGTTACCCCTCGTGTTTTTCAGAAGGTGATCTAGTCTTAGTATATGATCAAGCTAACGATAAGATAGGTGCTGGGAAATTCGAACCGATGTGGCACGGTCCCTACATTGTCAAGCATGTGCTTGCAAAAGGGGCGTATGAATTGACTGATTATGATAGGCTCTATTTAGATAAGCCCAGAAATGGTCTTTATCTTATGAGATATTATGCTTGAATCTCGTGTGAAGATCTGACTTGTATATTAGTTATTTTTTAGATAGTGTGTCTTAGATTAGATAAGTGTGCCTAGAATAAGTTTGTTGTTACTACTATCACTACTTATCTTGATTACTCTTGATATTGTAGATGTTGACATCCCTTCAAACATTCATTGGTTTTGTTGATGGTTCATGTCGTGGTACACAGAATATCTCTTCCGCAGCTTGCATTATCTATTCACCCACTGATGAGTTAGTTGATATGCATGGGGTAAGCCTTGGTCGAACAATGAACAATATTGCAGAATATAGCGCAATAATTGAGTTATTATCTGATGCAATTTCATTTGGGTGTTGATGTTTTATCATTAGGTTGGATTCAGAACTCATTGTATTGCATTTGAACATAGTATACACAATTAAAAATCCAGTGTTATTGAGATTATTTTTGAAGGTTCTTCTCTTGGAACGACAGTTTGGTTACATCAAATATAAACACATTTCAAGAAATTTAAACACATTGGTTAATGAATTAGCTAATTGTGTTCTAAATAGATGTTTTCAACATTAAAATAGTAAACCAAAACAACATTCGATGCATGTTGAAAAATATACTCAAATAAAGTAGTAATATCATAGATAAGTTTGTTTTCAAAAATATTCCATCATATATGATCATATGTTCAAACACCTTATGATCTAATAGATACTGATACAAAAAACAAAACATGTCAATCCACAATGATCATCCACTATCTGTGATGATGATCATGGTAATAGACTATGGCACGTGCCACCTTGCGCAAGAATCTCCTAAATTGTCTTGGAACACCTGTAACATATCTTTGAAGCTGGAGAGGAATGTCATTTCTCCCTGACTCGAGAATATATATGGTTAACCTCTCTATTTTGTGTTCAATATCACTTAGGATCTCTGTTGCCTAATCCTGTGGTGGTGCTATAGGCTTTGCTTCCCGAATATCAAAGCAACGGAGTGTAGCTAGTCGTCATGGACCAACATCTGCATTTAAATATTGTTATCAGTATTGGATGATAAAAAACAAATAAAAATTAGATTAAAAACATCAAAATAGTTCGCTTACCTGATTCATCCCACTGTGCCGGTGGAGGCAAGGACATCTTAGGATCACCTCTGAAATCTATACCTGCATAAGGGAAGTCTTCAATTATGAAGACTTGGTTCCTTTGCCACATAAAGTATGTCGGAGTGAAGCGAACCACTAAACTACCATCGCCACCATGGCAGGCCATTAAGGCAACCCAACGTACCATCCGAGGTTCCACACGATCTACTAGAATAATTTGAGGGGCAAGAAGAAGGATTCTCTCCAAAGAAAAAGAAATCAAAATGGTGCCATAACCAAAGATTTTTAACTTTGCATTATTTTCTTTGGTTATTTTTCCTTTCATGTTATCCAATACCCCTTCGTACCAGTTGAATATGGTGCCTCTAAAACACTCTACCGCGGTTTGCATTTGAGATTTAGTGGCTACATGTGGAGCTGCACTTCCACACAACCTGGTTACCATGAATGCAATCACTTTGAGATCTAATTGAAAGATAGTTTTTATGTCTATTTGGTTATCCTTTGGATCTGCTTCATCACTACAAAATTGTTGTTTGTAGCTAGAAACGGGTAGGCCACCCTGTCTAGCCCCAAACAAGGATATATTTTCTCCTCTTCGGGACAATCCAATGAGGAAATAAATATCCTTGAGCTCAATTTTGAGCTGATGGTAACCAATGATAAAGCACTGATCTTGAAATTCTAATGTATTTACTAACCATGTCATCAGCTCTACTTGTGCTTTCATATATTGGATCGCCCAGAACTTATATAAACCATAATTTTTTAACACATGCATTGTTGCGGGATCATTCATGGCTTCATTTTCTATAGCCTCCTGTGAATGTTCTCTCCACTCTAGCATGGTGGAATATCCTACAAATAAACACATTTGAAAGTTAGAAACCATTGGAGTGTAAAAATTTAATCATTTTTAAGAGAATTTGTAAATTTTTGTAATATTCCAAAATCGAAATAGCAGCAATACAAGACATAATAAAGTAAAACACAACAATTATAAACATGTCAGGATCAATCTATAGCCATAATTTTATTAAGTTATCAACAAAAATATACAAAAATATCTTGAGGGTCAAGCCACTCAAGCAATAAGAACAAGCCTCCAATGATCGGAACAATCAGCACATGAGTTGTTGCAACTGTATAGAATGCCAGAGAGTAGTGAAAACACTGTCTATATCAGTATAGCTTCTGTTGTAAACATATATAAATGAAATATGGTTGTTAGATACAAAATAAATTCCCAAGAAAGAAGAGGTGGGCTCTAATATATGATTTCTAGCCAACTTGGAATAGATTGCTAGAATACCAAGAAATGTATAATGTGACAAATAACCCTAGGTTTAATATGTCACTGTAAAATGGAACTGAATAGAATGAGGCTAGGATAGATCTGAAATGATGATGTCCTCCACCAGTGGTATTTCTAAATATAAGGCTAATCTCTCTACTCAGAAATAGACCTTCCTGATGAGCTCAATGAACCCTCCCAGCAACTGCCTCTAAAACTAACATAGTTATGGTTTGTAAATGCACTGTGAGGGATGGTAGATGGTTGGCCTAATGCCAAAGATGTAGAAATATGCCTAGGAGCCCTCCTTGCTGATCCTCCAATGTATAGGCTACCTCTCCAATGAAAAACAAGCCAAAAAATGGCTCTATGTGATCCTCCTTTGTTGCACCCTGCAACACAACCCAACTCTAAATAAAAATTGCATTGTAGCTAAAGGAGGTAGCTTGGCCAGAATGCCAGAATGAGGAAATTTAGCCCAAATAACCTCTCCTTCTCTAAGGATGAGGTATGGATTCTCGATCAGGAACACCCTTATGCTAAACAGCACAACAACCCTGCTAAACAACAAAAGGATGCAAAGTCTAAATAGACCAATATAAAATGATAATATAAAACATGAATAAAAATGGCTACCATCCCCTCGATATATAGTATGTGAGCCTTCTCACACTGGGTCCCATCCATAGTTGCCAGTAAGCTCATGCAAGTTGTCCTCCACTAAAACTGCGCTATCTCATTATGAATGCCACTCCTCCATGACAACATTGTTGACTTGGTCAAATTTGACCTGTTCAACATGTATTTCCTCCAATTCACACCCAAAGGTGCTTAATCTAGCTACTTATTATTCCTTTTTTCACATTAGGAGTGTTATTATTCCTCCTAAATAGCTTTATGGGCCTTCCAACCCACTTATTCACCTACCTAATGATAAGAAAACTATAATATTCCATTTAGTTGAAGGCTAAATTTTTGGAATATTACAATTTTAAAATGGTCACGGTGCCTCCGCAGTTTTTCTATGGAGATAGTGTAGACGTCCGCACGGACTCCACATAAAAATTGCAGTAGCCTAATAATTTTCCTTTTGAAAAATTATCGGGGTTCGTCGGTAGCGTGCACATGACCTACAAACCCCTGAGAGTGCATTTTTGAACATAAATTCCCCCCAAAAAATGAAATTAAAGTTAAAAAGGAGAATTGAAACAAACAAAAATGAAGAGTAAGATGATGTTGATTACCTGGTTCTGACGAATCACAGAATGAACAGTTAGTTCTCCTGATATTAGCTCCGAAATGTTTTTGCCAAAATCTCTCAATTCACTGCTCTGAAGAGAAAAGGTGAAAATGATTTTGTTAAACTCCTTTTTATAGTTTTTGAATGAAAAAAATATTATATTTTATTTATTTTTCACTTTAAAAGGCTATTTTTTTTATATGTTTAATTTTTTGAAATAGGTATGTGTAATCTTTTGAGTTTCTGTGCAGGATACAAGATTTTTTCGGTGAAAAGAATTATTTTGAGGCTGATTATACTTTTATCATTTATTCAGGCTCTTGAAAATTATGAAAAAGTGAAACCCTGGAGTTCTCTTTTAAGCCCTTTTCAGACTCTCTAAATATGAAAATATCACTGAGTACTTGACTATTCGAACTCATTAAAGGAAATGAATAATCATCCCTTCAGTATAAGTTTAATCCTTTTCCAGAATGAAATGGACTATTTACGAAAAAGGTCAACATTGACTAATCATGGTCAATAGAGTTCTCTCTTGTATTATTTTATCCTTTTTCGGGCTTGAGAGACTAAATTTACGAAAAATTACAACCATGGAGTTTACTTATTTTTTTCTTCTGACTCCCTAAAACAGAAAAACACCGAGTTTCTCCTATACAGGACTCATTAAAATTTAATCGTAAAGGACCTGTCGATTACAAACAAGACCGAACCACTCCTTCTTAGGGTTCGATTTTAATACTAATATGGAATCACTTGAAGGATGAGCTTACAAAAACAAGAAAACATTATCCTCTTCAAGCTTGTCAAAAATAAAGAGGTACTTGCCAGTAATGGTGGGGGGAAAAGAGAGAAAAAGAATCCAATTGTCACCCTTGTTTAAAAAGTAGTGTACTACTCTTGAGCACAACACTTTTTCATACTTGTACTTGAGTTGGGAAAATCCCTTTTCTAACAATTAATCAAACCACATTGAAATTCTTCAGCCGGTTTCTGGGTATTAGCTTTAGGTCAATAGTTACCAAACCATCTGCAGTGTTGTTATGTGTTCAAGAGACAGTTCAGATAAACCATTCATTGCAAACATTTGTCTCTATTCATATTGACCATCCTTGAGTCAGTCCTTACAAATATTTCTTCAAAACTTTATTTAATGGTTTCATGTCATGGGATTTCCTGCGACGGGTCACTTTCTATCGACGACAGCTCATCATCTAGAAAGTTGATCTAGAATCCTACCGGTACCTTGGAATCTCCATGCCCTAATGGAAGGTTTCCTGCATTCGATGACAAGTTGCATCATTGACCTTCGATCGAATGATTCTGTGAAGTGTTCGACTGCAAATCATTCATTCACACTTCATAGATTGTACTGAGTACTTTGAGAGACATTGTCATTAATGGTGGTTTCTCTTACACTTGTTAACAGTTCACATTATTGACTGGTAATCAATTGGTTTCTACCATGTTCGACTTCGACACAATTAATCGCATGGATAGAATCGGACTAGTTCGGGAAGTGAAAATCAATACCCCGGATCTATTTTCCACCATCTAGGCTGTGAGGAGTTTTATTATTCATGATACAGTAGACTGCATATGACAGATGGTTGCATCCATACTGTGTCTACTATTGATGTCATATTAGAATCATATTTGTACCAAAACTTTTAGTTAGTTTTGATATGAGTATGGGAATTTATATCTTAGTGATGATATATATATATATATATATATATAGCATTGAATGTTTTTACAGGCTTTCGTTCAGTGTGTCTACAATCCAATCCTCAGAATGATAAAGAACTTCACTCTTCACAACAACCTCAGACTTCGCACTTTAAGGGGAAACCTATTACACATTATTTTGTCACCATTAAATTTTACTGTCCATAGAGGTTCATAGCTACCTATATTGTGCTCCCTTAGAAGTCAAAAACCCTAATTTTCCTAAACCAAGTCTTGGAATTAGAGAAAAGCACATTAAAACCCTTAAAATTCTAACTTTTCACTTTTCCTAGCCTTTCCTGTGGGTTCGTGGATACTTGTTCTATAGCCTACGGAAACTCCTGTACGTTCTACTATTAAAACCTGCGGAACCCCATAAAAATTCAAATAAAGGAAAACGTAAGTTCTAGAAGCCCAGCTAGTCTAATAGTCTTCCAACTGGAAGCTTCTAGAGGCATGATCAGTTTGAGCTTTATCCCTCCACTCATGGAGCTCTATCCCTCCAATAATGGAGCTTATCCCTTGGTCTATGGAGCTCAAATCCCTTCATGAGAGGAATCCATCCCCCTCTTCATGGAACTGAAACTACTTCCATTTATCTATAAATTGAGCTCATGTTTTAGTCTCAAAGGTAGATGGTAGACATACATGTTAGTTGCTGAAGAAATTATCAAGAGAACATACTCTCTACACTAGTTGTTGTTGGCATGAGAATAATCACACCCTTATGTCCATAAATCCATGCTGGTTCAAAGAGAGGAAGGTGCAATATCCCAAAATAGGGAAATTCTACACTCTTGGGAATATCTTAAGATATTCCAAATGTGGAGCAACAGTAATATGTAAACACACCAATGGAGTAGCAGTGATACATTAACACATGGAATGCCAAAAGATCCACATAACCATCATATTATATTATAGCAGCAACAATGTATACAAATCCTTGAGGAATCAATCACTCAAGCTAGGCAATACCAGCCTCAAGAGGCATGTACATAGAAATATGAAAAATACTGCTACATGAAGAGAGCCATGGTTATGACTGCGCAGTATATGAAGAATAACTGCTGAAAAATGATGTAAATGCATGGATATAGAAATTTATAGCTCAAAATAGATGGGGAATTAAATTCTCAACCCCTGGAAACAGCAATACACAACCCTTAGAAGGATTGGCTGAAATATGCACAAAATGGAAAATCTGCAGAAATGCCGGAGTTGCAGGGTAGCAACTGCAACTCAGAAATTGGAAATGGATGAAGATAGTTGATGATGCTACATATTATGCATATATCTAATCCAATGGATCTCTCAGGTAAAAGGATGATTCAATCCCTGAAGATCTCACCCTCCAAAATAGTGGAGCAAGTCCCCACTACAAATGTGCTCAGAAATAACGCAGTCAAGGAGATGGACTGTGTTGTAGGAGATGGAAAGTGCTTGGATTGGTGCCAAAGATGTGCAATCAGCTCTGAAATCTCCCTCACTAACCTCCCAGAGAAATAGAAGCTCCCTCCTCTGAAAGATGAGCCAAGGAAATGGTGTTGTGGAACCCTCCACTGCAACACCCTGCAACACAATGTTTCTTGCTACAGGAATAACACTGTAGCTGAAGGAGGTGGCTTAGCCTTGAGCCTGAAATGTGGAGAATGAAGTAAAATCCCTCAAGAGGCCTCTCAAGAAGGGAGAAGGATTCCTAAACAGGAAATCCCTTGTGCTAAGCAGCACAACAATCTCAGTTAAACAACTGAAGATAGCAAATAGTCATATAGACCAAATTCTATATTCATCAACATATCCCTCGATGGCTACCTTGTCATCCCTTTATACTAATGAAAGCCTCCTTGCCTTGGCCCCACACATTAGGGTTTCCTCCACAAAATTATCTCTTCCCCTTTCACACTGCACTATCTCTCAAGGTGATTTACTCCCACTATGGTAGCATTGTTGACTTGGTCAAACTTGACCTTGTCCTCATGCATTTTCCCCTTTTCACACTCGATGGTGAAAAATAGAGATAATCTGATGATCCCTTTCACACTGTGAGGGATTTTAGTTCTATTCATGGGCCTCCTTACCCATTTATTCACCTCCTAGCTGATATAGGAAAAATTAATGTTCTAATTAGCTCTATGCTAATTTCGGGAACGTTACAGTCCTCCCCTCCCAAATGTTTCTTGTCCTCAAGAAACTAAAATGATAGAACTAAAGGGCCTTATTGAGGCATGTAGGCTGAAATGAATTGGGATCTACTATCTCCATATGAATCTCCCATCTCCAAGAAATCATCCACACAAAATGAGTTACCCTCCAACATGGCAACTCCTGAAAGTCTTCCTCCACCTTTGGCTCATGCAAAGTATGTGGGTTGAAAATCTGATCATGGTAGACAAGGTAGTATACCCCACACTTTCCTTCTCTCCACTCATGATAAGTGTAGAGTATGTGCTGATCCTGGGCTGCAAAAGTATTTCCCTCAAGTGGAAAAATGAAGAACAATCCTACAACATGGAAGAACAAGCTGGCCCAAAACATCTCATCCATGGTGAATAGGACATGTTCATCATAGGGTATCCAAATGAGAAGTTTGCTGAATGTTTTACATGATGATGCATGATACAAAAAATGTCTCAAGTGGACACAATGTAGTCTCTCCCACTGCAACTTCAGAAAATAGCATGGCAAGTGGTTTTTTGACAAATTGCTAGTTGTGTGAATCATCACATCTACTAGTGGATAGCAAATGAGTGACTGTGTCAACTGAGCATATAATAAATAATCAAAAAAATTTCCATGGTGATACAAAGGATGGCTACCTCCATCATAATAGTTGGAAAATTTTTGTTCATGGGGCTCAACAATAAACTTGCCCTCTTGTGGAACAATGCATTGTATGATAATGGTAAGAAGATGCAAATACTGTGTTACATAATCAATAGATGCAAAAATAAAATTCTCACCATCTGTTGAAAGTAAAGTGATGCATGAATACATGAATAAGTCCATGCTCCAAAAGAACAGTGTTGTTTACCTATGCAAATAGGTTCCTGCCAACCCATAGCTCAATTCTTTGACATGATTATTGTGAAAGACTCCTCCAATAATGTTGCTGAAAATATGGAATTCCTCCCAAGATGGAAGTAATTCTTGATCATCAAAGGCCAAGGAGTATCCCCTTTTCACCATGATAGTGCCATCTCCTACTCCTGCAACATCATACAACATGTAAGAGCAAATCTGCCCTTGCTCTCCAAAGAACAACCCAAGAAACAATTTTTTTTTCTGCCTCCTCATACTCCCATCGTACATATCATATGATGAAAACATAATGATTGATATGAAGTTCGCATCAACACCATGCATCCATACTCTTTGCTGCTCAATGATGTAAGCATCTCGCCACATCTCCTCCATCCCCATACCCTTAGAAAAAGTGTATGCCAAGTGATGGAAAAAATCCTTCAAGAGTAACCAGCACAACCATGCCTCCTGCTGCCCGGTATCATAGATCTGCAAGTATCTTTCTAGATTCTTGCTCACCATCCACATCCACTCGATCATTTGTGGATGTCTCCTTCCATCCTCCCTCTTGGTACTCCTCTCGTGAGGGCCACCATCGTCCCAAATCATATTTCTACACTTCATGGGATTTTGAAATGCAATATTCCCAAGGATCAATTTGATCCCATAAGGACCTAAATAGGTGGTAGGAAAAAACCTCCCATAATGATGTGTATGGCTCAAGAAATTTCCAACACAATCAGGAGAGATGTTATCCATCCGAAGATGTCCTCCATCAACTATATGTTCCTCTTTCAATCCATGAAGATCCAAGTGTGAGAAGGGAAGAACCTCCTCAAAATGTTGAAAAACCTTGCACTCCATGATGTGTTGAAGGGCACCTCCAATGAAATCTCTCCATGATATCTCCTCCTCATGCATGGCCTTCCAAAACCAAAGAGGTCTTGGATCTGCTGCAAGTAGAAGTCTCTCTTTGAGATGTGGCGTGCTCATTGAGAGAGTGTCATCCAGAGAGGATAAAGAGTTTCTTATCTCCATATGTCTACTCCTTCTTACTGCTTCCTTCATGGCTTCCTGAATGAATCTGCCCTCTGAATGCTCCCATGAGGAATCACTTCTCTTGTATAGCGCAGTGCAATTTTGTTGCTCTAAATCAATAGCATGCAATGATGTGGACCCATCCATAATGTTTGTTGAAATGATAAGAGATGGACATTTAAGCATACCTTGGTGAAATTTTTAAGCTCCTTGCAGGGCTGTAAGAGTTTCCTCCTCATATGTGTTGGCTTCCCAAATTGTTGAAGATGAAGGTTGCTCCTCCATGGTCACAACAACATTGGTACATGCCTCTTCAACTGGTGGTGAGGGCTCATCATTCCTTTTGCCAAATCTTCTGATCATCCTTTGGGAAAATTTAGCAAGAGTAGATACCCTTGCATGGCTCCAATGGCTAAACCACCAAGTATTTGCTTCACCTTCAAGGTGCAGCGCTGCAATTTCTACAGCCTCTCTATCTACTACAGGATGTAGCAGGAAGAAAACCTTTAGCTTCTTCACCCAAACTTCTGCTGCACATGTGAGTGATCCATCATAAGTGGACAATATAAATCTATTGCCTCTCATCATCCCATAGCTGTGGGATCTTCTTTCTTCTTCCAGCTGAATAAATTGTGGTAAATCTAGAGTCTTATTGAAGGCTCTAGGTTTAGCTTTGTATTCAGCAAGATACTCACTTAGAATTTTGAGTTCCAAGTGTTCTTTATTCTTCATGTCTTCTTCTCTTTGAGAGTAGGAAGTGCATGGTCCTTACTCTTCTCCTTCTTCCATCTTCTTCACCTCCTTGAAGAGGTCCTTTCTGGATCTAAAAACTGATGAGAGTAAGCTCATCCTCTTCATCATCTTGATCTCTTCTATCTTCTTATGGCTAAAACTCACAGGCTGAGCCAAATATCATGCTTTAATACCACTGTAATATCCCAAAATAGGGAAATTCTACTCTTGGGAATATCTTAATATATTCCAAATGTGGAGCAACAGTAATATGTAAACACACAAATGGAGTAGCAGTGATACATTAACACATGGAATGCCAGAAGATCCACATAACCATCATATTATATTATGGCAGCAAAAATGTATACAAATCCTTGAGGAATCAATCACTCAAGCTAGGCAATACCAGCCTCAAGAAGCATGTACATAGAAATATGAAAAATACTGATACATGAAGAGAGCCATGGCTATGACTTTGTAGTATATGAAGAATAACTGCTAAAAAATAATTTCAATACATGGATATAGAAATTTATAGCTCAAAATAGATAGGGGAGAAATATATCAACCCCTGGAAACAACAATACACAACCCTTAGAAGGATTGGATGAAATATGCACAAAATGGAAAATCTACATAAATGTCAGAGTTGCAGGGTAGCAGCTACAACTAAGAAACTGGAAATGGAAGAAGATAGATGATGATGCTGCATATGATGCATAGATCTCATCCAATTGATCTCTCAGGTGAAAGGCTGATCCAATCCTTGAAGATCTCACCCTCCAAAACAGTGGAGCAAGTCCCCACTGCAAATGTGCTCAGAAATAACACAATCAAGGAGATGGACTGCATTGTAGGAGATGGGAAGTTCTTTTCCTAGTGCCAAAGATGTGCAATCAGCTCTAAAATCTCCCTCACTAACCTCCTAGAGGAATAGAATATCCCTCCTCTGAAAGATGAGCCAAGGAAATGGTGTTGTGGAACCCTCCACTGCTACACCCAGCAACACAACGTTTCCTGCTATAGGAATAACATTGTAGCTGAAGGGGGTGGCTTGGACTTGAGCCTGAAATGTGGAGAATGAAGTACAATCCCTCAAGAGGCCTCTTAATAAGGGAGAAAAAATCCTAAATAGGAAATCCCTTGTGCTAAGCAGCACAACAATCTCAGTTAAACAACTAAAGACAACAAATAGTCATACAGACCAAATTCTATATTCATCAACATATCCCTCCATGGTTGCCTTGTCCTCCCTTTATAATAATGAAAGCCTCCTTTCCTTGGCCCCACACATTAGGTTTTCCTCCACCAAATGATCTCTTCCCCTTTCACACTGCGCTATCTCTCAAGGTGATTTACTCCCACTATGGCAGAGTTGTTGACTTGGTCAAACTTGACCTTGTCCTCATGCATTTTCCCCTTTTCACACTAGAGGGTGCAAAATAGAGCTACTCTGATGATCCCTTTCACACTGTGAAGGAGTTTAGTTCTATTCATGGGCCTCCTTACCCATTTATTCACTTCCTAGCTAATATAGGAAAAATTAATGTTCCAATTAGATCTATGCTAATTTCAGGAACATTATAGAAGGCTTGTCAAACTGAAGGAGGAACGATTGTTCAGGACCCTCGGAGAAACTTGTATGACATCAATGCATTAGGTTGTAAAGTTACTCTTTTCATTCAAAGATAATACATATGGATCTCCTTTTCTCATTGAGTTTTTCTTGTGCTTATTTGAATAATTCAATACTTAAACTCCTTAATCACTATGTTAGATTAGTTTTTCTTAATTATTATATGTTTCAGGTTCTTTTAACTCTTTTGTCTATCTTTGACTGCAGGTTCTACTTACTGGAGAAGCCTTTTTGGAGCGACTGGATAAAATATTGCACCAAAAAATGGATTTTAATGTAGGGGCATGTCCTCTTGCTTTGTTTATAATAATTCTAAATTGACAATAATCTAGAGAAAATGATTTACAAATGGATGTTTGTTTCTAGCTATTCATAGAATACTAGGGAGATCACTCTTGTCCGCAAGAGGGATTAATCCGCATAACAGGAGGAGGACATGGATTATAAAATCTAATTGATCTGGAAGTCTACTGGTATAGTTTTCATGAGATAAAAGCATTAGAATGGAATCTGATGGATCCACACATCTGATAACTGACAACAAGGCCATATTTTGGGCAGGGCAGTTTTGCAACACCTCAAGAATTAACACAGTTGATGGATACTAAGCCAAGTCTTCAATTACACTATAATTTTGAGTAGCTCTTGAATGAGGGTTGAAAGCAGAATTATGAATAACACCCTTCGAAGGCTTGATAGTCAATTATGCAGGAATCATAGGTGGAGTAGGATCAGATTAAGGTGATTTCAAACTCACAATTTGATCAATATCTTGACCATTAAGTGGGTTAACGTTACCATAGTCCTTGTTCCAAGTGGCCACCATAACATCAAATTATGGATTCAAGGAGAAAAGCATCAAAACCATGTTAGAGGAAGAAGGGTTTTAGGTAACCATGTGAGTCTCATGTTTGGGAAATGGTTTAATCAAGATCGTGGGAGAAGTGGGAGAATTAAGAAACTATCACTTTAGCACAGTACAGACAATAACATGTAAAGTGATCTTCGTTGCAAATTAAGTATGGGTATCGAGGCTTCCATTTCTCATTGGAGGATTGATTATTTTTTTATCCTACGGTGAGGGGTATTTCTATTTCTTACCTTTTCCTTTATTCTTGCTCCTAGGTTTCTCTTGAGACTTTCCTTTATCAGTTGAATAAAAATTATCTTGGAAGCAAAAGACACGAGAGGATGGGATTGAGGGTTAAGAATATGTGGTAATAGCAACATAATATCATTTACTCGTTGACTACGAGTTAGAAAAACCAATCATGGCATCATCAACATGATATTATTTACCAGGTGGAGGAGGAAAAATATTTGAAGGTCTCATAGCGTTCGATATCTTATCATTGAGTGTTCATGATGTTGTTATAAGGTTTTCATTGATGTCAATATGAGGATCAATATTCTTGTAAAGACCTAAAAACCTCAAGGGCAAACCTTTGTAGTGATACCATGCAAATCTCGTATGAAGAGGTCCTTGCTCATGATGACAAGTCCCTCTTGGTTAATAAGTATTCCATTAATGATGATGCTCTTACTCTTGATAAAGAAGCTTGGAACTAGCATGATGTCAAGATGGAAAATATTCTTAAGGTGCCAAGTGTCAATCATGTACCTTGTTTGGTAACCTAGAAGACTACACTTGATGATGTCATTCGATGAAGGTCTTGATGACATGGTTGGAAACTATATGATGACATGGAGGCCCATTTGATGAAATCGAAAATGATTGGGGACATGACATGAAGGAATTGATGAACACTTGATGGAATATGATGACATTGTTGGAAGATCTCATTTAATTATCTAGATGGTGGTTGGAAAACTATTTGAAGCTCTCCAATGGAAAATTATGGATTCACTATCATGATGAATTTGTTGGATACTTGAATTATGACATTCATAATGATATTATTGGTGAAAAAATGGAGAAGCCATCAATAACCACATGTTGTCCCAAAAATTCATTCTGTCCTAAATATTTTCTGCACTAAATTTCATGGTCAGTCTCATTAAAAAATAATTTTCACTACCCTAGGGGCAGCATCCCAATTTTAATCTTTACCATATTTTAGGGCATAATTTTTTCTTTCTAATGAGCCCATACACACCCCGAAATTCCAAATAGTTTGTGAGATATTGAATTTTCAAGTTAAAAAATATTTTTTTGACAGTGACCCGACCTACACCTTGTCTTTCAAGTCGGCCTCCATACAGTGACGTGTTTCTTCATCTTGGCTTGCAAAAAATACTATATATAAGGATTTCATAACTCATTCTCAATTATCCACCTTGGCTATTATCACAAAAGTACCACAACATATCGGATAAAGGAAAAGATAAGGAAAAAATGATTTAAATAAGTTTTGGGTCTAAACTATTATTGCAGTAACTCAGATTATACCCTTAAACTTTGAACTATGCAGAATTGAAGTTGCATACCTCTGAACCAAACCTCAGATCTGTTGAGTGATAGCCATAGGACTTTGGACCTGTTTGGCAGCCTTGGACAAGAGATAGGTACAGGACTTCAAACCTTTTATTATTGCAATTTCCAAAGTTAAGAGTCAGTACCGTTGGACTTGTTTAGGTTTTCCAGATTGTAGTCTCAAGACTTTTCTGTGGTGAATATCTATTATACCTCAGAGCTGTGGCATAAAATTCAAAATTTGAAGTTCGAATCTATGGGTTACTAGATTGATCTGAGGCCAGTAACATAATGTTGTTGTATTTCATCATTTGAAGTAAAGGTTCCTGCTCAATAAGTACATATTTTCATCCTCAAGCAGTAAGAGATAAAGGAAGCCTTCAAAACTTTTGTGCAACAATGTTCAAGCATAAATGATGCAGCCTCATATAATCTTATTTGAAGAAAACATGAAAAATACCTTATATGCTTTGTGGAGTTGATTTTCATCTTTGGAGCAGAATTGTAGAAGCCCCTTTGCAGCAAACATTGAAGAGTTGATACCTTGTTTAGGCAGTCCCTAGTGCATGGTTGAAGTAGACTTGGAGGTCATCTTGACATTGTGGAGCTTCATGTAGAAGGTGTTTACAGTATTCTTGAAGGTGCATTGTTTATAAAATTTTATCTTATCCCTCGAACAGTTTGTGCACACTTTTGGAGCAAGGTTGAAATCCTTGTCAAGGCAGTCATAAGAAGTTGTTGCTGAAGACTAGCATCTAGTAAGCTTGTAGAAGAAAATATTGAAGACATACATTATTGGAGCAACCATAAAAGTCTTGCTGAAGAAGACTTGAAGTTTTGGAAAGGTAGATTGGAGAGAATTTTGTAGACCTGCCTTGAAGACCATGATGCATTGAAGCCATCATGACGTAACCTAGGAGAAAGTGTTTGGGTGTAATGAAGAGCAGTAAATACACCTTCATGTGAATAAAAGGTTGTCATTGATGATGTGGCATGGAGACTCAGTGTCACAAGGCTCGTTGAAGAAGACTTTGGGATCCATAAAGAATAACCAAACATATTTTTTCGAAGTGAAGTTGAGGGTTGGAGCACAAGAGTTTGGAGCCTCATAGATACAAGGTTAGTTCCTTGGAAGATAGGGTTGGAGCCCTAGTGGATTGGAGTCCTCAAGAAACAAGGTCGGAGCCTGTACCAGAGATAGGGTTGGAGCCCTAGAGGTTGGTACCTCAAATTGACAAGGTTGGTGCTTGGCACAATAGAGGTTGGATTTTGGAACATTGGAGTCTTCATCTAGGGTTGGAGCCCTATATTATTATTGTACTTTACTTATTGTAAAGAAGAAACTAATATAAGTATCTATTCCATCATTGTTCATTTTGTGTTCTAAATATAAGTGATCTAACTGGTAAAAGTAACGATTGAAAAGAAATACCAATTCAACCCCTTCTCAGTATTTCCAACAATTGGTATCAGAGCCAATACCTTCACTCAAAGCCTAGCAGCTTGAAGGTTGATCATTAGAACACAATTGGCAAAGCCAAGGAAGAAAGTCTCCAATCATCCTAAAGATGTGTCTTCCTCAACTATCGAAATTGAATTCAATCAATTTGTGAAGGCCCCATTGTTCAATGGAAACGTTGATATATGGGAGGCAAGAATGAGGAATTTCTTAAAGATTCAAGGCATTGAAGTTTGGAAATAATTGATTATTGATAGCATGATGGAAGAATAATCCAAGGAGTATAATACAAGATAAATGAAAGAAATCTTGAATGGGCTACCTGATTCTATGAAGGCCAATTTGGAAAAATGTTTGTCAGCAAAAGGCATATGGGACAAACTTCATGATATTCACTCAAAAGGAGCATTGACAGTGACCTCTAGTCAAGAATATGATGGAAAGCAAGAAGGAAATTGAAAACCCATCAACGAAGTTGAAAATAAGAATGACGACATCAAGGCCAAAGAAGACCTAGAAGAAGAAGAGAACATGACATCAGACTGAAGAAAGACCTAGAAAGAAGAAGACAAAGAAGACTTTGAAAGATCTCACAGATATTGTAACCATGGAAAGATTAACGAGTTTGAAAAAGGAAAATAGAACATAAGCAGAAAGTGTTAACGATATGATGCGGTGTTGTCCTTGATGGCAACCCACTTCGAAGTGAAAATGATGGCAACCTATGACCAAGTTGTTCTTGATGGAAAGCGACTTCGATAAGTTTGTAACCTATGTGTTAGGCATACGGAATGATGTATCTACGGATAAATGAGTAAAGGAACCGAAGGGCCGGAGAGCAATGATGAAAAGTGTGTAACACCAGCATACGCGAGTTTGTTTAGGAGAAGTAGCATATGTACGCGGAAAAGTACGTGATAAGTCGCGTATGCTTAATTGCGCTCTAAATTAATAAAACCAGGGGTTACTACCATGGTATTGACCCATTGTATTGAGCGCTGGATTGTCTATGTGATCCCGTCCAGGAATACCATCGGAAGTTGTGTGGTTTTGGCTCATGGTATTATCAAAGGCTAGATCTATTTAAGGAGAAGAAATTCATTGTGCAATAGGCGTGTAAGTGTCGATGAATTTAATGATATATAAGTTAATGTTTATTATCGTTAGTTACGATTTCTTAATTGATAGATACGAATCTATTGTTGCACCTATGAACATGAGGGTTGAGACCTCTGACACACAAAAGATGAATCTGGAGATGATACGAAAAATGGCGAAGTTTAGCGCAAATGTTGAAAGATCTTGAAGAAATACGGGTAAGTTCATAGATCCGGTACATTGTAATTTATCTTTTATAGATCTATACGCAGGTTTGTTTCATGAAAAGCGCGTGTATACGTGGATCTATTCAGACAAAAGCGCGTATGGGCAGTTAGGATTTATTTGATAAATTTACTGAAGTATACACGGGTTAGTCTTATGCAAAGCACGTACATACGCAGATCTGATCGAATAAAAGCGCGTATGATATCTGATCTAATGGTTGCTCAAGGTTGAATGTGTTTCTGCATATTTATTCTGAAGTCTGGGTTATCTCTGCTATTCTGGTTACAGTGGTTTCACTGTTCTATTTGAAGCATTGGGCAAAGGTTGTTTGTTGATAAGTGAAGGGTTGTGTTGCGTACATTTGGTGAGTTTGAAAATTGATGAAGCAGTAATTAGGTGGATCTAAGATCAGACTTGATGCGAAAGTGGAAGAAATCGCAGGTAGAGGTGATTTTAATATCGAGAATGTGCTCGCTTCAGTGAAATTTTGGTATGGCTGAAGGTTGTGCACACTTCCAGGAGAGGCTGGTAAATGAGAGAAGGTTGTAGCCTTCTGCAGGTGGGTGCCTGCGTGCTGGTATGAGTCTGCGCCAGTACATGTTGTAAGAAGTTTTCTTAATAATAAATATTGAAGACTGAGACAACGACAGTAGTTTTTTTCTCCCGAATTGGGTTTCCACATAAAAATCCTGGTTTTCATGTGTGTTGCTTATGTGTGATGATTGTTCTCTTCCTTCTGCACCTGTTTACTATTTTCTAAACATCTGATGAATGAGTAATGAAATGATCTAAGTCAAGAAATAAATGCATAATTAGATCACTGTATATACGCGAGTTTTGTAAAGGATATCCGCGTATATACGTGAGTTGGATTCAGGAAAGTAGCGTATGGGTTTTAGAGAAAAATTATCAAGATTTTGTTATACACTAAATATGATTCACCCCCCCCTCTTGATATTTTCCCAACAATTGGTGTCGGGCGGGTGTACGAAAAGGCAACAGCTAGAAGAGCAATCGAAAAATGAGCAATCGAAGAAGACGACATCTACACCAAACCTCCACTCTTCATCGGAAATGGGTACAATCTTACGGAAAATAAGGATGAGATCTATCTTCGATACATGGGAAGCTTAACTTTAGGCCATTGTTGAACAAGGATATCAATATCCAACTGCTATACCAACAGATCCAACTGAAAGGAAGGACTATGAATCAAATGCAAAGGCAGTCAATGCTCTAACCGGAAGTCTAACTGAATCTGAATTTGTCAAAGTCATGCAGCTGAATACAGCAAAGGAAATATGGGACAAAATCATTCTAAGTTATGAAGGTGATGAAAAGGTAAAAAGTGCAAAACTTCAAACTCTCAGAATTGAATATGAAAATTTAAAAATGCATAGTGATGAAAGTATTGCCAGTTTCTTTTTACGTCTTGATGATGTTGTAAATCGTATGAGAAATCTGGGAGAAACAATCACGGAATCTACTTTGGTTGAGAAAATCTTAAGATCGCTAACGGAAAAATTTGAATCAAAAGTCTCTGCTCTTGAAGAAAAACAGGATCTTCAAACTCTTACTGTGGTGCAACTTCATGGCATGCTGAATGCATATGAAATGAGGAGAGGAGGACCATCTGAAGTCAAATAAGCTCTTTTTAAAGCTTTTATAAAAGGGAAAGTAGTTCAAAAAGGAGAAGCATCAGGATATATCTCAGAAGAAGATGAGGCAAATTTTGTGAGTAGACTCCAACTAGGAACCGAAAGATTCAAAGGTAAGCTTCCTTTCAAATGTTTTGATTGTGGAAGAGTTGGTCATTATGCTGCAAAGTGTCCTTATAAAGAAACATCTTCTAAAGGGAAAGAAGTAGCAAGAAGGAATAAGAACCGATCTAGCACTAAGAAAAGTTACTATACTAATGAAGACAGTGATGGGTTATCTGATAGTGAGGGAGAACGTGAACAAGATCTTAGACTTCTCATGGAATTTGAATCTATAGAAGAAAAGGATATGTTTGTGGATTCTCTAGAGGACAATGATTTTCTTGAAGAAAACAATCAACTCAAAATATGCTTAGAAGAATGTAAAATACTCTTAGAAGAAAGGAAAATAACCATAGAGATTCTGGAAAAGCAGTTTGAAGAAGCAAAGAAACACATTGAGAAATTAGAATATGAAGTGGTAAGTATAAGAAAATATTTTGAGAAAGAAAAGACTCTGAATCTTAGATTTGCTAAAGGATCTGAAACCTTAGATGAGATTATCAAGGTACAACGTTATCCTCTTGTAAAGACATGTCTTGGATATACCGGAGAATCTTGTCAAGCTTCAGCACCAAATTATCTAAAAGCAGCTACAGCTGGTTTACTACATTCTGCCACTCAGCAAGGGAATAAAGAATCTTTACAGGTAAAGCATGATCATCTCAATTCAAGGAACACTAACAGGGATATCTTTCAAAGAAGCTACAACCAACAGGTAAATTCAAATAGAAGATTTCATGATCGCAGAAATTTCTACTTCAATGGACAATGTTTCTCATGTCACAATTTTGGTCATAAAGCTGTTCAATGTGTTGCATATAAAACCATCATGACAAGAGAAGCAAGAAAGAAAAGGATGGATATTGAACCAAATAAGAACACCTATAACAACTTTTCTCCTCTTCAAAATGAAGCTGAATGTGCTTATTGCAATAACTTTGGCCATGAAGAATCTGAATGCAGGAGCAAAGTCCAGCCAAAAGAACGTGTTCCTTCAAGCTCCAAAGTGTGGAAAAAGAAGGAAATACAGGTTGAAAATTGTGGCATAGCTTTATTTGCAGAAGGTGAAGAAAATCAATGGTATATTGATAGTGGATGCTCAAAACATATGACAGGTGACAAAAACAAACTTCATGCATATAATGCCCTAGAAAAGGAAAAGAATGTTACTTTTGGAAATGATACACCTGCTGTCATTAAGGGAAAAGGGTCTGTTTTTCTAAAAGAAAAAGTGAAAGCTAATAATGTCATGTATGTGGATGGATTAAGACATAACATGTTAAGTGTGAGTCAAATGTGTGATCAAGGAACTGAGGTTGTCTTTAGTTCAAAAGAATGTGTGGTACGTGATCTTGATACAGGTAAAACAATTATAAAAGGAAAAATAACTCCAAACAACCTGTATGTATTGAAGAACAACAAAGATCAATGTTACTTGAGAAAATCTTCAGAAAATTGGCTATGGCATAGAAGGCTGGGGCATCTAAGCTTCTCTCAAATCAACAAATCAAGAAGACTTAAAGTTGTTCGTGGTCTTCCCAATATTACTCTACCAGAGAGTATCATATGCAAATCTTGCCAATTTGGTAAACAGACCAGAGTACAATTTAATGCCAAGGAAGGTTCATCAAGTAGGCCTCTTGAACTCGTTCATACTGACATATGTGGACCTATGAGGAAAAATTCACCACATGGTGAAGAATACTATATCTTATTTATTGATGATTTCTCTAGAATGTGTTGGATTGGGTTGATTAAACACAAAGATGAAGCATTTGAAAAATTTCAGATCTTCAAAGCATTGGTGGAAAATGAATTAGATCTAAAAATCAAGTGTCTTAGATCTGATCGAGGAGGAGAATATACATCAAATGAATTCTTTGAATTTTTTGAACAACATGGCATAAAAAGACAATTCTCTGTAGCAGGTACTCCACAACAAAATGGCGTAGCAGAAAGAATGAATAGAAAAATTCAACAAATGGCTAGAGCTATGCTCGATGATTCTGGAACTCCTGACATGTTCTGGGGTGAAGCAGCACATACAGCAGCTAACATTCTCAACAAGGCTCATGTTCGGGTAAATAGTGACAAAACTCCATATGAACTCCGGTATGGTAATTCTCCCTCTGTGAAGCATTTTAGAGTTTTTGGAAGTAAATGCTTTATCAAAAATAATGATGAAAAGCTTGGCAAGTTTGAACCTAGATCGGATGAAGGGATATTTCTTGGTTACTCATCTACAAGCAAAGCATACAAATGTTACAATAAAAGGCTTCGAAAGATTGTTGAATGTATTGATGTTGTTATTGATGAGTCTCCTGCAGCTCCTAAAGAAGAAAAACAAACAACAGAAGAAGATGATGGTGACTTTTGTCCTTCTACATCAAATAGAAATGATATAGACAGTGGATCCAATGAAGAACCTGAAAATGATTTATCTGAAAAAGCTCCATCCAGATATGTTCAAAAGAATCATCCTGAATCTCAAATTTTGGGAGACAAGGAATCAGGTGTACAAACAAGGAGGACTCTTGTGGGATCTTCTAGCTATATGGCATTTCTATCCACAATTGAACCACACAATGTCAATCAAGCTTGCAAAGATGAATGTTGGATTCAAGCCATGAATGAAGAGCTTGATCAAATTGAAAAGAATCACACTTGGGAATTGGTGCCAAGACCACATGATAAAAATATCATTGGAACTAAATGGATATTCAAGAACAAGTTAAATGAGAATGGGGATGTTATAAGAAAAAAAGCTAGACTGGTTTGCAAGGGGTATAATCAACAAGAAGGTATAGACTTTGAAGAAACTTTTGCTCCTGTAGCTAGACTTGAAGCCATAAGAATGTTTCTTGCTTTTTCAAGTTTTCAACAAATCAAAGTTTATCAAATGGATGTTAAATCTGCCTTTCTCAATGGTGATCTAGAAGAAGTTTATATAGAACAACCGGAAGGATTCATTTTGGGAAATGATGAAAATCTTGTTTGTAGACTTAAAAAGGCTCTATATGGTCTCAAACAAGCTCCAAGGGCATGGTATTATCGTCTTGACAAATATCTTCATCAACAAGGTTTTTCAAAGGGGTCTGCTGATAACAACTTATACACAAAAGTTGAAAATGATAAACTATTGATTGTAGTTGTATATGTTGATGATATCATTTTTGGGAGCAACGAAGAATCTATGAGTCAAAAATTTGCTTCTGTCATGCAGCAAGAATTTGAAATGTCTTTACTTGGGGAACTAACATTCTTTCTTCGCTTGCAAGTGCATCAATCTGCAGATGGTATATTTCTATCACAAGCAAAATATCTTAAAAGTACGAAGAGAGAATGGCATGGAAGAATGCAAGCACAGTACCAATGATAACCGGATGTAATCTCGGTTCTCATGATGATTCTCCCATGGTGAATCAACCAGAATACAGATCTATGATAGGAAGTCTACTTTATCTCACTGGGACTAGACCAGACATTATGCATGCAGTTGGGATTGTCGGACGATTCCAAGCTAATCCAAAAGAGTCTCACCTTCAGGTTGTCAAAATAATATTCAAATATCTACAAGGAACTCAAGACTTTGGACTATGGTATCCAAAGAATGTTGATCTTAATCTTCATGCTTACACGGATGCAGATTGGGATGGAAATATTGATGATCGGAAAAGCACTAGTGGTGGTGCATTTTATATGGGGCCCCGATTGGTATCTTGGTTCAGCAAGAAGCAAAATTATATTGCCTTATCTACAGCAGAAGCAGAATATGTGGATGTCGCATCTTGTTGCACTCAAATCCTTTGGATGATGCAAACCTTACAAGATTTTCAAATCAAATGTACACCTCATATCTCCATTATGTGTGATAATACAAGTGCCATCAGTATTTCAAAGAATCCTATTATGCATTCGAAGACCAAGCACATTCCCATCAAGTGTCACTTCTTACGTGAACAAGTGCTTGAACAAAAGGTGAAGTTGGAGTATGTTCCCTCCAAAGAACAAGTTGCTGATATATTTACCAAACCTCTGCCCAGGGAAGCATTCGAATATCTAAGACATAAGCTGGGAGTAGTCTCTTCCAGTCAAAAGAACAAATCTGCTTAAATTCAGAAGATTAAATTGGATACACGGGTTTCCTGAAAGACAGTCGCGTATATACGCGAGTTCATACATAGAAAACCGCGTATTAGTGGTTGCTGACAATTTTTTCAGGGTCAGCATTTCTTCAGCACAAGATGTGGTGCTGTTTGGTATCTCTGATGTGGTTTGGAGTCTCTGGTGGTATTTCAGCTCTTTCATTTCTGTTTCATTATCTATTTGGTGAAGATGCCTTGATGATTTGATGTTGAAAGTGTTCAGGATGCACAAGCACAGGGGGAGCTTTGGTCATATGGAAATGATGCATTGGAAGCACAGCTTCAGGGGGAGCATTAGCTTTGCTGAGTATAATGCATTGTTGGCATCATGATGTTTCTGTAATATGATCTCTCTCTTTAGGTATTTCTGGTATTGGTCATAAAAAGTCATATTTGTAATTTGTTGAAAAGGTCATGTTGAGACCTATGATGTAAAATTGTAATATTCAATCATGTAAGGACTTGTTCAAATTTGTAAACCCACTTTGTTGGGTAGTTGAGTCAAAATATGTAAGCCCACTTGGTTGGGTACTTGAGTCTCATATGTAAATCCACTTGGTTGGATCTTTGATGTAAGTATGAGTCATAGAGTCATGTACTTCATTGAAAAATATGTTTGAACTTTAAGCATGAACTCAGGGGGAGCATGGTAACTTCAGTGTCCATCAGATCTACAACGCTCTTCTTTCTACAACCGTGTGTTGGTTTTTGATCTGCCCTTTGCCCTTGATGTCAAAGGGGGAGAGTGACATGGTGTTTGAATAGGGGAAGAATATCATTATGCTTAATGTATCTATCTGTTGTGGTGATCAAACACCATCGTGGTTGCCATCAAGTCCAAAGGGGGAGGATTTTGGCAATATGATGCAGAGTGTTGTCCTTGATGGCAACCCACTTGATGAAGATAATGGCAACCTACTTGATGAAGTTTTTCTTGATGGAAGGCGACTTGATGAGTTGCAACCTGTGTGTCAAATAGTACGGATGATGTATCTACGGATCATCCCGAGGAGTACTCGAGGACGAACTTGAGAAAGGGCTGAAGCAGTGATGAAAAGTGTGTAACACAAAGCATACGTGGGTTTGTATAGGATAAGTAGCGTATGCAAGCGAAAAATATCGTGCCAAGTCGCGTATGATAAATTGCGATCTAAATGTGTAAAACCGGGGGTTACTACCATGGTATTGACCCACTGTATTCAGCGCTGGATTTTTTATTTGATCCCGCCTAGGATTACCATCGGAAGTGAAGTGGTTTTGGCTCATGGTATTGACAAAGGCTAAACTTATATAAGGAGAAGAAATTCATTGTGCAAGGGGTGTGCAAGTGTCTGGACTTTAATGAATACTTCACTCTGAAGTTAATCTGTATGGTTGAACTCTGTTCTTAATTGATAGATCTAAATCTATGATGCACCTATGAACATGATGAAGGTTCAAGACCTCTAGATCTGAAAAGATGAATCTCTAGGATGATCTGAAAAGAAGTAATGAAGACCTGGCGCAAATCTATTGAAGATCTTGAAGAAATCTGGGTAAGTTCATAGATCTGGTCTGTTGTGCAAAGTTTATCTTTTATAGATCTATACGCAGGTTCAGTTCGTGAAAAGCACGTGTATACGTGGATCTATTTAAACAAAGGTACGTATGGACAGTTAGGGTTATTTTGGTAAATGCACAGATGTATACGTGGCTTCGCTTCATGAAAAGCACGTATATACGTGAGTATGATTAAATAAAAGCGCGTATGATATCTGATCTAATGGTTGTTCAAGGTTGAATGTGTTTCTGCATATTTATTCTGAAGTTTGGGTTATCTCTGATATTCTGGTTACAGTTGTTTCACTGTTCTATTTGAAGGATTGGGCAAAGGTTGTTTGTTGATAAGTAAAGGGTTGTGTTGGAGCTGTTTGATCCAGTTTGAAAATATGATGAAATGTGGTTTGCAGTGGATTTGAGCATTGGAGCCTTCAGTCTGAAAGTAGAAGCTTTCTGCCAGTAGAGGCTGGTGCTAATATCTGGGGGTAGTATCTCCCTTCCAGGTGAGGCTGGTAAACGAGAGCAGGGGGTTGTTTCTCCCTTCCAGGAGAGGCTGGTAAACGAGAGAAGGTTGTAGCCTTCTACAGGTGGGTGCCTACGTGCTGGTATGAGTCTGCGCTAGTACATGTTGTAAGAAGTTTTCTTAATAATAAAGATTGAAGACTGAGATGACGACAGCGGTGGTTTTCTCCCGAATTGGGTTTCCACCTAAAAATCACGGTTGCGAAATTATTTTTTTATGTGTGATGATTGTTATTCTTCTTGCACATGTTCTTTCTAACTGTCGATGAATGATTAATGCAATGATCTAAGTCAAGAACTAAATATAGTGTATCATACGGATATGCGAGGTTAATAAGGATTAATACGTATATCGCGAGTTGTCTTTAGGAAAGTGGCGTATGGGTTTTAAGAAAGAATTATCAAGTTTATTATACGCACTAATGCGGTTACCTCCCCCCCCTCTCCGGGTCCCTTTCGAA